>JABSTQ010010634.1:0-525501 GCA_013358835.2 Ixodes persulcatus | reverse complement strand
TTGTTCTTAATATTGTCCTATCGCAACCAACTTGGCAAGCATATTTTTTAGGATGTGTAGAGTGCAACTAACTAATATTCGTGAGAATCTATAACTTTTAAACTTATGGAAATTTATAAAAAAAAGTATTTTTGTTTCCATTGCGAAAGAGTGTCGCTCCGCATCTATGATACTATTCAAACGCATTCGTCTCGTTTTGTAACTTTGGGGCACCTTCACAGTTTGTGCACAAGACTTTTTGGTCTTAATATTGTCCTATCGCAACCAAACTTGGCAAGCATATTCTTTAGGATGTGTAGAGTGCAACTAACTAATATTCGTGAGAATCTATAACTTTTAAACTTATGGAAATTTATAAAAAAAAGTATTTTTGTTTCCATTGCGAAAGAGTGTCGCTCCGCATCTATGATACTATTCAAACGCATTCGTCTCGTTTTGTAACTTTGGGGCACCTTCACAGTTTGTGCACAAGACTTTTTGTTCTTAATATTGTCCTATCGCAACCAAACTTGGCAAGCATATTTTTTAGGATGTGTAGAGTGCAACTAACTAATATTCGTGAGAATGTATAACTTTTAAACTTATGGAAATTAAAAAAAAAAGATGTATTATTCCTTCGAAAATGGCATTTTTCGCGATTTGCAGATTTTAAAATAAAATAGGTCTCACACAAATTATTTTTTCTGTTCATTGCACTCGGTAGTTCAAAAGGAGCGAATCACCTGATTTTAGTAAGCTCTTTTAACTCTTTCTGTACCGCGCCCATCAAAATCGATCAGCCATGATCGACGATTTGCAAGCACCGTTGCAAAGCCTCCGATGTGATTCTGGACAAGTTACGGCATCTGGTGGTTAGAATAGATTTTCTAGTTTCAGTTTCTGCATACCGTAAAATACCGGGCAAGCGCCCACTAAAAATTTAGAGATAATCGCGAAAAAATGGGGGATGGGCGCTTGTACGGTCATCAATTTTACATATCAATGTACTGTGCACATTTTCTCAGATCTTACAAATTTGGGTATGGGCGCTTAATGTGGAATGGGCGGATGCGCGGTATTCTATGGTAGTTCTTATTTTTTACCACAAGCTGGTAATTTATCAAAACCAAACACACAGCCAAGGACGAGCGCTCTGCACTGCAAACAAGGCGTCTGCTTCGCGTGGCGTGCCTTATCGGAAGCGCTTCAATTCTTGCGAGGGTGTCTGCAGTCAATTTTGTTGACGATACTAGCACGAGTGACTTGTAAGATGATGTCAGACCATCAGATTTTAGTTCCGTCAGTGATGATTCGGCAAATAAGCACGGAACAATGACAACTGCGCGTAGGTAAGACTTGTTTTGATTTCAGCTTTGGTGTTCTTTGCTGGTCTTGCGTGAAAGTCCAGGCCCCTCCCCCGAAAATGGAATGGAGAAGCGGTGCAACTCCAAGACAAGGAGTGCAAAGATGAGCACAAAAGAAATGTCTCCTGCAGTACCTGCGTCTTACAACATCCAGAAACTGCTTCACCAAATGGCAGGCACGCCATGATGGTTGAAGCTATGTGGTTGAACTCGAGTTATTTTTTATTTAGAGCACTGCAATTTGTAGCCTTTCTTGCCATTTAAATTTAGCATATTTTGTATTGTCTGAAAAGTTGTAGCTGTTGTTTCTTGAGCTTGCTTGAGCCCACCTAGTGATGCCCTTCCCTGCAGCACCTTCGGCTATTTCACACAGCCTCGGACGCATACTTTCTCAAATGCAAAGACAGTTTAATCATGTGGTCTAGGTCATTAGAAGATGCTCTTAGGTTATGGGTGAATCTTCACCTTACAAAAGTGCTTCCCACTTGGACGATCATACGTTGACAGCATCAAGTATTCTTTTACCTATGCGTGCTCATCAACAGCCCAGACAGGGAAAGAAAAAGACTGACCCTTCCCTTGCTGCAACTATTGATCGAGCCCTCTACATATACAGCTCTGCTGAAAGTGCAGTAAAAGCGCTGCCGCTGTGCCATGGCACGGGCTCGTATATATATATATAGAGGATGTTCTCGAAACGCGGGCCAAAACCTTCCTGCGAAAGTGTGCATCGCACTGAAAGAAGGTTAATGTCGTAATGATCTCTGCCAAAGGGCCCATTTGGGAAGATTATTAACGTTCGGTACAATTAGTTCACTAATTACTTTCGAGTAATCACCTCTTTAATTAGTGAATTTATAGGTATGGTTTCAACTAGAAACTCGCCGAGGATCGTTGAAAACCACTATATCAACTTATTCCTGAAATATAGAAGGCACGTGCAGCATTTTTGTGCATTCCGAAAAAATGCTCAATCTGAATGCGTTTCTAGGTTTCGGCTTCTTATCGGAGCGCATCTTTGTGCCCACAGTCCTGCCCCTCGTGGCCAAAGTGCGCAGCTACCATTTCGCCTCCTTTGTACGAGGGAAGGAGGTGTGGCGCATATGCTTTGCACACCTCAGCCACAGGTGGCAGGACTGCTAGTGCAAATATGCGCACCGATAATAAACCAAAACCGAGAAACGCATCACAATTGACTGTTTTTTCGGAAAACAGTAAAATGCTCTACGTGCCTTCTATATTTTTAGAATAAGTTGCTTTAGTGATCTTCTATGATCCTCAACAAGTTTCAAATTGAAGCAATACCTATAAATTCAAAAATTAAAATGTTGATAACTCGAAAGTAATTAATAAACTAATTATACCAAACATTATTAATTTTTTAAAATCGCCCCTTGGCAGAGATCATTAAGACATTAACCTTTTTTCAGTGCAATACATACTTTTTGCAGGGACTGGTTTGGCCCGTGTTTCAAGAAACACCCTGTATATAAATGTAGAGTTCACATTGAAACAAGCGCTTCAGTGTCAACACAGGGAACAACAGGCTTGAGTATACTGCATTACTATATTACCAGCCAGGCTAAGGAACACTTTGGAGTCTCTCATACTTGTCCCTACCCTAAGTAAAGTGTTTTCAAGCACTCATTGAGCCTGTCCGAGCCATGCATGATGCCCAACTACAAGTCACACGCCTAGTATGCCATTGTTTGCAGAGCTCCTTTGAACTACCAAGAGGGGAGTGTTCCTCATTGCAGATGAAAAGGCTGGAGAACCCTACGACCAGAAAATATCCAACAATCCAAACAGAAAACCGAACAGTCACTCACGCAGTGTTGGCCAGTTCTGTAGCCAAAATTTCCCACTCCGTCTCCATCATTTCACCCATAGGGTCAATGAGCTTGATGCCATTGTCGTCCTCTGGATTGTGCGATGCGGTTATCATGACCCCAACTGTGGCTACTCCAGAAAAAAGCATTGGAAGAGAAGATCAGCTGCATTCTAGAAGTATCTACTTGTAGCTTGAAAGTATCTACTCTTAGCTTGAAAGTATCTACTCGTAGCTTGAAAGTGACATACCTTTCTTGTATTTCGACCGCAAGGCAGCCAAGATGCCCATACGAAACATGCATGAGCCCAAGATTTCGCCTCTGAAAAGATTTTGCAGTCTAGAGTAAGCAACGTTTCACAAGAAAAACTCCAATTTTTGGCAATGAAAATGACCAGGCATACATAGTTTCAACAGAAGTCACTTGAACTTCTAGAATGCTGGTTTCACTGCTTAATGATTATCCTATACAGCAGTGATTCTCAATTATCAATGTCACGGTGCACCCCTGTGGACTGCCCAAAGTTATTGAGGGCATCCCCTTCTACACCAGGCTGGAGGAAGGTGGGGTGGCAATTGCTGCATGATGAAAAGGTAAACCCCTAACATTATGACATGGATTGTTGTTTTTACTGCTGTGTACACTGGGCAATACATAACAGAAATAAGACATCATCCCTTATTAATTTTTAGGCATACAGATAAAGCAGCACGTTTTACCCTCTAGATTGGGGCCCCATAGAAGTATATTCCCCGACACCAGCAGATACTCATTTGTCCTTTTATGGAATGGGATGGCCCCGAGATGCTTCTGTAAGAAAAGGCAGCTAAAGATACATACAAAAATAGAAAACTTGTATTCCTCTCTTTATGTCAATTTACACACCTCCCCGAAATAAACCCCATTTTTGCTGTAAGAGTGTGTCTTAAGATGATTGGACAACGAAGCCAGACGTAGTCTGCACGGGACCTGAGCAGGTGCCGTGCAAGAAGATAAGCCCCTATTAAAGTTCTCTACAGTTCATGACAATTTTTACCAGTCCACTCGCCTCCTTTACAGCGTTCGCTATGCCAAAGCAGAAAGAATAGCAGGCTTTCTGAGCGGAGCTTATTCTACTATTCTTGCAAGTGAGCATTCTTCAAACCACCTTCATTTTTTTTTGTTTTCTTCTAATTTGGGACTGATATACCGAACAACCAGGCTTCTCCCCTGTAAGCTGGTTATGTACCATGCTGATAGTACCAATTCTGGGCACCCTTGCACCAAAAAGGTGCTTTTCAGTTTATTGTAAAAAACCTACAGTTAATTTTCGATAGCAACTGTAATGAGACAACCAAATCTGGCAAAGTATCACACTGCAAATGTATTTTAGTACTGGACTACCAATGGAGTTTTAAAAAGTATCTCGATACAGAGATGGAACTCGAGTGAGGTCTCGTAATAATATGGACACCTCCATTCCCCTCAAAAAGCGTTCATAATTCGGTTTTCCTTAATAGTGAGACCACGTATTTGCCCGTGGCCGAAAAGGTAGCTTCTACAGCCGGGTATCAATATTAACGGGGTCCGTATTAACGAGACCCAGCCTTTTGCTAGCTTTAGTTATTGACGGGAAGAGAGAGGCAGGGATGAATTTCAGTGTAAGCTTCCTGCCTTTGATAACGCTTGGCTGTCTCATGATCCTCCACATGCACGCATGTCCAAAACACGGCCAAAGGCAACCCAGGAACGTTGGAGGCCCCGCATTCCAAAGACACGCACCGCCATTCCCACCTTCGTCATATAAAATGCAAGCCAATTTAAAATTTGCCTGCTCATGACCTCTCCTGAAGGGACACTAACAAATTACTGTATCAGATCTGTACTTTAGGCAGCATCAATATTTATAAAGAAAAATGGCAATTGCATTTTTCTTCTTCAATGTTCCTTGTTGGAATGCTCACTTGATGCATCGTTTGCTAAAGTGGAGTTGCCTTGCTCGGAAAATTCAAAACATTACAGCCGAGCAAATGAGGCCGAACATATGCTGAGGCTCCAAAATGCGCCCTTCAATGCGACACTAAGCATGACGGCTTACGCGGACACTTCCTCGAGAAATGGCATGGCTCGAGAAAAGTTGAAAAAACATCATGTTCAATGTAAGAGGGCAGATCAATTTTTGAATTTTTTTTTTGTCTTTGAAATAATTTGGAGTTGGCTCGAGGGCCACGGTATATTACAGTTACTGACCCTTTACACGTTTTATAGGAAACATTGCTAACAAATCTTTGTCCGCCCAGCAAGTTTATTTCATAGCACAATCGAAAAGCTCGTAGCATGTGCATGTAATTAATGCCCTTCTTTTAGACGTCCTCCTTGCGGCTCTATCGGCCTAATTCAACACTCGAGAAGATCAATAGCTCGGCAATGATGCAACTGGTCCGAGTAATTTTGGAGCACCTCTCGGAGCAGCCAAAAATTCCCTTTGGAGCAGAAGAAATAACTTTTGGAGCATAAGCACACAGTTTATTTTCAATCATATCACCGCAAATATTATGTTCCTATTCTTGCGCTGGCCTGTTCAACTAAAAGCCAATGGCTACTTTTCCTTCCCACTTGTGTGCAACCTTTTGTTAGTATCAGTTGCACACCAGGTTTGATTCTTTCAGACACAGAACTAGCTGTTTAGCCGCGTATGGAAGCACCAAGCACGGCAACAAGATGCTGAGTGATGAGGGCCAGGGTATGAACTGCTGCAAATGGCTATTTTAAAGGGGCCCTGCAAGGACTTTTTTTACTGGTTTTTAATTTGCACTGAACCTGAGCGCACTGAACGGAGTAACTTAATGAAACTTTTCATTTCTCGAATTTCGCTTTACTTTAAAAGTTATAGGCAAATTAAAATTACAAAAACAAGACAAAAATAACCTCCTTCATGACGTCCTTGGTTGCTTGAGTGGCCGTGAACTAGAGGAGGGTAGTGAGCTCAGCGAGCGGTCACGGCTACCGCACTCCGTGTCGACGGCTCGAGAGGGCGCCATTAAAGCATGTTCTGGCTAGGCCGTATGAAGCGGGCAGCCAGGGTGGCTCGCATTGCATTTGCTGCACGATTAAACACTAATTCGGCATGACACTTCATTGGCCACAAACGACAGCAAACACGGGGCAAAGATCAGTTCAGAACGGGAGCCACTTCGAGCTGCCATACCGCCAAAAGGCCAAACCGCAAGCCAAAGCTGCTCGCCGAAGGCCTTGGGAACGCTCGGAGCCGGTCGGGTCCCCCTGTCCATACGAACGCAGCGCCGCCGCGTACATCCGGGACCTTTCTACGCTCGCTGCTCGTTGGTGCCTGATCCCACTACACCTTTCTAGTATGCGCCGCCTTTTCCGCTGCTTGGCGGTGGGTATGTCGACGGGTCATTTCTTGTTTCCATACTTTCTAAACTGCATTTGTTTCTTTTCTGATCTAAAATAGTGAACAAAAACTACTTTTATAAATAATTGAAACGGTTCGCACTACTCATATTTTGTATTTCGACTAAAAAGAAGCTTTTAGCGGCTCTGACCAGTAGTAAGCCCAGGACCAAAGACGTCATATATCGCGCGCTTTCGGCACCGTGGGTCGCCCCCGTAGGTGGAGGAGGTTTCCGCGTCGTCCGGTTAAAATATAAAACACTGATATGTAGTTACTCTCTCCGTGCCCGCTGGCTTGCTTGAACCCCGACGGACGTGGAAACCGCAAAAAAAGGTAGACGCTTAAATATGATTGCAGGGCCCCTTTAAGTATAAAATCAAAGGTGACAAAGTGAGAACGGCGGGGCATGTCTTTCGAACGCCCGACCTCCAGCGCGCGCTCCGTGCCTTCCGTGCTTTGGCTGAATGCGTGCGCTCGAGAGGCAGGAGACTTTCAAGCGTTGCCCAAGGTAGAAAGCTCGTGCCAGAGGCAAGAAGCG
This sequence comes from Ixodes persulcatus, assembly GCA_013358835.2. Taxonomy (NCBI): domain Eukaryota; kingdom Metazoa; phylum Arthropoda; class Arachnida; order Ixodida; family Ixodidae; genus Ixodes; species Ixodes persulcatus. The sequence continues at coordinate 518,397 of JABSTQ010010634.1, read as the reverse complement.
CAATTTCCCCCATCAACAAACCATTCCAATGCGATGTCGTTGGCGCCCCAGTGTTATTTTTCGTGTCGGAGTTGTTCATTCTACGTCTTCATAGCAATGCCCGACTAATTTAGTGGCCTCTGCGAAATTAACGAGGCTCGTTACACCCCAAAACGTCGCGTGAACAATGTTACATGTGGCGATTCATTCAGCGTGGACGCCGCAGAATGAACGCTAAAGCCCGATTCACACAATGAGATTCAGCTTGCTAATTTCAGTTGCGACGTTGCTTGGGCTGCAAAAGAAGTGGGGACAGTAGCAGCGATGCTCGACGTCCACACTTAGAATAGCAATCAGAATCGGACAATGTGATTCGGGCGTAACAAGTCGGTGACGGACACTGGTAACAATGATCAACATATCTTTATATCTACTGTTTACACCAAGCCTACTTAACCCCAAACAACCTTCGAACTTAAAATATTTCAAGGTCCGCACTTACTTCTTATCGCAATTACCATGTCAATGTGTGGTCTATGGGCCGCTGTCGTTTGAACGAGCAGACGACAGTTTGAACAAGCAGACGAGTTTGAAAGAGCAGACAACAGTTTGAATGATTAGGCGGTCGTTTTGAGCGTGACGACGCACTGAACGTGGTCAGCGGCTGGTCCAAACAACTTGACGGCTTACGCGGTTTTATGTTGGAAGAAAAAGTAAATAAATCTGAAGATCACAAATCTCGGTGAATTCAACTGAAATTGCTTCTCACTCAAGCAATTGTGGCCCGACGGCATCTGGTTTCGCCTTTCTATGGCACCTATCTACATTCTTGGACGAACAGGGCAGGCATAAAACATCTTGACACTTTTCCCGGCTCTTTTGGTGCAGCTCCAGTCACGGCGTTTTGACGAAAAGGCAGTTTTTAGCCTGGTTTCGTACAAAACAACACAGCAATGCCCAGCCTGCATGGCAACTTCTGCCCACACCACCAAACCGGAAATCCGCCTGAAGCACGATCGATGCAGCGTGACGTTGTGGAGTTGAGTTGGTGTATAGTATATTTCACTGAAATAATGTTAGAATATGATCACTTTGAGCACCCAATTCCGTTCAAGTTCTGATTGATTGCAATAAAACTGCAGTTCTTAAATCCTATTAAAACCAAAACAAAGCTTTCGTAATTTGATTATGAACATAAATGATGTTTCGTATAGAGTTTCATGATAACAAAAAATGGCATGTGAATAATAAATATGCCTGCTTAAAAACAATCTACCTGAACTGGTTAACGTTATTCTCAAGATTCCATCCACTTTTCCAGCTAATTTATGTTTAATTAACTCTATTGACTGTGCCATCAAACAAATTAAACCGATAAAAAGGTGATAACTAAAAAACAGAGTAAACAAATAAAACAAACCTATAGAGCAGTCTATATAAATATGGCAAAGCCTAAGTATCCTTGCTCATTTGAAGAAACAAAAGAGGACATCGTAAGAATATTGTAGTCTATCATACCTATTAGTTTGTTTTATTCAGAAATTTTACTGCAAGGTAGAGTTGCAGCATCAGCACTCAATAAGTTATTTTTATAGATATTATATATGCTCGCGGTGCCTGCGTTTGTAACGTCCTGCTCTGGAGGAGTGCTTTCCCCTTAGCACGCGGGTGCGCTAAGGGGAAAGTGAGCTAAGGGGAAGCAAGGCATGCAAAATCGTGGTGCCTACTTGGCGGTTGTCGCTTCACTGCACTACACCAGTGCGAGGTGAGAAGCGCACTCAACGAGGCTAAACAACTTGCCAAAACGGACTACGAACGTGAGAAATATTGCGAAACTTGAGTACTGTCAGTGTTTGATAAAGAGATCAAATCGAGAATCACGTTATTCCATTCGCTCAAGCTTGCCGTATCGATCCGGCAATGCAGCGGGGTTTATGCTATTCTACGTTTAGTATTCATAAAGTGAAATCACGTTTTGGCGCAATGTTGGCGCAAATTTCTCATATTTTCAAAAAATGTAGCAGAATGCGACCATTTTGATGACAGCACTCATCATCATGTGATGAGTGCTCGAGATATCTGCCCGGAAAACGTAGTGAACGCTCGTTCGTCGGAACTTCCTGTTCCGAGCGCGAAGTAATTACGACAAACAGGCAAAGAGCACACTCAAATGACACCAAGTTGAAATTATGTATTCATGCGTCCGCAAATCCTAGGGATATTGCCGTAACCTGTAATCAGGCTTTCAACAAGTGCGGGTGAGAAAATGACAGACCGCGATCACGGAAATCGGTTGTGAGTGCGGTTCGCATTGAACACGCGCGTTCCAAAGCTGTCATATGCTTGGCGTCTCCGGCGGCCGTCAACAGCAGTTTTCCTTGACGCGGGGTGAGGGTCCCTTGGCTTCGGCACTCAACAGAGCCCGAAACCGCGGAGCCTGCGTCTGCGAAACGAGAGCAAACCTGGGCCCCCGATGACGGCCGGCATTATACTTCACTGCTCCCAAGTGGGAGAACTTGTGGAACCAAATCGGCGGAAAAGGCAACGCCTTTCGATCGCTGAACCCAGCGTGCTTCGTCACCAGTTCATGCACCGCTACAATCGGCGTCTTCGGGGCTATCTAAGCCTAGCTAATAAATAAACCCAGCTATCGCACTGCCACGTCCGTTGACAAGACCGGTTTCGGGGATCCACCGCAGCTGTTCTATGGGCGCACGACGCACGAGACGGGGACCGATCGCAGGAACTTCTACTCACTTGTCTCTGATTCCTGCCGTTCCATAATGCAAGGGCTTGAGCGTAGACTTGGGATAATTTCGCAGAGCCACTTTGACAGCTTGCTCGAAGAAGAGCGCCATCTTCAACGTCAACGTGAAGACGCCCTAGCGGGGAAAATGGGCGTGCCAGAGAAGCAGTATCGCACTTAGGGGTGTCGCGAACTTTTGTCGAACCGGATTTTTAGGTCGAACCGGTTCGACGAACCTTCGACCTTTCACCAGATCCGACCGGTTCGACGGGTTCGACCACTGATCTCAATCAGTGGGTTCGACTTTGTGGACAGTGTGGCCAGACCTTGATACAAGCATGTCTAGGTTTGGAGAATTTTTTTTATGCAAAGGGTTGTTTTATTTTATAAACAGTTGCAATTAAAAGAAACCAATTATAATAACTGAAGAAGTTAATAACTTAATTTTTTTTGACAAGTGCTGATTGTTGGGCTAGTTGGTATGGTACTTGAGAAAACATGATGCGCTTTAAGACAAGGACAATAGGAAGAACTGACACCACCGAGCGAGCGCTCGGTGGTGTCAGTTCTTCCTATTGTCCTTGTCTTAAAGCGCATCATGTTTTCTCAAGTAATTTTTTTTGTACTGTATTAACTTAAATAACCAATCGGCGCTGCCCTTAATTCATCCCTTAGTCATCACCATCCAATCCGAAGCCAACTGGCCAGCCAGTCACGCATGCGCACACGAGTCGAACCTCAATACAAGGTTCGTCGAATTTTCCACTTACAGTTCGAAAAAGTCGAACCTGGTTGAACTCGAACCTCGGCTGGTTCACGACACCCCTAATCGCACTAATGCGCTCTGGGCTCTGGTACAAGTAGCGCTTGGCTCAAAGTTGATGGAGGAGCGTAGGTGGGGTTGGTTCGGATTGTGCTGATAAATTCTAGAAAGTAAACTGCGGCAGGGTGAAGAATACTAGCTTCGTTCGATTCACCTCCACCGATGCAGAAATGTGTAGGATGGTGTACTTCCAGTCGGACATACCGGAAGTATACTGCCCTCGTTGCTCCGATTGGTGTGTTTACCACGTCTAAAACAAGTGGTCACTCGATTTCCGCCTAATGACGTCAAAAAAGTGTCATGTTAGCATCAAACGCGACCCTCGTGGTGTTCCACCAGCTGTCGTGAATGTGGCAGGCGCCTGTTCTGCTGCAGGTCGCTCTCCAGTGTGGCAGTCGACGGAAGTTACAGCAACCAGAAGTTGGGACGGTATGATGACAGCAACGAGGTAGAGGGGCTTAGAGCGATAAACCGGGGTTCCGGTCTGCACTCGAAAGTGACCCCCATAAGGCCGCTGCCATTGTACGCAAATTTGACCACTCGTCACGTCACCAAACCAAATATGTGACGTCACAGGAAAGATGGCAGCGGCTGGCCCCAGCTGGGCCGGAGCTTGTCGGATGCTTTGTTCGTTGTCGTTCGTGTCGGCGAGTTGATTTCAGAAGCGCAAGCCCTCGTATGAGGCCGGTCGAAAGCGACTTCAGAGTTCAGCGTGGTGTCTGACGTAGGTATAACGTGAAAATACGGAGGAACGGTGTGCATTTCGCTGGTGACCGACGGGGATATTGCCACGAAGGAGACAATCAGCCCTACGTTGCTCGGACCTCGGATTGATTCGGACACCGCTAGGATAAATTTTAAGGCGACGTTTCTGTGCTCTCGTTGACCATCGGAACCTTCGAGATCTGCAGTGAAGCGTGTGCAATATATTTGGATACACAGTTTAGCGACGAAAATTGCGTGAGTCGTGCTTGGCAGTGTGCGGTCGTGGTGCCGCTTCGTTCAAATAACCGAAGGCTCACAAATTTGGTTGTGCGGTGTGCGCACCGGAGAGCTGCCTTGACGCTTGTAGTTCCTGTGCCGTGCTAAATGATACTGTGCTGCTTCCCAAATTGTTCCGGCGTAGACGTGCACTTTCACGGAGCACAGGTGTGCGGCGCGCCGAAGAACTGCCTTCAAGCTGGTAGTTCCTGTGCCGTGCTTTAAGTGATGCTGTGCTGCCTACTAAATTGTTCTGGCGTAGACGTGCACTTTCACGGAGCACAGGTGTTGCAGTTGGTATTGATTCCGCTGGTCTGTCGCACGTTTCGTCGACACCAAAGTTTCATCAACATTCGTTTCGCGAATTTCAAGCTGTATGGACATTTCATCGCGCGTGTTACCTACCCAGTTTACCCGTTCACGCCACTTTGCGACGGCAGTCTGCAGCGGCTCATTACCAGAAAAGTGGTCCCACATCGATTTCATTTCAGCTCGTCCACGGCAGTCGCCAAACCCCGAAGGAGAGGATTTATTCGGACAGAATGCCACTAAAGCAATGCAGCTTCTTTATTGGTCAGGATAGACTTTCTTCTGTCTGTTTTGTTATATTGTCACGGATGCTTGCTCCAGTCCTATTTTCTATCAATATTTACTATTCTGGAAAGTTCCAGGCTATTCTCAGCTGTCATTGTATGTTCTAGTGGAGGTGCTGCGCACTTTACCCATAGCCCTTCACTCTGTGTGGACCCTGGCGGCTCCTCAGCAGAGTTGCCCGATAACAAGACACGGGTGGCACATTATCCCGCGTCTTAAACCCCCGGCAAGCCGTGAACCCAGTCCTATCCCGAGCCCGGCAGAAAAACCGCAAGACGAGTGAGTACCACAAGGACGAACCTCAGAAATACACTATGAAGAACTTGAAATCCAAGCCAGTCGCTGCTACCAGCAAGAACCACCAGAATTAGGTCTTTTGCCAGAAAAACCGAAGCGGACTAAGCCAACAATGACAAACCTGTAGCAGCAAACCGCGTCCGCTCCCACCATCGTTTGCATGCCCGTCGCACCTCGCACTCTGATGCCCTTTCACGCAAGGTACATAATACGTCGAGGGCTGGATTGAACAATATGACCGTGTCCTCCGCCACAGTGGGTAGATGGACAACCAGCTCTTGCAGAACCTATACTTCTCGTGGAAGAAACTGCCAGGCACTGGTTTGAGAACCACGAATTCTCCTTAACGTCGTGGGAAGTTTGCAAGATCGAGCAGACGTGCACGTTCATCAGCCAACATTGACGAGAGAGAGCCGAATTCCTGATTTTGTCCAGGACACGGCCCCAACGAGAGCGTCACCACCTTCGTGGAGGATGTTTTGCGCCTGATCGAGCACCCACACCAACCCTGATGCTACAAAGACAAGAAGCTAAGAATCCCATGTCCCTCATGTGAGGGACAACACCTTCGGCAGCCTTGTCCGCAACCCCACGACAACAGTCGAAGGGTTCATATCAGTGAGGCTTCAAACATTTAATGTACACTGCAGGCCCGACCCTGTCACTCCCCAGCATCTCGACACTCGAGTCGTCCAGCTGCAACTTCGACGCCAGCCCCCCAGGCATTCATGACATCATCCACAACGGTGTCCGGGAGGAGATAAGGAAGCTAGTTCCTGCCATCAGTTGCCCAGCTTTTATTTTGATTGCCGAGATTGTTTCAGAAGAAGTTCGACAGGCATTTCAACTGGAGACTTCTTCGAGCGAAGCGGCATCTGACGAACCGGGGGCGACTTATGCCACAAACTCACAACGGCCACCACTGGCTACTTGTTACTATTCAATGCCAATTCAACGAGACACCCCAACGCCGAAGCATTCCCGACATCGGGAAGAACCAGTGTAGGTCCGCGTTGAACAAAGTACACCGAGGAAAACGGAGGTGCTGCGAATGGCCGACCGAAAACCACTCCATGAGGCCGACCATGTCTACTGGAGGTGCCCGTACCAATGAATTGGCGTGCAAGGGTTCGTGCCGAACAACCCTTGACCACGTCTCGACGAGCGTCCGCGGAAGATTGAGGATTATCTTCGGCGGTCTTTGTCCCTGGTGCCGACGTTACCCCTAAGCTCGCGGACCACTTCATCTGAACGGGAGGTAAGCACGATAAAGCAGGTGAGCGGCAATGCAAGGACAGTTGATCTGGTGTCGGTTGTCGTCCAAGGACAATACCTAATAATTTGCCGGCACTAATTATCTGTGTCCACGCCACGAAGCACACAATTTCCAACTTTGAGGGAGAATGCCGCTGAGTGACTTGAAGAAATAGAATAGTTGGTTGCTCTCAAAAGTGGACTGCAAGCATCACCAGACTTCACTTTTCCACACGAGACTTACAGAAGTTGCAGTGGTCGCGAATAAATCGCCATTACGAAATGGAAGTGAAATGGCTTGGATAGCAAACAAACATTGTTGCCAGCTATCAAGTCGACGGTACAGCAAAAGGCACAGCCACATAACCGCGATACATGCCCGAGCTTGCTGCATTGATACAGAAAACTACCAGGAAAATTTTGCGGATTAGAAGCCAGCCCTGCAGCTTTAGTGCATCAGATGTCGGTGGCCGCACATGACGTATGATTACAAGACGGCATCAGTCGGTCAAAGTTGCTACTCGACCAAACTGAACACCGACGTGCCAGGAGCGTCATCCGACCACAAGGTCCACAGATACTATGACTGAACGCCCGACAGGAGACTGTCGCAGAAAGAACTCGTTACGGAACCATTTACTAAGAATCAATAATTATGTAATCAAGTGGAAATAAACATATTTGATACACTAACCCGATAAACATACTTCCGCTTACCTTTACGCCTCGAGTCTATACACCAAGAATTGTGTTCACTGCACGCGCAGGTCCTTTTGAGGACACTCACATCTCTGACCCTTCAATATTAATTAATGGGACATACCAGACTGGCAGACTTTTTGCATGGGGCTGCACTCGTTCCACTTCTCGTGAACATGTGGCACATCCGAAAACCAACTCCAGTGATGTGAAAATGTTATTTATTAATTTATTCTCTCCAGGGGCCTTCGTAGGCATTGCAGAGAGGATACTTAAAACTACACACATGATAATAACATTAAAGCACACTGCTGTAACTTGTTAATTGCAAAAACAAACACACCTCTGAGCATATACTTTAATAGTATGTGTTGATGCATTGTTATTTAGCAGGCCACTTCCTATACGTATGACACAATAGACCCTTTGCAGAACCCCATCAAGCAACACAACTGTCACCATTGTTTTTCGCCGTAAAGCACACAAATGGGCCCAGTTCACTGTCGAATGCTAATGCAGCATTCGAGTCCAATAGGTGCTGAGCCGAGTTCACAGTGATGGCAGACATAACATTCTTGTCGAACAAATGCCCAAAGTATGAAAGCCTGGGGTAATTAGAGTAGTAGCTACTGTAATTCGTTCCATCACAATTTGGGAAACGGCAAAGGCTACAGTCTCGGTGAGCCAATATGCACGTTGGAGAGAGGCACATGACAACATGTCATTCAGAGTGCTCGTCTGCACAGATTTGTCACACACCTTCGCTCCGTCTCTCTGATTGGCTCGAGGGGGCTGTGGCGGTTGCCCTTTTCCAAGTTACAATGATACGAAGTATAGGCAGCCCACACTTTTCAAAAAAGTCTATTGAAGAGATCGAAAGGAATGATCAACATTTTTCAACAAGACTGCTCTTCAGGCAAGGGATGAACACAAATATGAATCATCTTATCTAGGTAATTAGAACAAGAAAATAATTGACCGACTAATACAATGCACTTCTTGATGAAAAAAAGTATTGCTGCAATGAATCCCAAGGGGGAAAAGGTGCAGTTAATCTATGCATACACCAAAACAGTTGTTCTTATTGCAAGTCGAATAGCTTTGAAGCAGGTGCCTGCAACGATTTATTCATCCCCACACTCAATAAAACGTTATCCTCGTAGCTGAGAATAAGTGTACACTTCGCACTCACAAAAAAATGAAGAAAAACGATTGAATGTAGAATCGTTGATTAGCACAAAAGGTTAAAGATCGCAGGAGCTTCCTCGCTAAAAGTTGCTATGGTCATTCGGTGATGCAGGGCTGAAACAACTTCTCCTAGGCCCTAACGCGACGTATACCTTTCGCGTCGATTCCCAGACATTCCAACGTTCAAACAAAGCTAAGAGAATGCGAAAATTCTATGCTAAAAGCACTCAAAGTTCTATAGATCCTCGAACAAATCCCGAATCCCAGCACCGGTACGGCGATACGGCTGATGCTGTCTCACAGGTGTTAATATCCAGACGATCCAGAGCGATCTTGCGCAAAAAGAGTATAAAGTCTCATTCCTTCATATTTTCACATTATACCTTCGTCAGCGAGCACGAAAAAGCCCGAAATCGTCAGAAAGCAGCTGCACATCACGGCTACCGCGCACCGAACAAACTCGCATCTGCCAGCTCTGGGCGCTGCCATCTTACCTGTGACGTCACGGCTCTTGGGAGGTCACGTGATGAGTGGTCACATTTGCGTAAAACATGGCGGCCACCGGGGGGGGTGCCACTTCCGAACTTCCGGTTTATCACTCTAAGCCCCTCTACCTCGTTGGATGACAGCGACACTCATGTTCGGTTGTGCTACTCGCAACTCTTGTTAGCAATTCTACGAACAACCGCCAGGATCGCGACAACCAACAACATGTTAAAGCCCCTCTATCCTGGGAAAAGTAGCGCCATTCTTTGAACTAGCCGCCGCGCACACTATTGGCCGATCGTCACGTGACATCTGGCTTTCGGTTTTGGACTTCCGCTCGCCATGAATTTCCCAAGATGCTACTACGCCGCAGCTGACGAGCTGCTGCGCCTGTAGAAATGTCGGCCGGAAAGCATTTCAGTGTTCCCTCTGGAACGAACGGAAAATGAACCTCGGAGGAAGATCTTGCTTCACCGAATCGATCGAAAGATTTCAACCCGACGGGAGACGCAAAGTTATGCGAGGTGAGTGCTCCGCATAAAGCTCACCAGCATGGCCAGCATGCAAGAAGACAGCTGTTTAGAGCGAGCTATGCACTCCATTCCACCGTAAACGCGAGCGATGTAATAGGTAATAGCGAGTACAACATTGCCAACTTGGCATGCACGGACGCCCGTGCCGTGAAAGTAAAGGCCCCTACGCACAGTTGCGTTTGAGGGCGTTCAACTGCGTTGCGTCGAGAAACGAAAGTGAGTGACCGGTACATCTGTGCTTCGTATGAAGCGTGGAATCCAATTCAAGGAATGGCTTGGCATGCGACAAAAGAAGTACTATCGGAAACAATATGAGCGTGAACGCGCCTCCGCGTGTCGCCGCTACCTAAGGCGCCACCCTGCGGCGCCGTTCTAAAGTTTTGCGCATGCGTGTAAAAATCCTGTCGCTGTTGTCGCTTTGTCTGTTAACCCCCGTCTGTCGTCTGCTATGCGTGCGCTGGCGGCCGCTCGCGCTGTCTGATATGCAACTCGTTTCCGTCGCATCTCAGACAAACGACGTAACATTATTCAGGAGTTTCCTAGCTGTGCGATAACGCAATACCTACATTTAATATGTGATAAGTAGCTGGTTTCTTTCATTGGGCCGAGATGCAGCGATAACATGCAAATAGTTTCAAGAAAAAATATCAGCAAAGCTTAGCGCTCAACTACGGGGAGCACGGAAAAGATTCAATTGAGTGAAAATTGGCTAGAGTTCCCTGACGAAGAACGGGTCAACATAGTTGAGCTGTCCCTGTGTTTCCGAGTTTCAGTTCCGTTCCTGTTTCCAGTTTCCGAGTTTCCTGTGCCCAGAAAGGACACAGCACGGCCACTCGGACACAGTATGAGCATTCTACTAATAAGCCGGTTGAGCCGATGGCTGACGGCATAACAGATATTTTCACCTGTTAGGGCCACGTGTTCAAAGAATAAAAGCATATTGTGTTTCACTGAAGACTTTCGAGCAAATCAACACCATTAAAGCTGTCTAGGGCAAACACAATTCGCGTAGGAATTGCGCGGGTGTCCGCCGGAGAATGCACAACACGAGCGGCCGCCAGCGTACAGAAGAGTCTTATAGCAGATGACAGCACGAGCGGCCGCCAGCGCGCGCATAGCAGACGACAGACGGGGGTTAACAGTCAAAGCGAGAACAGCGACAGGATGTTTACACGCATGCGCAAAACTTCAGAACGGCGCCGCAGGGTGGCGCCTTAGGTAGCGGCGACACGCAGAGGCGCGTTCACGCTCATATTGTTTCCGATAGTATGGATGTCCTGCGTTCTCGCAGTCGCAACGCAGTGAGACGGTTTCAAACGCAACTGTGCGTAGGGGCCTTAAGTAGTTCAAAACGGCCTGCTCCTGTTCGTGCTTGTGGTTGCATCGGCGCCGCTCCCAATTACGGGTGCGTGGGGAGTACCTTTTGTTAAGCTTTGCGTACGTGCTCGCGTACCATACTTTGTTTCGCACACATAGCTTGCAACGCTGCCGCAGCTGCGGACCCGATCATGTGGATGTATCTGTACTCCGTTTCAATATAAGTGCGAGCGCAGCCAGTGCGACAAGCACGAGTATGTCTATGACGACGCTCTTACTGTGGACGAGCGTGTGTGCTTAGCCCGCTCAAAGTGCGTTCGCTCTCGCAGTGTCAATAGGGTCTCCTTCGCTCGCAGTCTTATTGAAACAAAAACGCAAGCAAATAAAACATTTGAGATCAACCCCACACTCGCGCGAGCAGCTTTGACAGCACAAACGTTACCTACATGTCTTTGGCAGGCTAACCTAGGATCTGCAGAAACGGGCGTTTGAGGTGGCGTTACATGATCTGCTCTCGACTAAAATCCGATCTCTTCAATCTATTACAGGACCACTTCAGTATCGACCAAATCAAAACACTAATCATGCAAAACGAAGGAGAGCAAAAAATTGAGGAAAGATGCTCTCCCAAACATTTCTTTTTTCGTTACCTTCAACCAAGAGAGTAAACCACCACTGCAAGGAAACTGGAAATGTAAGTGGTATGTACATCTCACAAACTATTTTTTTTATTCAGTAAGACACATATCTGTTTTACAATACAAATTCAATACACAAACTGATGATTTTGGATGCCTCCTTTACAAAATGCAGTTCTATTTATTTGTTTTATATGTTGGCTCCCTAAAGTTACCGAGGCACCCCCAGCAAAACCTGAATAGAACACCACAAGGCAATGCCCACAGTACTGAAACATCCCCAGAACAGACTGCTGCAGCAACCGCAGCTGCTCTTTAGTTTGGCTGTCTGATACTACGGTATTACTTGGTCGACCGAGGCACACCTACCACTAGTGCCATCTCTGTCCATTCTAGAAGTGTGTGTCCATTGGAGGGCCCCCAGCAAGGTCCCAGCAGAGCTTTTCCCTCGGGGCAATCTGCCGCAGTGATCGCAGCTGTTGGTGAGTTTGGCAGTCCGATAGTCTTCCCAGGTCAACTGAGGCTCACCTATCACTAGTGCCATCTTTGTCAATTCTAGACGAGTGTGTCCTCCTGAGGCCCCCCAGGAAGTTCCAAGCGGTGCTGTACTGAACCTAACTTTCCCAGCTTCCCTAGAGCAGCTATAATTTGGCAACCCCCCCCCCCCCCCCCAAGTTGCTGGTGAGTTTAGCACAGTGATACTGTTTCCAGGTCGACCGAGGCACACCTCCAACGACTGTCGTCTCTGCTCATTTATTCGTTCTAGAAGTGTGTTAGTGTGTTGGTGAGTTTAGCACAATGATACTGTTTCCAGGTCGACCGAGGCACACCTCCAACGACTGTCGTCTCTGCTCATTTATTCGTTCTAGAAGTGTGTTGGTGAGTCTAGCACAGTGATACTGTTTCCAGGTCGACCGAGGCACACCTCCAACGACTGTCATCTCTGCTCATTTATTCGTTCTAGAAGTGTGTTAGTGTGTTGGTGAGTTTAGCACAATGATACTGTTTCCAGGTCGACCGAGGCACACCTCCAACGACTGTCGTCTCTGCTCATTTATTCGTTCTAGAAGTGTGTTAGTGTGTTGGTGAGTTTAGCACAATGATACTGTTTCCAGGTCGACCGAGGCACACCTCAACGACTGTCGTCTCTGCTCATTATTCGTTCTAGAAGTGTGTAGTGTGTTGGTGAGTTTAGCACAATGATACTGTTCCAGGTCGACCGAGGCACACCTCCAACGACTGACGTCTCTGCTCATTTATTCGTTCTAGAAGAGTGTTAGTGTTGGTGAGTTTAGCACAATGATACTGTTTCCAGGTCGACCTGAGGCACACCTCCAACGACTGTCGTCTCTGCTCATTTATTCGTTCTAGAAGTGTGTTAGTGTGTTGGTGAGTTTAGCACAATGATACTGTTTCCAGGTCGACCGAGGCACACCTCCAACGACTGTCGTCTCTGCTCATTTATTCGTTCTAGAAGTGTGTTAGTGTGTTGGTGAGTTTAGCACAATGATACTGTTTCCAGGTCGACCGAGGCACACCTCCAACGACTGTCGTCTCTGCTCATTTATTCGTTCTAGAAGTGTGTTAGTGTGTGGTGAGTCTAGCACAGTGATACTGTTTCCAGGTCGACCGAGGCACACCTCCAACGACTGACGTCTCTGCTCATTTATTCGTTCTAGAAGTGTGTTAGTGTGTTGGTGAGTCTAGCACAATGATACTGTTTCCAGGTCGACCGAGGCACACCTCCAACGACTGTCGTCTCTGCTCATTTATTCGTTCTAGAAGTGTGTTAGTGTGTTGGTGAGTTTAGCACAATGATACTGTTTCCAGGTCGACCGAGGCACACCTCCAACGACTGACGTCTCTGCTCATTTATTCGTTCTAGAAGTGTGTTAGTGTGTTGGTGAGTCTAGCACAGTGATACTGTTTCCAGGTCGACCGAGGCACACCTCCAACGACTGTCGTCTCTGCTCATTTATTCGTTCTATAGTCCGTTGCAACCTAAGAACGAAGGGCAAGGGTAAGACGGGCCGGGGAGGAGGAAGCAGACGGAACGCTGGAGAAGAGAGGGGGAAACCTCCTTCTGTCTTTAGCGTTCCTTCTGCTTCCTCCTCCCTGGCCCGTCTTACCCTCGCCTTTCGTTCTTAGGTTGCAACAGACTATAGAGGTTGTTGTGTGTTGGTGAGTTTAGCATAATGATACTGTGTCCAGGTTGACTAAGGCACACCTACAAAGACTGTCGTCTATGCTCATTTATTCGTTCAAGAAGTGTGTATCGTCCCATGGCTGCCTGAACAAGGTCTGAGCAGCGCTCTACAGGCCCTTGCTTCTCCAGCTTGTCCTGGACAGATTGCCGCAGCAACAGCTGATGAGTTTTCATTTTCGACTGCTGTTTATTTCCTGGCAGAGTGTAGACAGTTGCACACTGTTACTTACATCCGATTTTATTGTCTCACTCTTAGCCACTTGACATGACTAAATAACAATATTTTATTCTTTTTCAGGCACACTGTTTACACTTGGCATCAGACCGTATCATCAGAATGCAGGCCTTTCTGGTGTACTGATGAATAACAAAGAGCTACAAAGACAACTATATTCTATGCAGATAAAACTGATAATGGCGCAACGACAGGAGTATGAGGTGCAACGTGAAGAGAACAATTTAAAATTTGGACTTAAGCGCTTTCTTGTTGCAGAAAGTCCACTATGAAGAGGACTGCATGAAGTAAAGGCATCCTCGAGAAAGTTTTTAGGATTCATCTTTCTTGTGTTTCCCATAGTTTCAATGTGGTACTAGGGAATTGGGGTAGCCTTTGCCTGTAGAACGCACACTTCATTGGCATCTCCAGGACTTCAGGTTTGTGTCGGACATAATTCACGAGCTGATGGACTCTTTAGCATACAAGGTGAGTCAAACTTGTAGCATATAACACACTCGTGCATCCTTATCTCGAGTATGCATCTGAAGTCGGATACCTGCAGACCTGTCTCATCAAGCAGCTCGATGTTTAACCCCATGTGGTTTGTAAAATTTATTGTCTTTGGCTATACCATACCAGTAACAGCATTAGAAGGTGTAAGGGCTTAAGAAGTACTTTATGATATGTAAAAGTGACTGCACCTGTCAGTAAAGCAACCTGCACATTTGTGAACTAATAAAAGTATTTTGATGGTGTATGGTGCATCTCCGTGTCATCTATCGTTTTTCATACTGTGATCTATTATGTACTCGGCATGTGTTCTACTTGTAGTGAATACTCCTGCCGTGGCCTTTTACTTGGCTGGCAGTTTTGTGAAATGAATAAAATTGTGACTTTGATTTTGTTCTCTTTAATGTCATCTGTGCTTGTGTATTTTCATGGAGATTTTGATCTCGCATTCGCTTGTTTTGCATTGCTCTCTGGATGAGATTTGAATTATTTTTGGCTCACTCATTCCCTTTTACTGAAATAACCTGCAATTGCTTGACTCGATTAGGTGCCGAAACCGAGCGCTGGTTTCCAAGTCTGCACCAGGTTTCTAGACCTAGGACGCTGGCCCAGGAGTCTAAAAGCAGCGTAAATCGTAAATAAACCTGGATTTTTTTTAGTATGAACGATAAACAGAAAAGAAACGGACACTGATAAAATTATGGAGTAACAAAACTAAACGAAAACTGAGTTTTCATGTCTAAAAACGGTTTCATCAATTAAAATAACGAAAATGGTATGTATTACGCTCGGAAGAAAAGCTACACCGCGTAGCCCCGTAGCGAAAGGCCCGCGGTGCCGCAAATTTTTACAGCATGCACAGAATACACGCACAGAAATCGTCAACCACATCACCGCTGCCCCCAAATAGAAATTATTTTTAGCGCCCGTAGGCCAAACCTTCCCGAAAGCTCGCCAAGGTCACGTATTATAAAGTAGCCAATCATTTGAAATCGTTGAGAATAAAATTGCAATTTGGCGGTTTGATATGATGATTAAAAGCGACTTGCAATTCCTGTGAAGCCGAACACTCACGAGACACTGACCTAATGCAACTCGGTAGGGACGATTATCCAAAGCACTTTCGGGATCCACGGTTGGACGAACAGATCTCGAGCGGCTTCAGGACGGTCGGATACGAATGCGGGCTCTAAATGAGCCCATTGCCACACTTATATGACGAGAAAAGTCCACACGATCGGCAACTCGCCCGCTCCAGCTGCGAAGCCGAACACTCGCGAGACATGCAGCTCGGAAGGGACGATTATCCAAAAGCACTTTCGGGATCCACGGTTGGACGAACAGATCTAGAGCGGCTTCAGGACGGTCGGATACGAATGCGGGCTCTAAATGAGGTCACTGCCACACTTGTTTGACGAGAAAAGTCCACACGATCGGCATCTCGACCGCTTTAGCTGACCGAGACGTCGAGACGCTTGGAAAATTCCAGAGGGCGCCTCCGTCGCAAACCGGAACTTAGAGGTGGGGTAAGGAGGGTTTTTAGAGGAGAAGGAAAAGAGAATGCGCCACTTTTCCCAGATACAGGGACTTTACACTTACAACTAGGGGTGTCGCGAACCGCTCGAGGTTCGAGTTCGACCAGGTTCGACTTTTTCGAACTTTTAGTGAAAAATTCGAAGAACCTTGTATTGAGGTTCGACTCGTGTGCGCATGCGCGACAGGCTGGCCAGTTGGCTTCGGATTGGATGGTGATGGCTAAGGAATGAATTAAGGGCAGCACTGATTGGTTATTTCAGTTAATACAGTACAAAAAATTAAGTTATTAACTTCTTTTAGTGATTAGAATTGGTTTCTTTTAATTGCAACTGTTTATAAAATAAAATAACCCTTTGCATAAAACAAAAAATTCTCCAAACGTAGACATGCTTGTATCAAGGTCTGGCCACACTGTCCACAAAGTCGAACCGGTCGAACCCGGTGAAAAGTTCGAAGGTTCGTCGAACCGGTTCGACCCAGTCGAACCCCGAAAGTTCGACCTAAAAATCTGGTTCGACAAAAGTTCGCGACACCCCTATTTACAACATGTCACTTCGGCTCATAGAGTTATTACAGTACACGCTAGAGGCTCAGCTGGCGCTAGTGTCTACGGAACTTCCGGTTGCAAATTGAAGCAGACAGCATGCAGTCTACTTTTCCAGTCTTCCTGTGTATTCCTATGGGAAAAAGCGCGTGAATTTTGTCTCTTCGCCGGAAAATAACATGAATAACTTTTGTTATTTCGGTTGTACCGGATAGTATGTACCTTTATTAATATTGTGGAAGTGTAATTGCTTTAGTTACAGCATTTTTTCTTTACCACTGAACGATGTTGTTCCATGGCAGGTATATAGAAACGAGCGACGATTCTAAGCAAAATAACGATCGAAAGGAATGTAGAGTGTGTTCAAAGTTCGCCAGCATTCCGCTGGTGCTTATATATTGCTAATATGCCCGTTCTGTCACTATATGAAAATGACCCCGCCGTGCATCTTTACGAGTGGTTAAAAAAACGTTCGAAACGTAAAGGATAAAATACGTGAACTACTAAACAGTGGCGTAACTAGATATGACGGCGCCCATGGCAAATGAAATTTCGCGCCCCTCATGATAGTGATAATGATATCATCATCATCATTATATTATTATTATTATTATTATTACTCGGCACGGCGCCCCCTCCCAAGTGGCGCCCGGGGCACTTGTACCCCCTTGCCCTCCCCTAGTTACGCCACTGCTACTAAAGGTGTGTTTTCTTATTATTTCCTTTGTCGGGCAGTTTTTATCGGGCACCTGTTCCCTGGCTTCTCCGTCTTTGCAAAGATTTGGAGCGTGCGGGTGGTGATTTGAACCCAGAACAATTAAGCATCTTCGCACATATTCATGAGCAGAGAATAAAGCAGTAGTTATTTATTGCAAATCGGACTATATGACGTGACTTTCAATTTATTTTGATCGTCAGCACAAGGAGTTACTTATCCAGTGTTACTTCGTAGTTCCTGTCGTCTCTCTTGGTTTTCCACATGTCCTTCGTTCGTTTGGCACGTATATCACCCATGCTGGAAAGCTTCGACGCCGTGTTCGCGCTAACAGTGTCCGACAGTGCACATAAATGCATGTACGAAGCGGTTTTAGCACTGTTTTTCATGTCAAGATTTTAAAATAAAAACGCCGTAACTGACCAATTATTTCGTCTGCGTGACTGGGAAATGTCCCAAAGTGCCTAGTACGTACGAATTATTCGTGATATTTGCTCTTATAATCGAGCGCAGAGAGGAAATGCACTCGCTTTTTTCCATAGAAATGCATTACCGGAAGTCAATTCCCGACTGCTTGCTGTCTGCTTCAATTTGCAAAAGCACACTAGCGCCAGTTGAACCTCTAGCGTACATTATAATAACTCTATGCTTCGGCTTCCGTGACGCCATTTGCTGCCACTTTTTGACCATTTGGCTTCCGTAACTTTCGCTACGGAAGCCACATAGGCAGGGTCTCTAAAGGGGCCAAATAAATCGAGATGTGGTGCTTTTTCTTGGCGTCGTATGGTCCAGACTCCGGTGAATCGTGCTGGTGATTTTTAACGTTCTTTTCACTTTCATTATAGAACATTTTAGCATACAATAAAATAGTTGACCGAATACTCCATTATTGTAAATGTGTAGAGCGTTTTTGGCCGATTCAAAACGCTAAATGCCAACACTGGGAAATTCAACTTTCGGTTCAGTTATTGATCCATGAGCGCCGTGGACCGAGGCCGTGGAATATTTCTTCGCAACGTTCTCCTTCGGGTCTGCTTTGTTCGTGAAATTCGCCAAGCACCTGTGGTTATGGGCTTCTTGTAAGACTCATAATTGTTATGGTATTTAGTATCTTGGCGTTAATCATAGTGTTACAACCAGCTTGGTGTGGGATTGCGCCCCCGTACCATGGGCTTGACAGGCCGTCCCTGGAATACGAATTGCCGCCTTTGCCTTATGTGTTTGACGCATTGGAGCCTTATATCGACGAAGAAACGCTCAGAATACACTACTTCGGCCATCATGCCAAGTACACAAGAGAAATGAACCGCGCCTTCAGGGAATGGAGGAAATACCTTAAGGTAAGGCATTGGTTCCCTGAATCTGAATCATTCGTTCTATCGTACCGCCTGCGCGCTGCCATGAGGTTCAAGCGCATTATTATTTTTTTTTTTTTTGTATTTAGGACAAGCACGCATCCAGGTTATCACTGATTGACATACTACGCAATTTCACGAGAGTTCCGGCAAAGTATCGATCAACTTTGATACACAACGTTGAAGGGTGAGTAGAACACTCTTGGTTTTTGCCGTTTCATGTAGTACGTTGCATTGTATACCCCCTTAAAATAATTGATTTTCATTGCATCGGCTGTCCTATTTTGGGTGCGAAGGTCATAGTCATGCTTCGCACTAAATAGAGAGAAAACGACTACCTCTGACATGTGATCGCGTATGTAGTACTACGAAAACGTTGAGTGTCACAAGACAGCAGACACCGACAGGACTCCATTTGAAATCGTAGTAATTTTTTAATTGATTGAATAATACATTTAACATCAAAACCTTTAAGAAAACTTGAACATCAACACTAAAAGACTCGACATTATATCTGTGTTAATGCAGATCTGGGCAATTGTAACAACTCTCTTCAGATCATATGACGATGGTCCCAGTCATATTTTTCTATATATTTTTGTAAAAAATATATGTGATAGCCATGTCCTTGGTAGGAGCATTCAGCTGTACGAGAATGTCGTAACTAATTTTATTCCGGAGATATAAAATTTCGAGGCGTGGAGATTGTCAAGGTTTCACTGTGGTACTTTGCACAGCCATCATTTTTACACCGAAGCATGCACGCAGTAATATTTTTTTCTATTTATTTTATGAAAGGATTACATGTACACAAAATATTAATAACACAATAAAAGATTTCTATGCACAAGGATTTACGAAGCAAGTCAAATAAACACGTTTTAGAGACACACTCACAAATTATTTACTAAACTACTTCATTTAAAACGGCGCAGAATATATAAAAATTTGCATCGTTAAATGCATTTTAGGAATATATAAGAAAATTGTGCATAATCATTATTGTCGTTTTTGTTGTCGCTACTGTTTTGTTGTCGCTACTGGACTTGGTCGTCTGCGTCGCCGCCCGCCGTAAACCCTGGCAAGTTTCTTGGCCCTATTGTTTTACAGAAAGAGAGCTACGCTTTGTAATTTTACAAAAAAAAAAAAACAAAACAAAAAACAACGCCCTGTGAAATACACCTTTGACGAAAAGCTTAGGTTGCTACGTGCAGGCGTCGATTTTTACGGTCCATTTTAGATCGAGCCTGGTGACTGTAAGGTTGTGTGGCTAAACCCCATTTCTTTTCGTTTAAAATTGTTCCATGTTATGCCAAAGAACGAAATTGGCTCGGACCCAGTGGCGTTACGAGGGTCAGCGGCACTAGGGGCGGTAAGCCGCCGAGACTCCCCCCCCGCTCTCGTGGCCCGCCGCGACACCCCCCTGAGCGCTGCACCCGGGGCGGTCCGCCCCCCCCCCCCCCCCCCCCCCCCCCCCTCCCCCTTGTGACGCCACTGCTCGGACCAACGGGCTTTCCTCGGCGCCTGGTGTCATCCGCTCGCTAACTAGAGCGGGGGCCATTCGTGTGAATTATGACCGGGGCGCGGGGCCGGCCTCATCTCACCAGAGCGACCCCTCCCCGGACTCCACGTGCAAAGAGACCTTGTTAACGTATTCTTGGAAAACTCATTTGCCACTTGCTCTGGTTCTGTTGTCGCTTGCTTCGCTTTTAGATGTTTGCTTTGATTTTGTTGTCGCTTGCTTCGCTTTTAGAAGTTTGCTTTGGTTTCGTTTGTGCTTGCTTTGGTTTGAGAGGTTTGCTTTGGTATTTAAATTGGGAGCGGAGAGAGATGGACTTCTCAGCAACACCCTCCTAACCCGCACTCCGGCAACAAGTGCGCCGATACCTGGCACCGTACTATTTCTGAAACCTTGTCCGATTGATAGTCCTTATTTTTCTATTAAATTACTTTTCATCTTTACGAACGTCTGAGCGGTTTGGTAGTCCGCCAGCGAAGTCACAGGTGTGAGCGGAATTGCTGGACGTTTGGAATCTTTTCAACAAGCGACGCCCGGCAGCGACTAAACATCCATCGTCGACAGAACAACGAAGCAAAGAACCTTTACTGTGACTTCCGCAACTCCAGCCCGCCGCTCGCCCTCCCGCGGACGAACGGAGAACCTGTGGAGCGGGGACGGCAGCGGCGGCGGCGGAGCGGAAACGGTGGCAGGGACTGTCGGCCTTGATGCGTGAAGCCGTTTTAACGAAAAAAGTGAGCGCGTTAAAATAGGAATTCCTGTGTTCCGCCTTGCAACAGCGTTGCACGAAGGACCGTGATGTCTAATTTCATTAGGGACTTTTCATATGTAGCATACGCTTCGGATTTCTCGTCTTCTTCATGACCGCCAGCCATGGGCGTCGGCAGGGGAGTGCAAAAGGGGCACTTGCCCCCCCCCCCCCCCCCCCCAAAGCCAGAGTGCCTACCCCCCCCCCCCCCCCCCCTTCCCCAGCTCTCTCGGGTACGGGGAATGGAATGACGTCGCGAAATAGCTTTTCTAGCAAACGGAGAAGCCGAAAGCTATTCTAAAAATTAAATCCACGCACTTTTGTTCCCTTGGATCCTTCTGCAATAAACACAAAAAAGAATAAGGTCTCCCCTCGGTCAGTTGCGATCAGCCGCGCCCAGCTGGCAAAAAAAAAAAAAAAAAAAAAAGCATAGGGCGGAACATTTACTTCCGAGAACACCGCAGTCCTGTGTTGTGAGGAATCACAGGCGTTCGGATGAAAGTCAGTAAAATGCCCCAAAAACAGAGCGTCTTCTACACAGAGCGGGATTCTTCCAAAAAGCCCAACAGAACAAATGGGCGTAGCGTTGGAGATAGTCCGCGCTGCCCCTTCGCTCCGTCTGCGTAAGGAGTGGAGAGAGCGGGCCCCGGAGGGAAGAGGGGGGGGGGGGGGGGGTAGCTTCGGCATTTTGGGGGGTTTCGACCCCCCAAACCAACCGCCACTGCTCACGCCAGTGCTCTGTTTTGTATATGTGCCTTTGTGTTTTTCTTCTCCTTTGCCCGTAGCATGTTGCGGTCATGGGAAAGGAGAAGAGGGGGGTCAAAATCGGGGCCAGGCGTCCTCTTTTGGACAATGCAGTTCTGCGAAACACTGTTCGCACCATGTCAACAACGATACTCCCCCGGGCCATAACTCACGCGGGAGAGGAGTGTCGGACCGTCCTCTTTGACACCACCGTGTTCGCACGCGTGACACGCGAATATCTGTGACAGGGTGGCACACCTTGCTGTTGCTGGCTCTCTTTTCCTGGCCCAGTTGCTTGAAAGGGCCACAATCCGCACCCAATCTCACTTTTTTTTTATATAACCGTGGGCTGAAATGGGCCAGGAGTGAAAATGGACATCAGAAGCTCTTTTAAACGGAAAACTGACAGTGAATATGACAATCCATCTTGTGCAACGAAGAAGCATGTGACCTCAGAGCCGTGTCATGACCCCGAATCTATAAATGCACCTGCTGTCTCCGTCACTCCTGATCATCCTCCGGCTTTAAAGAGCCAGCTGGACATTGGCTTTGCCCTCAACTCGACTCTCACAGGTATGTCAAACTTGTCTTTAACTGCGGGAGTATTCATGCAAAGCTGAGCTTGATCAGATAGATCACAACCAATATAAAGATAAGAACCAGCGGGCTAAAATTTGACTCCAGTTCTGAAATGAGACAGAGCGAGCATGGCAAGCTAAGGGAACCCGCGTCGAGGAAATACGGAAAGTTACAATGGCAACTAACCCTCCGGCGGTAGACCCGCCGTGCTAGCTTTCCAACACAGCTAACGCAGCTTTCTCTTCCACGGATCACAACCCGGAAATGCTTTGAATTAATATTACGAGCGAAGACAATTTTGTGCAGAAAATTAGAGTTGTAAATTTGAGCAAAGGCCAACTTGGGGTAGCTTTTAAAAACTTGTATAAACGTCAAATATTGTTCAATATGGAAATAAAAAGGTATTGTTCTTTTTGTGACTTGCAAGTCACACGGAAGACAGTGCGTGTGACTTGAGTGCACTGTCTTGCTATTTTATTGTGTACGGTACATTTATGATGTCAATACTTGTCTATAAAATCTTTGTGCTTTTTTATCTCTGAGAGAATTATAAACTAAGTGGGCTGTTGTTGCTGTTTTTTTTTTTTTTTGCCGCGACATAGACATTTTTTTTTACTGTGGCTGTACATATTTATTAAAATGTGTTTTCTTTTACGTTGAAATTACTGATGCATTGTACTTTTTTAAATAATTGTTTCATAAAAAATGGGTGTATCTTGCAAGCTGTATTTAGCTCTGTCGTATTCTACTGTGGGACCCCCCCATTCCCCTTGAGCGCACACACCCAAAAAGGGCTGTCAGTTTGCCCCCACCAAGACAAAATCCTGCCGACGCCCATGCCGCCAGCTCAATCTGTGTTCAACGTGACGGCAAACGCTCCATCTAGTAATGTAGAGCTCTAGCGTACGGTCTACGGAAAGTATTCCCTAAGTAGGAGAAATCTGGTCGCGCAACGGTATGTCGAACAATACACATCGGGAATGGGTTTAAGGCCCTGACAAGGAACCGTTTATTCCAAGCATCTTAAAAAGGACAGAATACGCATACTTGCTTTCAGGTAATTACAAATCAAATAAAGAAATGCTCGAAGCATTTTAAGCGCCTTTCTTGGTCTTGGCGTATGTTCCCTATTGCCTTTTCCCGGAGCTTCAGTACAGTAGCGTCGAGCTCGTGCGCGAGCGCGCTGTCGACTTCATCGCCTGTTCCTGTTTCGGGGGCAAAAGTTGAAAAACAGACTGAAGGGCGTCGCTTTGGTCGCTCGGTTCAGCGTGTTGTTGATACCCCACTGGACCTGAGTTAGGGTTTCGTCCCAGTCCTTTCCATCGCTCCGTTTTGAGAGGCTGGCAATGGTGTCATATCGCTCGACCTGCCCGTTAGCTCGGGGCGTGCCGGTTGCATTTTTCACGTGGATGACGTTGACAGACTTGCAGTGCTGTATGAACTGTCGGCTGGTGTTCGCGGTTTCCTGATCGTCAATCAGCGGGAGCGGATATCTGTCCTTCTTGGTAATTTTGTTGAGGGCTCGGGAGTCAACACTTAGCCGCTTCTCCCCTGTCTTCTTCGCCACCAGTAGGATAGGGCTTGCGAAGTCTGAGCTCGAATCTTGGACAACGCCTGCCTCCTTGAGATCCTCGATCATGCTTCGGACAGCCTCTTTATCGGAGTGTGCAAAACGATAAGGCCTATAGGTTACAGGCGTGTCATTCGTGAGCTCAATTTTCCTCTCGGCTACATGAGTGTTCCTGATTTTAGACAAAGAAGTGGCAAAGCACTCACGGTATTCGTTGATCAGACCGACGAGTCTATCCCGTTGCGTTGGCGTCACGGATTCGCCCATATTGAGGTCCGTTGCCTCAATCAGGTTGTAGTGTTGTTCTTCGTCACAGTGCACACCCTCCTCCGCTGGGGTACGCTCCTCGTTGCAGCATTCGGCTCGAACGACTCGTTCTCCTTCTTTAAACATGATCTCATGATTTGCCACGTTCGCCACTGGCAGGAGGTATTCTTCGTTGCAGTTCTTCTTCAAAACACAACTCATGAGACCGTTGTCCTGATCCAGCCTTCCACAATGTTGTCGGTCAACGAAGATGTCTCCTCTTGACTCCTCGCTCATATAGAGGGTTAGAAAGCCCACATAATTCGGAGGAATTACCGCAGCCTTTTTGGCCCAGAGGCTCACTCGGCGTGGCGCAAGATCTGGGATTTGGATGTTTCGCAGGGTTCCATCTTCCTCTCCCGAATCCTCGCGCTCCTCGAAAATGCGGAGAGTGCCTTTTTTGCGAATGACCGTGACGTGCGACTGTTCCATAAATGGCTGGCCAATGAGGAGCGGAATCACCTGGACGTCCTCAGGAACGATGTATACGTCAACGTCCGCTGTTGCCTCGTCGACCGTCAGTACAGCTCTTGCGCGCCCCAGTGGCGTCGTCTGTCCTGATCCGTAGCCGATAATCGTGAAAGGGTGAAGGAGTTTGTCATACGTGAACGCCAACGATATCGCGTCGCTCTCTCGAAGAGTCACACATTGGCTGCCCATATCCACGAATGCGTTGACCTCCTTTCCGTTTACGTGCGCTTTTATGAAATACTTCGCGTTGGTGTCGGTTGTCTTTGTCGCTGACTTCCCGTGCTTGCACGCTTGGGTGAGGACGGCTCCCGGTTTTGGAAGTGTGTCCGACTTGCCAGGTCTCAGACGGCAGTCTTTCGATTCGTGTCCTGTTCGATTGCACAGGTTTCAACGGAGACATCGTTGCGGCCTCGGGCAATTAATAAAGAGATGTCTAAGCTCCGAGCAACTATAGCATCGAGGACCCTTTTTTGTCTTCGCTGGGTTTGTTCGTGCGGAACCCAGGAGAATCGGGGACGGCATGTCCCGAAGCCTCAGGACCCAACTTGCCCGAAGTGCTCTTCGTTGCCGACGATCTTTTCGTGTTGAGGAGGTGCTCCTCCATTCGCTTCATGCAGACGAGAAGACACTCCGGGGTTTCAAACGTCTGGGTGCTGAGAGCCCGTACCGCTTCCTCGTCGTTCAGGCCCGTTATCAGGTAGTCGACGCAGACGGAGTCGGGGAGTCCGCACAGTCGGGCCTTCGCAAGCTTGTCGTAGAAGTAGGCGTCCAGCTGTTCGCCGCGGTGCGTCTGCCTGGCCTCCATGTCACGGTGGAGCTGCCGTGACCCACCGGACCCACCGTTGACGGGTACGCCCTCCTCAGCTCCTCCTTCCACTCGGCCCAAGTCCGTCGCGTTGTCGACAGGGCATCGTACCAAACCTTGGCCACGCCCTGTTCACCAAGGCGAAGCAAGAGGTCTGCTGGTCCGTCCAGCCGTATGCCGCTGCCAGGTCGTCCATCTTGTTGACCCATGCTTGTGCCGAAGGGATCGTTTTTGTCGCTGGGTCGAAGGTTGGCACCAGCCTTCCGCTGACCGACGCCAGATGGCTCGTCATGGTGTCACGCTGGGCCGCCAAACCCGCGATGCCGCTAATCGCCTCCCGGATTGCAACTTGCACGCAGTGGCGGATCCAAGGGGGGGGGGGGGGGGGGGGGGGGCGACGGGGGCGGCCTCCCCCCCCCCCCCCCCCCAAACAAAGTCGACCCTCCCCCTCCCCCCTCCTCGGAGGCTCCTCGGAGGGCAATTTGACATGGGTGGACCCCCCGGTGCTCACAAAAGAATGGGAGAATAGCATTCTCCCATTCTTTTGTGAGGGAATGCGTCTCAACGGTGGCGGTCATTAGAAAATCGCTTGCGTTGCCAGCATAGGTTTTGCAACGAAGAAGTTGCTGCCATATACGGCGGACTGAGTATTACTTTTTTTTTTTTATTTGGGAAAGAGAATGTACTGTTGTGTTGCGTAAGTCCTCCTGCATACAAACAATGAAGTTTAATTATATTTGCTTTGTTTGCTTGGTTCGAAACCCTAAAAACGGGCTTTTGACAACTTATTGCTTCCATCATTTCGGAGTACGCAAGGTAGTTATCTCGCTCATCTGGTTTCGGTTTCGCAGACCGTGATCCCCGTGAGCCCAGCACAAACCGTGAACGTTCCAGCTCTCCGTCATGACACTGTGTTGGAGAGAGCAGGGTAAAATACAACCACACGGCCCACCGAAGCAAACGCACTGTTATCGTAAATCTTGGCTTTTGATTGCGCCTTTGTAGATCATCTTATTCGTTTTGCTGGGGAGACGCATACGACGGGCATAACAAAATCGTCTGCATATTCCGCATACCTCGCAAAAGCACTTCCCCAGTCACCTTGCGAAAAGCACGAAACACGGAATCCGCACTGTCCTCACTTCCGACACTTTTACCTGCTTTAGAGCAGTTTGTACATGCTAGCAGGTATGTCTACCGAAACTTGAAACTAGGGGCAGTGCCAGAGAGAAAAGAGACAAAGTTGGGAAAGCTTTCTCGCTCTCCCCAATTTCTAAACTCTCAAGTGATTTTACCATAATAAATGCACCAACGCCTCCCCCCCCCCCCCTAAAAAAGCACTATGTTCACTACGTAAAAAATGGTCTCAGTTCATGCATCCGTGGGCAGGTAGGAAATCTTGCCCAAATTTATTCACACCGCATGATGAGCGCAACAAACTCACACGAGATTTACAAGAAAATATCGGTGGTGACCTAAGTTTCCCTGAAATTCTGTATAACCGGTCGTTTGCAGGACCGAATCATCTACTCGAGTGGTGTGCGTCGCTGTGCAAACACGTCGCCGTGGAAACGCAGTCCAACAACACGAAGCATAAAAACGGCAGATTCTGGACAACAATCCGGTGTACATTGCTCAAATAAAACGGCCTAATTTTGTTGAAAACACCCTGCAGCTTTTTACTAACAGTATGCGTCGGGAATCTTTCACATTTTGAAACGGAACGAAGGAATATTTACTTTTAAAAACGCTCGTTGCGTCCTTCCGCACCAGCTGGGCCGGATCAGCTGACGACGACGGGACTAAACCCGTTAAACCTCAACCCCACAACAACCAATTTGCGCTCCGTGTTAAGGCCCGTTCGCACTCTTGCGACCGAGTAAGACCGAGCGAGACCAGACCGGTTTTTAAAGGGGCACTCAAGTGGTTTTTGAGTTCGTGTTTTGATGATGACAGCTGAATTTAGACTCCCTAAGTATCCCTAAAAACCAAAAAAAGTATAGTCATACGGTGATTATTTCTTTAATAAAAACGTAATTGAAGGACGCGAAACCTCGGTTCCATCCGAAAACGAAACCACTCCCATTGGTCATCGCACACTTATCAAAAGGATCTCGGGCCAATGGCGTTGGACGACGTTCCGTCGCGCAGTGATCCCGAGGTAGCCGCATCGGCCGAACTTCTTTGTCATTCGAGCTTCGATCATAGCGAAGCTTCGGCCAAAACGCGGTTCAAAACAAATCGCCAGCGACATCGACCTGGAGGGTCACGTGAAGGATGCGATTGAAGCGCGACTAGGAGAGGTGGGGACAAACATGATTAAAGGACACATGAAAATATAAAAATTTTTTTTTTTAAACGGCTTAGATGGAAGAAGGATGTCATAAAACGATTTTACAACGAAGAAAAAAAATTTTTAGAGCTATATTTACGGCGCAATACGGATTTGTAGTTGGCGCCCGCGGGCCCCGCGGAAAAGTGGCCCATATTTATCACGTGACTGGCCCTTATTTATCACGTGGTGCCTGCGCTCTTTCGAAAGCTTTCTATGGTCTTTGAAAAATACTTATTTTCTTCATTTTTTTGTTGCACTTATTTTGTAACAGAATATTTTGACTTTTGAGAAACTTCAAGTATAAGAAAATCATCACTTCCGTTTTGACGCATACGAAACCAAACAAAGTCAGCCATTTTTTCTGCGAAGGGGAGCGGAGCTGACGGAGCGCGGTGTTGTTTTTGACATGCCGGTTCAACGAAAGCGACGCCGCTGCTCGACGAAAGGCTGCAGTTCTCGTGATCGTGACCAGGAGGATTTCAGTAAACATGCGGTACCGGCGGACGAGCATTTGAGAGCGATCTTGCTAGAGGCGATCGGGCGTACGCCTGGCACGTCTGGCGAGAAGAATGTCCGGGTGTGCTCTCGTCACTTCGACCCGGAGGCCTTCGAGCCACGCAGCGAGCGAACCCATCTCGTCACTGGACAAATCTAAACGATTTGTCGAGTGACGAGACGGGCGACGAGAACCCGCTGTCGTGCGTCGAGGCAAACCGCACGAGAAGCGTATCGCTGGCCTCGGAGCTTTCTGCAGGGGGGTTCGCTGGTCTGCGAGGCGTGTCCTCGTAGGGGCAAAGCCCGAGCTGCCTGCTCCGGTCGACGAGTCTGCGCTTCAACTCGGGATCTATCGTAAAAGACGCGGAGCAGACTACCACCGCTTCCACGACCAGCAACCAGCACACAAACCCAACAACCAACGTTGCCAACAACACAGCGCGCGCCGAAGTTGAACGGAAGTGGCACCTTGTTTAGCCGAGCAGCCAAGCCAATCCAAGCGGCTTACCTCTCCTCCCCGCGGAGCGCACCGGCGCGAGAGAGAAAAGTGGAAAGGAGGAGCGTTACACCGCGCTTGACAAAAAATCATCTCGCGCCGTAAATATAGCTCTAAATTTTTTTTCCTTCGTTGTAAAATCGTTTTATGACATCCTTTTTCCATCTAAGCCGTTAAAAAAAAAGGTTTTTTTCTTTGCATGTGTCCTTTAAAATTAATTAGTTTGTGACTAGAAGTATAATCATTTGTATTTTTAAACAAGCTAAATATATAATTGTTAGATATTATCAATCATATTTGACGCGTTACGAAATTCAAAATTTCTTTGTTTTTGCTAATATTATGCATACTTCTTATTAGCGTCCTCTGTACGCCACTAGCAAAAAGGCCGGCTAGCAATAGCGATATTTGCTGTTCTTTGTAGACCTCGTGGCGCGCGGAAAGGCAGGCTGCTGACGTCTGGCGTCCGTATACTTGTTTGTGTTTGGGCCTCCACGTGCTCTTCGCTTTTAATTGTTTTAGCGGCAGTTAGCACCGTTTGGGAAGTTTCGTTGTCTGATCGGGCGTGATTAGCCCAGTTACCTGCGCGGGAACTCGGCAGTCGTGCGCTTGGACCTTGGACGCTACTGCTCCCAAGGGGCTCAACGTCCTTTGCGACGATGAGCACAGCGCGACACGCAAAGAAACGGTGCTCCGTGGAAGTGTGTGAAAGCGACACCCGCACGGCTGGCATCTCGCTGCGCCGGTTTCCCCTTGACTCTCGAAGGTGAGACTTCGCTACTGTCAGTAACATGCCTGCTGTGTGATGTCATGCCCCCTTGTTCGGTCTTCTCTTAACTCTTGTTAGTTTTACCTAAAACTATTAGGGTTGTCTGGATGTGCACAAGAAACTACACCTGAAGGCGTAATAGGTTATACTAAGAATGCTTTAACTTCGAAATCACTCTGACTTCGCAGCGTTGTGTGCCGTCATTATGAAAGTGCCCACGATATTCAAATTTACCTGTACCGGCCTGGCTCCGAGGAGCCTATTGTCATGATCATCGGCGTGGTTATCAGTGGTACAACCCAGATACATAGTAGGGCATCTGTGCGTAAGACTCGAGTTTTTACTCTTCATGATGTACACAGAGCCTTGATGTCATGCATTTTTTAATGTCCCTGCACTGATTTGCTTTGGTT
The DNA here is from genome assembly GCA_013358835.2 of Ixodes persulcatus. Classification (NCBI taxonomy): domain Eukaryota; kingdom Metazoa; phylum Arthropoda; class Arachnida; order Ixodida; family Ixodidae; genus Ixodes; species Ixodes persulcatus. The sequence continues at coordinate 488,529 of JABSTQ010010634.1, read as the reverse complement.
TGTGCACATTTTGGCTACATTTTGTTTCGTAAGTATTCACGGCACCCACATAGCACCATGCCTTATCTGCAGGCGCGAAGCCTAGGTTCGGTTCTGCAACAACCGAAGTCTACAGGGGAAGACTCCATGGCAGCTACGAGACAGGGTAGTTTTCTCCTTACATTTGGAGGAGTCAGCTTTCCTGTGGCCTGGACACCTCCGTCACAATGCGTTGTCAAGTGTGCTGCCCACAAAAGGTATGTAGACCAATAAACCTTCCGTGCACTTTGTGACTAAGCATGGTTAACCCGCTGTTAGACAAATAGTTACCCAATGGGGCTGAAATATTGCTTCGATAGGCTCATAACATTTTTATATTATTTGCAGAGATGACACATGGTGATATTTCCAGCAAAAGCTCTCCAGGTTCAGCAGTTGTGCATGGTGAGCTTTTTTATTGTAACCAACATAAAGTGGCAGCAACTGCCAGCACCACTGCATTACCTCATGGTCTTCATGACCTGAGCATTTTGCAATAGAACTAGGTGAGATTAGCTGGAAAAAAACTGGTAGAACATGGTCAGAGGTGCTGCTAGAAGTTCATTTCAGAGCCGTTTATAATTACATGTTTTATTTGAGGTGACATAATCAACATCAATATCGGTCCACAGAGCATCTTTTGCCATGCCGACATCCAGTCTTCCAAAATAAAGCTGCGCATGAAAAAAAGTGATTTACATTTTGTGTTAAAATAGGTGAATTCACCATAAATTTGCAGAGGTTAGTTCGCCTCTCTCATCGAGCTACACATACTTCGGCAGTTCAGACTCACTGAGCTTCTGTGGTCACCCTGACGACCAGTCTCCTGAGGTGCAACGTTCGCATGAACAAGGTAATTTTCCTTGTCGTGTGTTAGAATAGACACATAGGAAGGAACTCAACTACTATTCCATGACTAACTTCACGCTAAATTTGCAGAGAGGAGTTCGCCAGCCTCATCAAGCTGCACGTACTCCGGCCGCTCAGATTGGTGGAGTTCCTTCGGTCACCCTGACGACCAGTCTTCTGAAATAAACCTGTCATAAAATGAAGGTGAATTTCCTTTTTATGCGTTCAAATAGGGTAATAAGGGAGGACTTCAACCTTTTCTCCTTCGCTAAGTTCACATTAATTTGCAGAGCGGATTTCTGCGGCTTCATTGGTCCACACAGACTCGTGCACCTTACTAGAGAACAGGTCCACTAGGGGCCCATATTAAACGGTGGCCGAATATTGTTTGTGCTATCCCTTTATTCCCATTCTTGTTTGTGAGATTGCTTTCTTAACTGGTAGAAACAGCGCAACTTGACGAAGGACAAAAACAAGGAGTATACAAACAGGCGCTGTAAAAGTACACAGAGAAGCACTGTTTCTGCCAGCTAAGATGAACAACCAACTCGCCCAACTTTCCGCTCTGTTGAACTTGCTTTCTTATTTACAGTTTTTGTAAAAGCCTTTCTTTATTAGTTTTTTTTTTGCAGTTGATCACAGCTACGCTTTACGTCAAGATGCTGCTCTTGCTCAAGAGTCCAGCGGGGATGTGGCTGAAATAGAGATTTTGGTTTCTTCACCGTCAGCTGGAGACTCTCTCTTTGGCTGTGTTGCTGGGCCTTCTCACAAACGTGAGTGCTTTCTATGATGCGAACTTTTTTCTTTTGCAGGTTTTTGTTTGTGAAGTTATAAAATGTCAGACCGCAAAAATAAAAAGTCAAGGCTCGAAAAACACCAGCGGATACTAAACTTTATTTTGAGAGCTGATGGCGCAAGGAGTCACATAACACAAGACCGGGTAGCTGGTAGCTACAAATCCAAGTTTGTTCAAAGTTTACCACATTTTTGTGTTTCGCGGTATTGTCATTGTCAAGCACACAAAAAGACAAAAAAAAAAAAAATGTTCCACACGCAGGTGTTAACACCATCAAATCAAAACTGCTCAACCGGTTTCACTGAATCATAAGTCTTCCCGAAAAACCTCACGTAAGACAGTGTTTTTTATAGTTGTCGAAAAGCTGCCCTGGTCATTTGTGTGTGATGCTGAGCCAGTCATGGTCCCTTGTCCTCTCTGCCAAACTTTAGTTGCCTGTTTTTGTGCGAGCGCTGCACTGTTACAGTGCCATGGGCATAATTAAGGTATGGTCAAGCATTAAGAAAACGCATTTAGCAGTTTGGATGCCTATTCTGACTTGCATGTTTCTGTGTGCGCCCTTGTCTTTTTGGACTATCAGGTCTCTGGCCAACACGAAGCGCCTAAGTCTGACATAAAGATGTACGGCTGCTTTCCTTAACTTGAATTGCATATGTGTAGTCTGTCACACTTACTGTTCTTGTTTAAAGACACTTAAAATCATTGAGCAGTATTCTTGAGTGTGAAAAGATTACACATTTAATAAATTGATGGCGAATGCAAGTTTTTCTTGGAGACCTAATCTGGGTCATTTGTCAAATTGCAGCACCCGGCAGAAGTCGCAGCATCGACAAGAAGAAGATGAACGCCCTGAGAGCCAAGGTGCGACAGCTTCAAGAGCGTAACAAGAGGCTGCAAAGAAGGCTGCAACGACAACGTCATATGAGGACTGTTGCCGAAGTCGTTGAGAATGTCCGCGTTCATGTGTCTCCTGCTGTCGCTGCACTCGTTGAAGCCCAGCTTAGAATGAGCAATGTGAGCCGGTTTGGCCGGAGATGGCAATCTCCGGCTAAACCGGAAGAGATCCAAACCGGAGGAGATCCTAACCCTAAATGTTATAAGTATTGCAGGCGACTGCTCAGGCTGCCATCAGTAAGGCCACTGCAGCTATGGCTTCGGCGTGTGCCACTGAGGGTTGGATTTTACCCTGACATTTTCGAGCTGATAAAGAGACGGGCAGCTTCTTTTTCTCGAGCCGATCGGGCCTGCAGCATAGTCTTTGATGAAATGCACATAAAAAAAGAGCTTTCCTACAACCCCTTGTCTGACAGGTTCGAAGGACTTGAAGAACATAGTGGACAGCAAGGCAAAAAGCTGGCAAACAAGGCTCTCATGTTCTTGGCGAAAGGAGTCGGAATACCGTGGAAGCAGCCACTTGGCTATTTTTTGCTCACAAAGGCACACCTTCAGATGTCCTAAAAGATCTCATTTTCCAGTGCTACAGCGCCCTTGTGGACGCTGTCCTGGAGCCGGTAGCTGTTTTATGCGATCAAGGGAGCCAGAACGTGACTCTTTTTTCAAGCATCGCAACTGCCGAAAAGCCTTACGTTAAGATCAATTGCAAGCTATGTTTTTTTTTTTGTTTTTTTTTTGCTTTTCGATGCTCGGAATCTTTTGAAGTGCCTCAGAAACATGTTATTCAAATACGACTTCAAAGTTGTTGATTACATAGTGAAACGTTCCTACATCAAGGAAGCTTATGAAAATGACCGTAAACTTGAGATCCGTTCTATGCGAAAGCTGAACGAAAAGCATTTCATTTTGGCCTTCTCGTCAAAGATGTCGGTGAAGCTAGCAGCTCAAGTGTTTAGCAATCACTGCGCAGCTGCAATGTATGCCCATGTTACTTTTCAGCAATTGCCAGCCGCAGCTGTTCACACAACGAGATTCGTTGAAAGAATCGGCCGTCTCTTTGACAGCCTAAATAGCTCGCAGAAATATTCAAAGACGCCATATGCCTCTGCAATATGTAATGGCTCTATCCATGAGGAGTTTCTGAAAGAATGCATTCTGGTTTTTAAAAGCCTGCAAGTACTGGGGTGTAGAAGACAGCCGCACTGCATTTGTGGCTTCTGCTTGACAGTTATGTCACTGCTTCTGCTCAGCAATTACCTCTCGCTTATAATTACGGTTTTTCCTACCTTTTAACCTGCCATTTGAACCAGGACACCCTTGAAAACACTTTTGCTGTTATACGTTCAAAATCCGGTGCAAACACGAACTCCACTTCCCGTCAATTTCAGGCTGCGTTCTGGCACCTTTTGATTAACAACCTAGTCAAGCTGTCGGAAAAATCATACTGTGCTGACGACATGATGTCTCTCCTTGCTATGTTCCCAGCAGGCCTTTTGGCACCTTCTCCTCCTCTTGCCTTAGGAAGCACAGTTTTTCTTACCACGGCAGACGATTCGCCTTTTAACTACCTTTCGGCAATAGAAGAGAACAAGATGGTTTATTTTGCTGGGTAGCTGGCATCGAAATTCCTCAAGGTTGATTCCTGTGTAGGAACATCCCCGAAATGTGAGCTGAGGACAGAAAATGTGTGTTTTTTTAAGGAAATCAAGTGCTCTTGTATTTGAGTGTGAAAGGCACCGCCGACTCCGACTTTGGAAACCTCTCAGTTCCTTCTGCTTCTTTCAGATTATTTGTTAAAGCTTGTGAGGAAGTCTTCGAGACATGTATCAACAACCTAATTTCAAAGGAGAGCGTAGGGCGTACTCTTTGTGTCCTTTTTTACCAGACGATTTCAAAGTCTCTGACTCTATGTGACGAAAGTGTTTATGATGATTTATTTTCTCTGATTGCCAGATTCAGGCTGCACTGGTTCGCGCGGAAAAAAAAATGCTGAACTATTTGATACAGCAGCAAAGTGTAAAGCTAGGCAGCAAGTGCACATGCTACGTACGTGAGACCACCCAGAGTACTTTTTAAGGCAGTGTAGGCATGTTCTATTCAAACCTTTCATTTTCTTCGGTTTCTTGAGGAGTAATGTAGTCTTCTAACTGATTCACATATATAGCGTTTAAAGCTGTGAAGCAACACTTGCTTATGAAGTGCAGCATACCACAGGGCTTCAAGATGGTTTACTCCACTTGGCTTCCTTGACCTGCACCAAACAATCGTGGCGTTGCAGTGTAGCAGCACCAGCAGATGCAAGTTAAAATATTTTCAGCGTTATGGTACCTTGCCCAAGGACTGCGTAGACAAGTGTAGTTTTTTGCGTGTATTACAGTGGTGACCATAGTTGCCCTCGGAACACTGTAAAAATTCTGAGTTATTAGTGGCTGCCTAAAACTGTCAAAGTCCTCACAACATCCAGCCGATTGTATATTGTCTTATTATGTTATAATGTGTCTTGTGTACCGATCTACTAGTTTTCTTCCACCATGACACTTTCAAAATAGTGGATACCGATTGTATGATTCTAGTGAGTAATCTGATTGAATGATTGTAAGTGAATAAAACAAATTAAACGCGACTGTTAATGCGACGTTGGACTTGCATTAGAGTTACTGTAGTGTATTTCATAAGCAACACACTCCAGAAATTTGATTCACTGTTTTTCGTGAAATTACATCATTCGCTTTAAGGTTTCTCACATATTTCCGAGGGATCCTGAAGGAACAAAGAGCAAAACACTGCGGCTCGAGTTTAACCACAGTGCAAATACACGATGGTGTGACGAAATGCAACTACTCTCACAGCAGGTCGGCTAACAAAGTCGGCTGCAGAAAAACAACATTTCAAACAAAATATAAGAGCAAGGGCAAATAAGGGCGTAAACGATCCAGTATAAAATAAACGCATTTTAACACGCGAAGAGCCGCATGCGGCTCGCGAGCCGCAGGTTGGCCACCCCTGACATATACCTTGGCGGAGTTCTCTACGCTCGAGGACCTGAAGCCGTTAGAGGTTGAAATTCTTCGGCGGACAGCCGACCTGGGGATGATTTCCTATGATGCCACTCCGACGTGCGATGTGGACGATAGCAGCGCTTCGGAGTCGTGTTCGGGTTCCGAGGACGACGAAACGCAGACCTTTTCGGGCGTTCTTCGATTTGCGGTTGGGGCAAGTCGTAACCAAACCAACGTTTGACATCGCAGCGTTATCTCTGGTACGTGATGTCAAACGATGTCGCCACGTTGACTTTCACCTCGGGAGGACAGGGGGAAGGCTGGTTCAGACATGTGCAACGAGCGCGTATTTACGACTGCGTCCGTTGCAACCGGAGCGACCGGAACGACCGCTCTGCGCCGCGCGTACACACACCTGCAACCACTGCAACAAGCGCAGCGGGTCTTCGACCGCTTCTATACGCCGCCGTCAGCTGTTTCAGCGGCGCCTCTAAAAAGGGGATGCACTGCTACTCAATGCCGTAACAGAATTAACAGAATATAGACAGACAGTTTTCTATAGCCTAAAGCTTTATTATTATTTTTTCTTGGCAGGCTTGCAGGGTACAGTGGATGAAAAAAAGAAAAGAAAAAGATGCAGTACGCCGTCTTGGACGATCACGACTCTAATACACGACATTGCCAATAGTACAAATATCGCCACACGTCTTTTCTACGATTATAAAAGACGATGTAATCTTAGCAGCGATATAGCAACGTAGAAATATGATTTCGTGATCAGACAGACGTTGCGAGAGTTCAGGATTGCTAACACTAATCACTTTTCTCCGGTGATGAAAACGCGTGAAAATTCGCATCCTTTATACGGTACGCGCAAGTAATACCTTGAACTTGAGCACACGCATGAAATGCGCCAAATGAGAAATCCGGGCGATGTTCGAGGACACAAATGCTTAAAAAGCACCACTGTAGTCGAAGTAAACAAACACGACGGCACGGGCGTTTCTGCTGTCTTGAGAGTGCCGCCACGACATCGCCGCACAAGTAGGTGGATTCTAGTCCGTGCTGGGTTATCATAGCGACACACGACGAAAATTCACAGTCAAGGATAGCGCTTTTACGCGGAACGATGAGCTTTCACCACGCCGTCCACGTCGACGATCACCACCGACGCCATGTTCGCCGGTAGAAGGAGCCGGCCCGCGACCGGCATGCAACGCGCGCAGATTCGTGCGCTTCCGCGCATCCCGGGGGAACGGGAAATTCACCCCCCGCGGAGGAAGGCAAGGAGAAAACGTAGTCCTTTGTTTGTGAAACGATAATTGCAGTATCGCGTATTCTAAACTAGAACTAATTTACGTCTTGTGAAATTATCATGCACAACATATCTAAATGAACTGAAAATTGTTTCTTTAGCGAAACTTTACAAAGGCCGCCAAAATTTTCAAACATACCATAATTTCATTGGTCGGCGCAGGAACAGAAAAGAGTGCGCACGTATTTTATTCCTGCGTGATTAATGGGCGGTTCTGCCTTCTAAAACTGAAGATACTCATTCACTGACACTTCCTTAACGCCATCGCTCCAAAAAGTAGCTTCCCCAAAAACCGCTTGAGTGCCCCTTTAAGCCTCTTGCGATCTCTCAGGACCAGCTCCGCTGCAGCGCATCCGGTCCTAAGAAGTCGCAAAAGGCTTAAAAACCGGTCTGGTCTCTCTCGGTCTTACTCGGTCGCAAGAGTGTGTAAAGCGTAAACGGCCCTTTAAAGGCCCGTTTACACTCTTGCGACCTCTTAAAACTGGGTTCCTTAAAACCTCTTGCAACGAGAGGACACACTGGCGCCATCTACTGGGTAGCAGTGTAAACTTCGCGGTCCGGCATATTTTCTATTTCTCTCGCGCATTATCCTTTCTTTCTTGGCTCGAAAAACTTTTGTCAACGTTATAAACGAGCCTTTCTTATAGGTATTACGCACATTTGACCTCGGAAATCCCGCAAAACCTTCGCTCTTGTGAAATGCAGTTCCAGGGTCACCGCATAGATGGCTCCAGCGTGCCAGTGTTTTCTTTCGTCCTAAGAAATTTTAAGAAGTTTTAACGGATCTCGTCTCTCTCGGTCGTACTCGGTTGCAAGAGTGGGAACGGGCCTTAAGTGTGGCTTTCTACCTCCAAGCACCGCACCACACACCACGAACGTTTCAGCTCTTTGTCGCATTGCCGTGTTGCACCAAACAGAACGAGATCGCCGAAGTCAACGCAGCGCTGTCGTGAACCTTGGCTTGTGGTTGCGCACTCGTGGACCCTGGGACTCCCTTCGCTTTCAAAGCACACACGACGATTACGAATAGGGATGTCGCGAACCACCCTAGGTTCGATTTCGAAAGGTTTCGATATTTGCGAAGCGAACTGAGGTTCGATTTCGAAAAATTTCGATATTTTCGTACCGACCGAGGTTCGAATTCGAAAAATTCGCAACTTTCGATCACAGCAAAGTTTCGAATTCGAAAAGTTCGAAGCTTTCACGGTTTCAAAAATTTTGGGTTCGAATATTTCGAATATCTTTTTACTTGAGGTTCGATAAATTCGAAGATTTCGAACTTTCCTAACTTGAAATTCGAGATATTCAAAAAATCTGAATTTCTTAAGATCTGAAGTTCGAAAAGTTCGAAGATTTCGAAATTCTTTGGAAATAAAATTCGAAAACTTCGAACGCTTCGAATTTTTATAGACATGGAGTTCGAACAATTCGAAGATTTCGAATTTCTTTCTGCATAAAGTTCGAAAATTTCGAAAGTTTCGATTCTCTTTTAACGTTGAATTCGAAAAAAAAAAAAAAAAAAACTTCGAAGATTTTGAGTTTTTTTCAAGTCCAAGTTTTCAAAGTTCGAAGTCCAGTTTTCAAGTTCCTCCACAGTTTCAGTTTCAAATAACGTTTTCACGACTCACTGGTTTTCACGAAATCAAGTTTAGAAAAGTTAGGGTGTGATACCTAGGCTCTGCGAAGTTGGTCAGGCAATTAAATGAGACGACAAGTGTCCCGGATGTGCTGGAATATTTGCCAGTGCAGAGTGACGTGTGACCATAGATCAGTAATTGTGACCGCCAGCCCCGGGGGGGGGGGGGGGGGGGGTTCTTTAACGTGCATCACGCAGTAGTGATCACACGAACACACTGTTTTACGATACTCATCCAGTTCGGAATGGCAAGGGGCGGGCAGAAGGTTGAGGCTCAGAAAAACATTGAAGCGACCTGGCAAACTACCTCCCCACCCCTTGCACGCTGGTAGTAATCCGATCGAACGCCGCCCGAGTGACGCTGGCATATAGTAAGTTAAGTTTGTAATTGTCCTGGAGGTTTATTTTCTGGGACGGAGGAATCGCCTCGCAAAAAGCACAGAAGCCGACACAACTCGAGGTCGAGGAGCGTTCTACCATAAAGTGGCGTCGGAAGAGGAAAAACGGGGGAGGGAAGAGGGGAGGGGGGGGGGGGGGGCCTCAGCCCCCCTTCCCCCCTTCCAGATATTTCGGACTGTTAAAGGGGTACTCCGGCGATTTTTGAGCTACCTCAACTAACTATATTTTCTGACTCCCCGGACTTTACCCTTTCCGGTATGCTATTTAGTATCGCGAAATTCATAATAGTTATTGCGAAATCGGCAAATGAAAATGATGCAAAAACCAACATTCAAATTGACCCGCACTTTTCAGTGCCGTGACGTCAGTGGCGGGCAGGCTTGCCAGTCGAGCGAACAGTCTAAAAAATAGAATATGCCAATCATTTGTTCGGTGCTGGAGCGCGGATCCTGGAGCGAGCTTCCAAAGCATTCATTTGACACCATAAAGCTGCTTCAAATCAGTTGGGAACAAATTCTACAGACCAAAGAGTGAACCCCTGCCTTCCACTGACGTCACTTTTTCGTTGTTGCCAGTAGAGACTTTCAGTTTGAAAAACACGGTGAGGACCAAAATTGTAAATTCAATAATTCGCGAAAAAAAATTATTTTAACCTAATATTTGGGATTCTATTTTAGCGATGTTGTTTGGCGAGTTTAGCAAAATTTCAAGCAAATCGGGGACCATGAAGAAATCGCCGGAGTACCCCTTTAAAGAAAACAATACGGGGAAAGAGGGCGTGGTCGAGCTTATTTTAATCTGAAATTATTTATGCCTATGTATAGCTACTGTCGCTCTTGACTGCATAAAAGATCGCGTAGATGGTCATTGTTAGAAACTCGTTGTCAGAAGGCACTACTCGTCACATGCTTAGTGGCTCGGAAGTTCAAAGCTATGTCTTTACGACCTAAATAACTGTGCCAATGGTAAAAAAATAATAATAAAAAAAAAAAAATAAATGCGGGATAAAAAGCTGGAGAAAGAAAAAAACTATCAAGAACTCGCCGGATGTGTTGTATTCTTGCATATTCAGAGGTTCAGAACTTCGAAACAACTTTCTCCTACCAAAATGTGTACAGGCTAAAAGAAACATACGTCCCAGGAACGTGAAGCGAAAAAAATTTTTTTTCTTTTAATGACGTGCTGAACTTGAACAATATTAGAAATCTTCTCCCATGAGTTAATTTATTCCTTAACGTGAAAAAACAATAAATACATTATTTTTTATTCTGCAGATGGCAATGATATGTACTGTCTGTGGTGTTAATTTAGATGCGATACCTCAAACAACTTAGACGAAAATAAATACCAAGTTTAGGGCATAATTGCATGTAGATACATGTTTGGACATTTCTTCGAAACTCACCTTGAATAACAATAGTCATATCTTAAGACGACACGTATCTAGGCTATACATAGATCATTCTTAAAAAGTTTAACATCTCTACCATAAATAGCTTCGGCTACATCGCGCTTCAAATCTGGCATAAACGATAATCGTCAAAAACCCGTCGTTCTTCCTCGCTCCTTCGGGAATTTATTTCTATAAAACTAAGCATGCCAGAACATTGAAATAAACGGCATTGTCGTTCGTAAACAACGGAACACCGCATGTAAAAGTTCGAGAAAAAAAAATTACGAATGTACCTCACTACTTGAATTCAAATGAAACCGTCCGCCGGTCTTTCGAAGTTCGACGAATGTCGAACTTTTACCCTAAAAGTTCGAAGTTCGTCGAACTTCTGACTTTTCAGGATTCGAAAGTTCGAAACTTTTCGAATTCCATTGATAAATAAGTTCGAAAGTTCGAAAATATCGATTTCCTTAGTATAGGAAATTCGAAAGTTCGAACAGCTTCGAACTTTTTAGTGCAAGAAATTCGAAAGTTCGAAAATCATCGAATTTTTTGGTCAGTCAAGTTCGGAAGTTCGACAAGCATCGAATTTTGCAGTGTGATAAGTTCGAAAGTTCGAAAAGGATCGAATTTTTTAGCGTAATAAGTTCAACGGTTCGAAAAGCGTCGAACTTCTTAGCTTAACAAATTCGAAAATTCGACTTCCGTCGAATTTTACGATATAGAAAATTCGAAAATGCGAAATCTTTCGAACCTTCCGAATCGCTTGATTCGATCATCGAAACGTCGATTCGAAAAAAGTTCGCGGCATCCCTAATTACGAATGATACTTTCCGTCTCACGGGAAGATCACAGGGACACTTCTCCGGACACGTCTTCGCTACATGTGCTCGCAAACCGCACAGCTTCTCGCGTCTCGTCCAACCAAAACAATACCGGCGCCATGTTGAACGTGCGTTGTTGCCAGATTTTCTCCGACCAAACAAAAACAACGAAAGCAAACCGGCTCTAGCTTCCAGCGTACATCGGCGTTGCGCCGTGGCCAGATTTTCTCCGTCAGCTCGAACTTTAAGATGACCTACAGATGCAGCTACACTGGTACCAAGTTTTCTCATGGCGACCAGCATGGAGAGCCGTAAATTCTGAGGAGGTTGCATGGGAAGCGGCGGCACCTCCCCCCGCCTTCCCCCTGGCCTGGGAGACACGAATTCATAAATACTGTGAACGCTGCTTTTCCAGAGCTTGACGATCACCGTGCGCGGCTCACTTTTTAAAGCACTATTGGTCAGGGAAAGTGCAAAGAGGATATCTTCATCACCGTCAAAAATATTTTGCCACAAACAGTGACATGGCCGTTGCCTAAAACGCACTCGCCCACCACAAAGCTTCGCAAGTTGAGGTTTCTGCAACTTTTAAATATCAGCACGCTTGTTTTTCTACCGCGCATCAACATCTCCGTCACCTGTAATATGATCCCGCTCTAACCGCTTCGCATTTGTAGACAAATAAATCCTTTTTAGAGCAGGCGCACGTGAAATCCTGGAAAATATATCCCCTTCTCTTTCGCCATCTTGGAGCTACCGCCCCGCCACCTATTCGCGTCTCCAGCTCGATGCTCCCCCCCCGCGGCGGGAACGGGAAGCGCTCTAGTGAGGGTCCCCCGATTCAGCGGGCACGGCGGAACTGCTCGGGATCATGGCTCGCGAAATGTCATTTTCGAATGCAAACAACACTCTTCACTGTCCTAACGTACTGCTGCAGCCGGTATGGGATTGTACCTTACTGGAGAGTTTTAGTATTGCGCATAGAATGCGCATCGAAGCAAACGCAAGCGGTGTGCGTTTGCGTTAGAGTTGCGTGCCCCACATTGTGCTTGCGCCTCATCGCTATGCGCCATCCAAGACCGCAATTTTGGGCTCCGCGCAAGCGCAGTGTGGAACACGCAAAGCTAACTCAAACACACAGCGCTTGCGTTCGCTCGTATACGCAATACTAAAACTCACTACAGTTTCACCGGCTTCCAACGCCAACGAAACGTTCTGCAGTGAGCAGATGTGCAAGCAAGTATAGCGTTCCTTCGAACTGGAAAGGATGAGATTGGCAAAACGACGGAGCGTAAAAATGAAAGTAACTAAATGTTATGAAAGGATTAATAATTTAAAAAAAAAAAAAATATTTTTTTCTCTTCTGGGCATTTGGTTTGGAAGTATATTGGCGGTGACTTTGGACGTTTTGCCGATTGTCAAAAGTCGCGACTTTGATGGCAAAATATACTTTACCCACAATTAATGAAATTTTACGTGGATTTCTCACATTAGCTAGAATGTTTTTATTGATTTTAGACCATTTTTATTTTATTACTTTGTAATTCAAAATGCTGCAATTGGCACCAGTGATTCTATAATTAGCACACTTTTGATTGTCATATTTGTTCACGCGTTTGAAATTAGATCATAAGCAACAAATTATATTAAAGCTTGAAAAATAACGTATTAAAATATCTGTATTTTAATATTATTAATATTAATACGAATCGCGGCAATGTATACCCCCAATTAACGCCAAGATCCCGAAAATACGCCATCTAACCATAATAGCTCTTTCCAGAAAGGTATAATTTTGTTTTCTTATTAGCGTATGAAAAACCCTGACATCGTTATCAAGAGAGACAAACAGTCAAACACAGGATGTAATATAAGTCCTCTGCGTCACGCGTTGCTATAAAAAACACACACACTTCGGCTGTCTGACTCGGACTCCCTTTTTTGGGTTGTTGCAGTGAGAACAGCGTTCATTAATTTATACGTTTTGTGGACATATTGTAAAAATTGAAATTATTCTCTTATTTTTGTGCTGGGAAAATTATTAAACCAATAAATCATCTAAATACCCCAAAACCCATTAAAAGGCCCGCAGTTCATTATTTCCCATGACAATTATCTGAGCGAGAAAAGGCAGCGAGAACGTACAAATATCAGCACTGATTTTTTCAATAACTACAACAACTACAAATATCAGCCTGGATCGAACATGTATGTCACTAAATAAAGTTTCCGCGAACAACTTCTCTAAGTAAATAATAACGATGTGAGATACATCTTGAGTTATGAAAGAATCCGAAATTAAGACCTCTATATCGAGAAACTAAATCCAAAAATAGAGGTTAGTTTCGGCGTCGCTTTAGAATTAAAACGCGCATCCTTGCGTAAATATTACATTAAACACCGTGCTTGTTTTCAGGGTAAAGAGGTGACCTGCGCTCACAACACCCTAGCTTCCTCGTATTACCAGAAATAATTTGTGCCGCTCTATGACGCCAGCACACTAGACAGGCTCAACAACGGCACGCATCTCCGACCCTCACTATAACCGCCATTTCGGAAAATGAGTGGCGCCACCTATAGTTAGTTGGAGTCGCGAATAGGGCGAGCGGAGAGAGAAAAAATTACACCATCTTCCCGAGGGGAACCATGGGATGATTCGGAGCATCGCGGATCGTTATTAACGGTGTTATTAACGGTGTTAGTAACGTTGTTAGTAACGTTGTTAACTTGCGTGTTATTACGTTGTTAACTTGCGTTGGTTACCACACATCGCGTGAACGTTGTTGGAAACTCCGCGATGCTCCGCATCACCCCATGGTTCCCCTCGGGAAGATGGTGTAATTTTTTTTTGTCTTCAGAGGACGTAGCGTTGCTGTTAGTTTGTGGGGTGGTGCTGACGCTTGCTTGCGCCAACCCACTAACTGACGGGACTGTTGCTTCCATCACACTTCTTCGGAAGAGCGGAGTGAAGTGGAGTCAACAGCGCTGAACTGAACGCGCGCAGCGCGCTACCGCTGCTTATATTCACACTTGAAGGAGAGGAGACTAGAGGAGGAGAGTTGCGCATGCGCACGCGGTGTGAGTAGAAGCGAACGCACGCGAAGTGCACGCAGCTGGTAGAGAGCAGGGTGTCGAACCGGTCATTATTTTGGTTCTGTTCGGGTTCGGGTTCAGTAGCATTGCATTTTGTTCCGGTTCGGTTCCGGTTTAGGGTAGCGCATATAATATCACTCCGGTTACCGGTTTTAATAGGCGCGAACCGGTTCGAACCGGTTCCTAACTCGACCTTTGAATATTGACCGAGCACTTCCTGCAGTCTTTTCTGAGCACGAGGTACTTGCAATAGACCCTTCCCAATACTACTTTCACTTTAGGCAGATATTAAAACTCTGCACAGTGACGTGCGCAAAGGACACCATTCATATGGCAAGGCTATTACTTGTATATTTCTGTTCTTAAGTAAACTATATATAAGCGATCGGCCGTCCATTTTTATGGTGTCTTTTGCACACGCAGCTGTGGAGTATTTCAAACTTTCCCAAAAGAGGGCGTATTTTCGGGATGGGTCTACAGACTTTTCCAAAAAAAGAGCTTCTGGCTGGTGCCATCTTTAGTGTTCGGGCGTATAGCGCGTGCTTTGCTCGTTTTCCGAAGCGACAAACACGCACATGCTGGGTTGTGATTTTGTAAAAAGTAAAAAGGTCTCTAGCTAGATTGCTTGCCCTCCAAATGTTTTCGTTTGTTTTGTTCTGCACAAACGTGTATTTTTATACATGCTACCTGTTTTCGGCACCCAGTAAGATGTCACAGCTATGCCCCAAAGTGGATGACAGGGGAACGAGAGGAAACAAATGTGCCATAAAACACAGAAACGGGGACGTCGAGTGCGCAGTTGGGGTAGTTTATCGAATCCCGTTAAGCTGTGGTCGTCTATGCATCGGCCAGACTGGCCGATGTGTCAGTGACCGGGCACGTCAGCACGCACGTATAATGAAATGTGACTGCATCTTGACAGCGCTTCCGGTTCCGGCGGAGAAACGCTGTTCTAAAAATCTCGTGGCAATGCTTTGTCTAGTAACTTTGACTTTTAATCGCAAACAACGCTCTATGCAAATGACCCGGTCCGAGGGACCCAGACCGGGTCATTTGTTCTTATCAGCCACCGAACAAAGTTCGGGTAATGCCACCACAGCGAGCGACGTTTCTCGAATGCTCAGTTGAAGACGATGAAAGAGGACTTCCAACAAAAATGAGAAAATGATTGAACAGGCGACATGCTGGCCTTGCTAGTCTGACAAACCTACAAAAGAAATAAACAGACACATTTACTTCTCACTCTCCCCCCCAACTCCTCCTCCCCCTGGCCTCTTTCCAGGGCGCGGCGCGTCGGCGAATCATCGCCGAATAACGTTGCCTCCAACAGCCTATGTTTTTGTTTTTTTAATATATAAGGTAACACTCCGAGCACGTTGAAGAAGGGATTTTTTTTTTTCATTGAAATGAACCACAGGCAACCCTACAAACTATACCGCTGATGCGGCGCGGTACTTGTCCCCCCTTCCTCCAAGGTGCCGCTGCACTCAAGCGGAAGGTCACGTGGTGCGCTATCGGTACTCGATTGACTAAATGGCTCATCGACTGCAACTACGGCCTATTTTGAGGTCAAATATTCGTCGACGCGTAGGCCTTTGTGCCTACAGTGGCGCAATCCGCTCCGACACTTGGACATTTCGTAGCCAAGCGGCCAAGCGGTGCTTTGAAATCGCCGCCGCCGCCAGGGTCAATCCAAAGAACAAAGGAAAGTTGAAGCTCTCCAGACGATGAATTTTTTCTTACGTATGCAATAAAAACAAAATGTAAAAATATCTAACAGTGTGTAGGATTAGTCTCGGCAACATAAGAAAAATATACGCCCGCAACTTTTCCCATTTCGACCAATTATTGACACAAATGGCCCTGAACCGTTTTCGTTGAACCGGTAACCGCCACATCAGATTATGGTTTCGTTCCAGTTCGGGTTCAATATGAAGCGTTCGATTTCGGTTTCGGTTTTGTTCCGGTTTGGTCAAAAATTACGGTTTTGATCCGGTTTTCGGTTCGGGTTCGGGTTCGGTTCGACACCCTGGTAGAGAGAGAGAGCTGAGAGAGTAACGCGCAGCTGTTGGAGAGAGGGAAGGAGGAGAGTTGCGCATGCGCACGCGGTGTGAGTAGAAGCGAACGCACGCGAAGTGCACGCAGCTGGTAGAGAGAGAGAGCGGAGAGAGTAACGCGCAGCTGTTGGAGAGAGGGAAGGAGGAGAGTTGCGCATGCGTAGTGTGAGTGCGGACTACGACGCCGCGGGACATAGACCCGAGCAAGAGATGCTCCGCATCTAAAAAAAAAAGCCCTATCCGTCTCACCCCACTCGTCGTCTGCACCGCCGAGTGGGCTGTATCTAACATCCGGCTGGCATTCAAACTCGGTTTAAAATCGCGTCATTTTGGAAATTTCAAGCGCAGATGCACGTATTTTGATACGCAAGTTATCGTGTAATGATATGCTCGATAAAAAGACTAACCGGGTCCAATTGCGCTGTTACCTGTCTGAAAAAAAAAAGAAGAAAAAAAGGAAAAATAGTGTTAGAGTGGCCGGTCTCTCCGGCGAAAAGTAAATTCAGTTGCTGTAGCTTTTTTACTATACAAAGTTCGTACTGGTGTGGCCTTTGGCGATATTGAGTGGAATTCTGGAATAATAAATAAACACGTGCTCTCCTGATGCAATAGACGCAGTGGTTGAGGGTAGCACTGCCGGCTGACTCCACTGCTATTGAAGTAACGGAACAAAGATACGCTAGTTGATAACTTACTGAACTAAAACAACAACGCGCTATTGGCTGATTTTGGAGTAGCCATAAATACCTATTCTAAGAACGCGAACCACTTCGCAACGGCAGTCACGAGCGAGAGTACGATATTCAGTACAGCCCGCCGGTACAGCCCAAAGATGGAGAACGGCAACGTCCCAGTTTGCCGTCTGCTAGCGGAATCGGGAGCGTGCTCTTTCTCTCGTTTTACCCCGCCGAACCTGCTGAACTTCCTGGATGCGTGGAGAGGGCACTGCGGTCGACAAAATGGCGCCACCCTGAGAGCGCGAAATGGAATGCTTCCGGCCGCCATAACGCGATCCGAAAATCCTTCCCGGTTCGGGTATTGTTTGCATGCTTTTTAAAGGGATTAGGACATTAAAATTTAACAGGTAAATTATTCTTGAAACGAAATTCTTATAGGCATCTTAGTATACACACCAAGCTTCGCGATTTTCAGCGCTCAGTAATTGCAATAATTACTTTACGAATAAGGTTGAACATGAGCGCGTTGGTTTTCAATAACTTGTTAAAGAAAGAATAAAGAAAAAGGACGGACAAGGACGGACATCTTTCGACTTTCAACACATATAGTATTTAAATTATTAGGCTTTGGCGCGGAGCACAGAGGACCATGAAGGAAGGGTCAGAGAGGAGGAGAAGTGAAAGGGAGAGGAAACAGGGTCGAGAGCGGCAGGAGAAAACGAGGAAATGATTAGCCCGGTAAGATTAGGGGATGAACGGAGACGTCTCTGATCACCAAAACGACGCTGTGTTGTCGGCGAACAAGGGACCGCCAAATAGTTTTCGTCCCGTCAAAAATCCCCGCAGGGGGCACCTGTGAAGGCAGGTGTTTGGAGAGCGGTGTCTCCACGGACCTCGAGCCATGCGGGTTCGCCCGCCCACGTCTGGCTGTGCGTGGCTTTCCCGTGTTCGGGGAAAAGGGCATCCTGGTGGTTGAGCCGAGCCCGGCGTAGGTTTGGACCCTTCGAGACCCCCCGGGTGAGGCAATACACCACTTCGGCCCCCGCTTCCCGTAGACGGGTGTCCTGGCTTGGCCCGACCAGGATGATTCAGTCAGTCGCCACTTCTACTATCCCCTCCCTTCGTTCACCCTTGTCTGCTCCTTCTTTTCACTCTTCTCATTTCTCTTCTTTCCTTCTTCAACTCCTTTGGCGGCAAGGGCTAACCTTGGGTGGCGACAGACCCCTTGTCCAGAACTACACTTGGTTATATTTCCTGGGCAGTGCTAATAGCATAACGTCTCCAGCAAAGCCCTTTTTCTTATGGTACGTTATCTATTCCCTTGTTGGGCTCCGTGGTGGGCGGCACACTACAGGTTCCGAACAAACTTCGCCTCTTATGGCAAACCCCCAAACCAAAACCCCCAGTTCTGGACGTGCCGCTAAGAGGCATCGTCCCGAACGAACAGTCATAGTGAAAGATAAAGAAGATGAAACATTTTAAAGATTTATGGTGATCCACTCCGAGGTCCCTGACAAACCACTCTCCAAGATGTCACCGTTTCTTGTAGCAAATGTTCTCGACAGTCAGATAGGTGGTGACTACAAAGCTAAGAAACTGCATTCTGGTGATCTGCTTGTGGAAGTTGCAAAAAAGTCACAGAGCACTACTCTTCTGAAATTGACAACCCTAGGTGACGTGCAGGTAACAGTGAGCACACACAGAACCCTCAACACCATTCGAGGTGTGATTTCAGAAGATGATCTTTTTTCCAGTAGTGAAGACGAGATCTTGGAAGGCCTGCGGGCATCTAGAGTAGTGGCGGTCAAACGCATTATGACGAGGCGTGACGGCGCAGAGGTGAAAACCAAACACCTTATCCTGACGTTTGAACGACACACGCTTCCTGCACTTGTCAAAGCTGGCTACTTGAATTGCCGAGTCAGTCCGTACGTTCCGAACCTACAGCGATGCTTCCGTTGCCAGCGTTTCGGTCACGGGTCGCGCAGCTGTCGGGGAAGGGAGACGTGTGCAAAGTGCGGGAGCCACGACCATGTGGCCGACGTCTGTGAAAGTTTAGTTTCCTGCGCTAACTGCAGGGGTCCTCACCCTGCTTACTCTCGCCCCTGCCCTCTGTGGCGACAAGAAAAGGAAATTCTTAGCTTACGAGCCAAAGAACTTGTCGTATCCTGAAGCAAAACAAAGGTTTTCCTTCTTATCCAAAGGCACCTACTCCGACGCGGTGCGCAGGGGCCCTGCACCACGTACGGAATCCAGGGCCACTCAGTTCTCTCCTGAGGACTTGGCAGGCCACTTTCAGGCCCCGAAACAACCTGCGGGGAAGCAGGGTGCCCCAGGTAACACTGGGAGCACACAGACACCATTGTCGATTCAGGCATGACCTCCGGCTGACCGGCAGCCTCGTGCCAATGGTTCTTCACAAGATGGGGAGCGAGGCCGTCGTTCCACTTCCTCGGAGGCGGCCCGCCTTGTTACGGAGCAACAGGGCCCACCTGCTGCTCCATCAACGTCAAAAGACATTGAAAGCGTGAATGCGGGAGGGTCCCTGCCTGGTACGTCGAAGCCTTCTTCGGCGGGGTCTGGCCGTGGCCGGAAACTCGTGGCTCAGGTCTCCGACCATGTCGGAACTGGCAAACCTGCGTCCAAGGTTCAGGATGCAGTGGGAGCTGTTGACACTGCCGACTCTTCAGGTCCTTCCTCGGATCAGGAGGACATGGAATGGCAATCTGCTAAATCAAAACAGAAAGGGAAAAAACCGGTGGTTCCTCCTTAGGGCGTAGCACATGCAGAATTGCTTTATTTCATTTATGAAATCTTTTATCCTTAAAAATGGGCTCTGTAATTCTTCAGTGGAACTGCCATGGCTTATTCACTAACCTCGCAAATGTTGAGTTTCTTTTGGAAGAGTATAAGGCATCTGCCTTATGTTTGCAGGAAACACACTTGAATGCATCTCACACTAACTTTCTGAGACGCTACAATGTGTTGCGTAAAGACCGCCCTAGCACGTCCATTTCTAGTGGTGGTGTTGCGGTGGTGCTTCCAAAACATATTCCGTGTGCAGAAGTCCCGCTTCAGATGCCACTCGAAGCTATCGCTGTTCGTCTCTTGTTGCATAAAGCCGTAACTCTATGTTCAGTGTACTTTCCACCTTCTCTTACTTTGAAGCGACAAGATCTCGACTCCCTTTAAACCAGCTTCCAGAGCCCTTTCTTTTACTCGGTGATTTTAACGCACATAGTACCCTTTGGGGTAGTGATCATACAGTCACACGCGGAAAGATAATTGAATCCATGTTATTTTCACATCCACTATGCATTTTTAATACTGGACATCCTACATATTTTAGCCCATCATCCTTGTCATCTACATGTATCGATCTTTCTATTGGCAGTGCAAATCTGCTACCTGATTTTTCATGGGCTGTTGATCAGAATCCCCGTGGAAGTGACCACTTCCCCATTATTTTAAAATGTAAAGACACTCCTCAGTCTTCACCTACACGCCATCCACGCTGGAAGTTTGAAAAGGCAGACTGGAGCCTTTTTAAGCAGTCGTCACTCCTGGCCTTTTCACGCCTCGATCAGCTTTCGATTGATGAGCTCAACCATCTTTTAACATCCCATATTCTCACTGCAGCGTCACTTTCAATCCCTCGGTCATCTGGACAGCTTCCTAGAAGACCGAAGCCATGGTGGAATGAAGATTGTAAAGAGAGTCGCAAACAGCAACACAAAGCTTGGGGTGTTCTAAGACGTTATCCAACTCGGGATAACCTGATATCGTTCCGAAAAATGAAAGCTCGTGCAAGGTACATTCGTCGCAAAGCGAAACGCGAGAGCTGGCAAAATTATGCATCATCTATCAACAGCAGTGCTTCTCCCAAGGAAGTATGGGACAGAATTCATAAAGTAAATGGCTCATATTATGCTTTCACCATTCCACTACTTTCTAGAAATGGAAAATGCCCAAGCAATCTTGAAGAGCAGGGTAACATCCTTGGCGAGAATTTTGAATTTATTTCCAGCTCGCAGCACTATGCGCCTGCATTCCTGCAACATAAAAGGAAAGCTGAAGCTATGGCACTGAAAACATCCGGTGGTGAACGCGAAGCTTATAATGCCTCCTTTACTTTACACGAACTGAACATAGTGCTCCAAAACTCTAAGTCATCAGCTCCTGGTCCAGATGGTATTCATTATTATATGCTTCAACATCTCCATCCTTCCACACTTGATATTGTTTTATACCTTTTTAATCGTATTTGGTTTGAAGGCTACTTTCCATTGGAGTGGAGAATGGCAACAGTCATACCCATACTCAAGCCCGGTAGGGAGCCATCCTTTGCAGCTAGTTATAGGCCTATCGCTTTGACCAGCTGCTTTGGAAAGACTCTTGAACGATTAATTAATAGAAGACTGATGTATTTCCTGGAACTAAATAAACATCTAGATGTGAACCAATGCGGGTATCGTTCGTCTCGGTCCACCCTTGACCATCTAGTACGGCTGAAAACCGTCGTGCGTGAGGCTTTTGTTCATAGACAACGTTGCCTATCTGTGTTTTTCGACCTCGAAAGAACCTACGATACAGCCTGGCGCTTTGGTACACTGAGGGACTTGTATGATCTGGGTATTCGCGGTCGAATGCTTCGTACTATTGAGAGCTACCTCAGCAGGCGTACCTTTCGTGTTCAAATAGGAACAACTTTATCTAAAGTGTTTGTCCAGGAAAATGGTGTACCTCAGGGAGGTGCTCTTAGTGTCACTTTATTTATTGTCATAATGAACTCCCTTGCATTAGCTATCCCCCCATCGGTGCAATATTGTCACGAATGACAAGTGATGAGGTGGCCAATGACAGAGTAAACTGAACGTTTAATGCGACGAACTTGTGCCCAGAAATAAAAAGAAAACAAAAGATAACAGCAGAGCGTCGCGGGCGTCGAAGTCGGCGTAAGAGCAGAATCGATCGCTGGGGCGAGACTGAGTCCGGCTGGTTACGCGGAGCCCCTTTTGTACACGCGTAAGCTTCTGGAACAATCGGCGAGGAAGGTTCGGCGTGTAGAACATTCTAACCTCGAATCAGCAACACGGTTCTCGAATTTACCAGAACAGTACATTAGAGTCAACAAAATTGCGCAACCGCGGCTAGGAATCGAACCCTGGCTTTCTGCGTGGAAGGCACGCGCGATAACCGTTAGGCCACGAGCGCGCTGCCTACTTAGTCAGCTGCGCTCGCGGCAATTTTCACTCTATGTAGATGACCTTCAGAGTCACTGTGTGAGCGACGAATTCAGCTAACCATCAATAAGCTATCAACCTGGGTCAATCAAAATGGGTTTAAGTTTTCCTCAGATAAAACAGTTTGTGTGTGCTTTTCTCGGAAACGCGGACTATTTCAAGAGCCTGTTCTAGAACTGAACAATCCCACAGTTTTTGTGAAGCCTGAGCACACATTTCTGGGTCTTACATTTGACATCAAACTAACCTTTGGTGCCCATATTAAGAATCTAAGATTAAAAGCTCACAAATCACTTAATATTCTTAAAGTCCTGTCCCACCGATCCTGGGGTTCTGACCGGACGTGCCTTTTGAGGATATATCGCTCAATAGTGCGATCACGACTAGACTATGGCAGTATTGTCTACGGTTCAGCTAGGCCTTCCATTCTAAAACTGCTCGACCCTAGAGTCACTAAATAAAGCTACGCTTTCAGAGTACCGAAACTCCCAAACTACGCGTCTGAAGCGCGTCAGGCGCCGCCATCTTGGGGCCACGCGCAGGTAGAGGAGTGACTGTAGCTGAGCCAAGCCGAGCTGTAGCCGTCGCCTGCACCAGCTTCCGTAGCCGCAGCTGTGGCAGCGAATCACGTTCGTGTTGTTCGTATCTCGACGTAAGAAGGAAAAAGTGCTTGCTGAGCGGCGGACTTCAGCGTGCGCGCGCAGTAAACAGCAGCAGGCAGCGGATCGCTGGACCCAAGATGGTGGCGTTGAAAAAACGTGATGATAATGATAGCGATTCACGTGACTGCCGCTGTCCAATGATGCCGCAGCGAACCAGAATATTGTTGAATAAAGCGACTGTATTGTCGGCAAAGTGCCAAAGAAAAGGAATGCGGTACTCTGAAAGCGTAGCTTATTTAGTGACTCTACTCGACCCTATCCATCATCTTGGGTTGCGATTGGCGACGGGTGCCTTTCGCACGTCTCCTGTGCCAAGTCTGTATGCAGAGGCCAACGAGCTGTCTCTTGAGAAGAGAAGATTTTCACTGGGCTTTATGTATTCCCTGAGAGTCAGGTCCATCTCTGATCACCCTGCGCGAATGGCTGTGGAAGACATGCGCCCTGAAAGGGTGTTTCAAAACAAAGCCACAACTGTGCCTCCCTTCTCTTTGAGATTGAAAAGTGCCTGTGAGAACAGGGGACTCGGTTGGAGGCCTCCTGTAGTGCAGTCTACTGTTGCGGGAGCACCTTGGGAGCACCCTGTCATTAAGTGTGACCTTTCACTCACGCGATACAAGAAAGCTGATACTTCCAATGGTGTGTTTCTTCAAGAATTCTTTGCACTGCAAAGTCAGTATGTTGAATATGTAAGCTTCTACACAGATGGTACAAAGACGGAATCTGCTGTTGGGTGTTCCATGATTGGCCCGACAGTTCAACTTGTTAGGCGAATCAACTCCTCTGCTTCTATTTTTACAGCAGAACTCTATGGTCTGCTTCTAACCATAAGCTACATACTTGAAAAAAAGCTGTCTCACTCCAGCATATACACTGACTCCCTCAGTGCATTGCAAGCGCTGTCTTCACTAACACCCCTCAAGCATTTCCTGCTCCTTGAACTGCGAACTAAGGTTGTTGCTGCCTCAAGACAGGGATACGAAATTATATTTTGCCGGATTCCCAGCCGCGTGGGCATTACGGGCAATGAGGCAGCAGATCGCGCAGCAAGTACTTGCGTGAAGCGAACAGTTGATCTCCACAACATTCCTTACGCAGACTACAAAGCCCTTCTCAGGCGTCATGTTAAATCCAAATGGCAGGCTGAGTGGGATCAAGAAGTCAGCAACAAGTTGCACATGATCAAACCTCTTTTGAGCGAATGGCAGAGTGCACGCCACCAGGAACGCTCTTTTGAGGTTGTCCTTTGCCGGCTCAAGATTGGTCACACTCATCTGACCAATGATGATTCTCTTGTGACACACACTAATGTTTTCGAATTTTTTAGATAGTATCGGCCTTCTACATCGATTGTAGCTTTCTTAACCTACAGATCATGCCCATCACCCTTTTACCTTTTGGTACCCCATTACCATCGTTTATCTAATCACTGGCTACTAAAGCCACTTTTCTCTCTCTAAACCTCTTCCCGCAATAGTTTTGTTTTTGGCGCTCTATGGCCTTAGTAGCTTTTGCGCCACAAACCCCAAATCAACCAACCAACCAATCCCGTCAAAAATGTCTCTTTTCTTCTTATTTTCTGCCTGCAGCGTCTACCTTGCCTTTCATTGTCTCCTTTGCACATATACTAAGCAGCCTCTGAACTAGTCCTTTCTACCTTCAAAGTTATATTGTGGTCCAATGTCATGCAACTTCTTCATGCTCTGAACCAATCGCGTTATGCAGCCAACATATGAATGAGACATATCAAACCAAGAATGCATTAAATAAATGTCTATGGACTATTTCATTGACTCAGAAATGAAAGACAGATTTATTTTCTACAGTTTTATTTAAGAACAGCAGTGAAACGTTATTTTCAATTGTTTATGTGAATAAACGAAATCTATACACAGTAATCAAACTGCATTCCTGGACAACATTGCTTGAATGGCACACGCATATTTGGTTATGTTTAAGTAGTAATTGTGCAATGGGCAAATGAGCAAAAAGTATGTGCCAGCACCTTATTTAATTCCCTGGAGATCCATGTACCAGTTACATTTTCTTATAATTCTTTCTGCAAGGATGTCGTTGGCCACCATTCTTTCCTTGGGGTGTCCTTCCCTAAACAGTCTTTCTCAGCCGAATTCCACTATAGCTCAACACTCCAGCAGCTGCTTAACTAGGCGTCATTATACTTTTAATTTTCTTGCCTCAAGGAGCGGAATCACACCAATGCCAAATAGTGTCGGACAGTGAGGTTGGCACTCATGAGATTAGTGGGGCATTGGTTCAGGAAGTACTTAATTGAAATGTGGCTAGTCGTATATACCCTGCCTGCCACTATATAGGCGTTTGCTTGCGTTGCGATGTTTTGATGCAGGAGTTATATCGGTACAACAGCCATACATACCTACAGCTGGTAGAAGTGTGGATTAATCGACAAAGTTCTTGCTTAGCACATGTGTCATACATTGCTGCTTTCTTACTTTGGGAAAACGGCAAGGAGGAAAGTGGGAGTGGGGTTCTTCACTGGTTGAAGGTCGGCCAAGACTTTTGTCAAGGTACCGTCTCAGTGCGGCGTATCCTTATAAACAGGGCCGGCCTTTGGGGTGGGCGACCTGTGCAGCCGCACAGGGAGCCGTTCATAGGGGGGCGCCGAAAGGGCCGCCGACTGAAAATAATATGTGTAAAAAACTCTGGATCCCCCGCACTTTTTTTTTGTGTGTGTGTGAGTGACCAGCGACGACACCGGACTCGCATTGCCGATCACTGTTGCCAACTCAAAATTCATAAGCCCGCCGCAAGAATCCCGAAAACCGCTAAAAACCGCTAAATTTAAAAAGCTGCGCAAGAATAACTTTTTAACGCATTTTATTTCTTCATTTGTTTTAAATTAAGTGTAATTATAAACAAATACTGTTAAAGGGCAACTCCGCTCAATTCCGAAGATTTTGGGATAATGAGTGATTTCGAATTAAAAAGCCCTAGTAAAAGACACTACGTCGTTTGCTTCTCGAAAAATGGGATATATATTTTTAAATATAATTTTAAACACGAGCGGAAATCGAAACCGAAACTTCGGTTCCGCCCGGCAACATTAGCCTCGGGCCTCCAAGTACATGGCCATCACGTGGTACGAGATGTCACGTGATCCTCGGCCCAACGACGGGCGGGATTGGGGCGGGCGTGTGGCAGGCGCGAGTGTCGTCTGCACCACACTCTTCGCCACGTTTTGGTGTCCACAGCATTCGACGATGTCTGCACAACTGCGGCATAAGTCAGCGCACGTGGTGTCCGTAGTGTGGACGAAACTCCGAGAAACAATAATCACAATCGGTGAGACGACGACGGCGGTTGTGACACGGAAGACGGCAGTAACGGCGGGCGGCCGGACGGCTCCCAAGAAGCGCGCTGCGCAGGCGCGTTACACCAATCACGTGGACACCGCTGAGCGCCGAGAGGCAACGTTGCTGACGTCATGCGCTACGCTCGCCCGGAGAAGTGAAAACAAGCAAAAGGGGGCCATGAAGATGACGTTTAGCTCAATTCGCCCGCTCAAGTCAGCCGATTTCGGTAACTTGGCGAGTTGCAAAGTTTGCCGGACCGTTTAAGAAACATTCAGACAGAATAGCGTCGTAATATTTCACATGTGCTCTTCCTAGGCGATATTGAAGAGGACTGCATTGTTTTTTCAAAACCAAAAATGAAGCGGAGTTGCCCTTTAAAGGTACTTTTCTTTTAAATGTTTGACTAAAAATAGTAACAACGGGTGGTATTAAAAAAAAATGTCAGCGGGAAAACCGCAGGAAAACTGTTAAATTGGCAACACTTATGCCGATCTCTTTCATTGCTGTTTCCTATTGGTGAAAGACTGACCATCTCATTTGTCAAAGTAAGGCATTGCATAAGTCCATTTGCATTATTGGCACGGAGATCCTGAAGTGCATATGTTCCATTTCCAGTGGAATGATCACTGCGTAACCCCTATCACTGTGCGTGCACACCTGAGTAGCTTAAACTCAATCGTCGTGACACGAACATATTATCACTTAACGACTGCAAGGTTCTAGAGTCTATTTGTTGATGCTCAGAGTGCACGTGTTGCTGACTGTAAACTAGGCTAATCTTCATCGGTTTGGCCACTGGTCTTTGCGTTGACTTTAACCTTCGGGGTCCGTATCACGTAATCTGCTGCTATGCCTACGGTACTGCATACACAGGTGCCACGAGCTGCTAAAAATATTGTGGGATCTACCGAGGTCACATAAGGAGCGTCTTCGGCTTCTTGTAGACGATAAATTTTGTGTTCCTGAGTCTCGGGTTTTTATTACTATGAATCACCACCAGCTAGCTTGTTTTTTTATATATTGGTACAATACGCACTATGGGTCAGGGTGGCTGGTGTATAATTTATATTTAGTCTGTTGTTTAAAATTTCAGTGATATGCAACTTCCTCCAAAGAAACCATCAGGAGTGCAGTACAGAAAACGAATTTGAACAAGATGGCGAATCCACAATGAGCGCAGATTCCCTGAAAATGTATGTAACAAAGTCGAGCACGAAAAGAGCTCGACTAGCGAAGATTATTCCCATACAAAGTAAAGTGAGACACCGCAGCAATATCCCGACGAAGCCGAGTGCTCCACTGCCAGAGTAGTCTTTGACAAAAAACAAGACAGTCATGACATATCGAATGAGATAAAGGCCGCCAGCGACGAACTGTCTGATCCTGCATTATGGCCTAAGTTGACACCACAAATCCGGGACGCCATAGTCATCCAAGGATTTGCGAATATAGAAAGCAGCTCCGTTCGTTTTTAGGATGTGGTCCACGACTGACAACGACGAAATCGTGGCCATTTGCGCTGGGTCACTCTGGCATGTTGACTAACTGCGTGATGATGGGTGCGAAAATAGGGGGGGGGGGGGGGGGGGCGCCACGGCCGCAGTTTGCTCAGGGCGCTTGCTGCTCTAAGGCCAGCCCTGCTTATAAAAAGGAGAAGCTTATTAGCTGGTACTTCCCTGACTCGCTGGGTGCTGATGGTCCTCATCCAGGATTGTGATCACGAGATGTTGACCATCTTTTGAGGCAACCGCTTTGATAGGGGAAGTGCAGCCGATCTTGAATGTCCTGAGCTGATAGTAGAGCAGTTTCATTACATTAGATGTTCTGATTTGTTTCTGTGGCTTCCAGAGAACAATGAAAGTGAAAATATTCAGGCCAGCTGGTGTATTACTCTATAATAAAAAAAAAAAAAAACCGGAACTGAGAATAGATAAAAAAGGACAAGCACACACCGTCTCAAATCACATGCAAGCCAGTGTATGTACTTGCCAATTTGTTTATCCTTTTGTTTATATTTGTTTATATTCCCAGTCTCCGGCTTTTCATTATGGAGTCCAGGGAAATGTTTTGCCATTGGACCTACGACATAGGCACGAAATTTTGAATATACTATATCATAGCCTTTTCTATACTCGCAGAGCCTGGCAGTTCGACGACGGGAGTGCCCGGTCGCAGATTTGGTGCTCGAGGATCTGGTAGTACAGAGCATGAAAGAGCCATATCTCGGGGAACCTGGATGCCAGCGCACAGCTTTTGCAGTGGCGAGGACCCAGAGCACACTTGTTCGCTCGAGAGAAGTGTGTTTCGGCGTCTCGCCGCAGCGAGGCGCCAGTCAGGTGGCTCTCCTCTCATCCGCTGTCTGCCGCTCCACCTTTTCCGTTTCGGCGGCCGCTTCTCGTGGTGGTCTGCCAGGCTTTGTCAGTATATAGGAGGCTAGGACTATACATACACCTATAGTACTTTGTTTTACGTTACCATGGACCGCGAAGGACACTACTAGCCACCGGAGCCAATCCTTAGCTCGGAAGGTGTCACGTGCCCTTCCGGTTGGGTGGTGCGACGCGGGGAGCGCGAAGTCACGTGGCAAGCTACGAGCTATGAATTGGAGCGAGTAGCTCGTAGCGTTCATCGTAGAATATCGCAAGGTGAGGCGAAGTATAGAGCATGTTTCTGGAGGTGTGGATTTGACAATAAAATAACCAAACACTGATAGTTTATTGGTTACTACCTAGGGGTTGCCATACTACCCAAATAATTAACGTATATCATCACGCCTCCTTATATTACCCCTCTGTTGTTTGCCATAACTTTTAACCGGAGAGGCTAACCGAGATTACCCTTGGTTCGGCCGTGCCCTGTTGGATTGTGGTGCATACTTCCTTCCTACGTGGGCACAAGAGTAGGTGATACCGGTGTACACTAGGTTTTTACTGATGTGACGCTTCATTCCTTTTCAAGCCATAGCTTTACGGGCGACACTTTGCAGAGATTTCGAGCTCATCGGCTGTCGTGGCCGCTATAAAAAAACCCGTCTTCTCTCCCCTCTTAGCGCGAGGAGAGCGAAGTCGTGTTTTCCCGTCGGCCGCACAGCGCGGAGAGAAGAGAGGGAGCCACGGCATCCCGCCAGTATAGACGCGAAGAAAAGGAAGAGTCTTCCTGTTGTTTGCTTCAAACACGTATTTTCAAACATTACTCACGTTACACGAAATCCCGCTTTGGCAGTATCCAGTTGCTACACGCAGTGGCGTCGGAACTATTTTTCCTCTGGGGGAGGAAAAGAAAAAATGTTACCATAAACATCATCATCATCATCATTTATTTTCCTTGAGGGCTCATGCAGGCACTATACAAGGGTCATATACATGAATTCATAAATAAATAAACACAGTTAACACACCGTCCTAAGACCATGATATAAACACACTACAAGTAGGCTCACTAACTGCGACAGATAATTATAAAGCTAGTGCCAGAAATGTATCCTTTGTGTGATGTTTTCTCAAGTTTTTGTTACGGATATTCTATTTGACCAGATTGTCTTTTTATGTACATGCATTATTTGACACGATGACGTTTCTCCTGTGTTGATAAGTGATTAACGTAATTATGGGGGCAACCAAATACCAGAGAGGACTCTGTAATTAGAAGGAAGAGGGCAATAAATCCGATATATTAAAGATACACGCGTATTAATGGCGCAAATTAACTCTGCATCAAAGCAATCCAGTTATTTACAAAGCCTAAGACAGGAATTTCAGGAAGAACTCGTGGTCGAGTTAAACGTAGAAGAGTTGACATTGAGAAATCTATAAATCGATGACACGGTAGCCCTGTTGCTGAGGCAGCCTTGGAAGGGACACCAAAGTTAAAAAAAGCTACCCACGTACACACAAGCCAGCACACGTGTCCCGGTATATACAGGGTGTCACAAAAACAAATGTACAGGTTTTTTTTTACCGCAAAAAAAATACTAGGCATCGCCGAACGCTCATTCTCCGCCCAAAGGTAGTGCTAGAGGTCACAACCAGATGCCAAAGTTTCAGCCCGATCCGATACCCTATTCAAAAGTTATAGGTGATTTTCTGAACATTTCAATGGGAAAATGGCGGCCGACGGAGTTTTCGAATACATGGGGCTCTATGGCACCAGAAACCGAAAACGGGCAAAAATGGGGTCCATTTTCCCATTGAAATTTTCAGAAAATCACTTATAACTCTTGAATAGGGTATCGGATCGGACTGAAACTTTGGCATCTGGTTGTGACCTCTAGCGCTACCTTTGGGCAGAGAATAGGGAGTTGTAGTAGATCGTTTTTCTCCTCCGCTACGGTATCCCCGAAGAAAACGCCGCAGCTGCGCATGCGCGCCGCCAGCTTTCTCTGCATAGTTCAAGGTCTTGCGGCGGATAACGAAGCGCTATCCGGGTGCTTAACGGGCTGCGGAAACGGTCTACTACAATTCCCTAATGAGCGTTAGGCGATGCGTAGTTTATTTTTGCGGTAAAAAAAAAAAAAAAAACAAAAAAAACCTGTAAATTTGCTTTGTGACACCCTATAGACCTTTTCTGTGTACTCTCGTCCCCAGCCACCTAATAGGCATATCCGGTATGGGCGACTAAAAAATATTAAAACGTTTCAAACTGTAACTGGTAAAAAAATAAGTGGGAGGCAAAATGATAATGTGTGACGGTTGCGCTTATATCCTAAATGTCTTCTACTGGCGTGGCGACGGAAAAACAATGTTTTCGCCCATACTGGAAGTGATGACAATTCAATATGGCGGCGCCCTTGAAGAAAGGGTCTATATGTAGAAATAAAAAAAGGAAGGTTGGTCAGCAGTACCACAGCTTTTCACTAATCACATAATAAGAACTCCAGACAGAACATAGGATATTATGAAACATAAAAAAAGATTCCGCGTGAGATGCCGTCAGCTGGGAGGAACGAACAAGCAAATATTGTAAACGTGCTCCAGGAAAAATTACGACATGTGCATATTTGTATCGTAGACTAAAATAACATTGCAAAAGTAATGTGCATGGGTATGTCAGCGAGAAAATGATGTTAACGCAATTACAAACATAATTTACATCTCTTGTGCATCCTTTAGGAACAAAGAAAAATAAACGAATACTATTAGCCGCGAGAACGAACAGAAGCGTCGCTACAGTTTCCGCCGTGACGTCACGTGGAGAACTGAGATTTTTCTAGCAAAATTATGACCGCACGAATCAAAATAAAATCACGCTATCGAAAAATAAAGCAAAAAGGATCTTCGCAGTTATCAGCAGCCGATACCCAACCCTTCGCAAGGTGACACGGCAGAAATATTGTCTCCGTGACTCACTCTGGTAGGCCGCCAAAAGGAGCCACTTTAACTTCTCGGGGCTATTAACAATAACATTCAATCAATATAGAGTTCAAATATACCCTCCTGAGTGATGTTAGAACTGGTCGAAAGTCTTACAAACACATTTACGCATTTTTACATTTCACTGTCATTCTGTGCCAAGTGCCAACCGTGGACTTCCTTTCCGCGGTTCGTGCGACTAACGTCTGAATTACGGAATCTAAGCTAAAAGTGGCCGTCAGCGCGCCGTGCACGTGCAATAAGAGTAGATGAGTCAACCTTTCCTGTGACATTGTTCTCCGAAAGCAAGTTTTCATACGTCGCAGCGCACTGAAGGATCGTTCGGATGATGCCGACGACGCGGGGACCGCGAGAACAAGAAGCACAAGAACTTCCTCTAGTTTCACGTTTGGAGCTTGATCCTTCAGCAATGCACGAACATCTTGGATGGTGTCGCACTTGCTGCCTCCAAGTGACGGCAGCACTATCAATTGTGCAGCAAGCCGGGAGACGTCCAAGTCAGACGTGTGGAGCCCCAGTTCCTCTTCCAAGACTGCGGCAGTGGGAGACTTCCTCTTGGCGGCATCAGTCACAATTCCTTCTAGATGAACAAGCTCGTCGAGCCCAGGCTGCGTGGAGGCTCCTGTGAATTTCCACCGTCAGAGTATCGACCCACTCAAAGAAATCCTTTCTCAGCGCATTTTTTAAGTCTAATGACGCTGGTGAAACTGAACGGCTTGTAGATTCCAGTCTCTTTGGCGGCCTTTTTTTTCTTGTCTCGGAAGGAAATCTGCTTCGGCCGATGCAAGAAGAAAGATCTCATCGAAAGCATCATCACTCCGCAGATTTCTCAGGGTCAACTCGAGCACATCAGCCTACTTCCTTGCTACGGTGGCAGAGCAACTGGAGCTCTGAAGTGCACGGGCGAGTTCCTCGCAAGGACCGAAGACCTTGATCGATGCAATTAAATAAAACATCGTCTCGAACCGCTGCAGACGTTTTAAATAGCCCTAGAATGCAGCGCGGCGGTCATCTCGAGAAGAAGTTTTCTCATTAAAGATCTCCGCGAGAGTGATTTGCACCCGACTATAATTATCCAAGAACCTCGACATGGAGTTCACGCGAACGGACCAACGGGTTGGGTACAGAGGCAGCAGCTGTTTTACCGGCATGTCCATCTCGCATTCTGATGGTCACGGAGCTGACACAATACCAGTGTAGATTGACTTTCTCTTTGCCTAATTCAGGATCGCGTTGGACACGTCTTTCACAATCGTAAATGTGGTACAAATGACTTCAGAGCTGCGACCCGCCTCCTGAAGTGCAAGGTCGAGGGAGTGATTACAGCAGTGAACATACGTCGATTTCGACTGCTCATCCTTGATTAGCTTTTGTACCCCACTAATCTTTCCAGACATGCTGGCAGCACCATCAAAACAATGTCCCCGGAGGTTGTGGGAGCTAAGTGATAGCCTGATCAGGACGTCTTTGATAGTGGAAAATAATGTTGCTGCTTTGGTGTCAGGTGGGTTGTACACAGGGGCGGATGCAGGAATTTCCAGGGGGGAGGGGGGGGGGGGGGGTCAGGTGTTGGTCAGCGTACCATATGTTTAGAACCCCCCCACCCCTCCCCCGTTTCCACACCATAAATTTTTACAAATGCAGAAGTCAAGAGGGGGGTCAGGACATCCGGACCCCCCCTCTAAATCCGCTTCTGGTTGTACATGCCCAAGAACGCTTCATGCACATCAAGTGTGTCAGGGGAAACGTACCTTACGCACACGGAAAACTGTTCTTGACCCGACGTGTCAGTCGTGGAGTCTGCCATGATGGCGTAGAAAGGTGATTGGGTGATTTCGTCGACAAGCATTCGTTGGACACTGTGCGCCATTATTTTGAGTATTTCGTTTTGCACGTCGCCACTAAGCCATCTGTCCCGCTTGTTAAGCCAGATTCTTAGCGCAGGGACGTCTTCTCTCTTCTAAAAGCTGCACCAGGTCTCCGTCGCTTGAAAGGTGGCCACGAATAGACAAACCACTTCGAGCAAGGAAGCGCAACGAGCTTACGATAACCCGTAAAGCCGCGCGATTCTCTGGTTGCTGCTGAAGACACTGCTTCAAGATGAGTGCTGCAATTGATGCCCCTTTCTCTCTCTGGATAATATGGTGGATCGAGTCTCTGTGATGCTTGCTACTCTCATGCATTTTGAATTTGTGAGGTCCCTTCCGCCAGTTTTGAAAACCTGTCTTTAGGAAAGCCGGCTCGGCACCATGGAGAGACTTCAAGCCCTTCATTTCAAAGGCCCTAGCACAGTCAAAACAGAAAACACAGTCCTGCTTCTCATTGTAATGAAGCCATTGATACGTTATAAACCAAGATGACTGGCAACTCCTTCTGTTATTTTTGGGAAACCTGAACGAGGTTCAGGGATGAAACTTAGTTTTAATCCCACAAACAGCGTCCGGAGAACTCTATCTTTCCTCTGCAAGAAAACATCTTTAATCCAGATCGTTATTGCGCAATGTGCCGTGTTTGCGATTTTTTTTTTCACAAAATAACGACCCTAATACTCGGTGATTAATACTTTTTGTCAATCCTTATGCCTAATTTGTCAGTGAATATTTCTAAACCCGTAGCCAGAACAATTTTTGGGGGGAAGCCGCCCGAAATGTCAACAAAGCGCGATACGCAAAACGCGCACCCCACTGAGAGGGTGCTTACAAATATTTTCGCAAAGACAAAAATTTGTTTTCAGAAAACAATGATTGGTTTTATTCTTCTGGGCATGTAGCCAGCAAAAAAAATTTTTTTTTTTCATCAAAATTAAAAATGGTCACAGGACATGGTTGTTTGATCTTATCTGAAAACGCCGAGCTGCGAAGAAGCCAGACTTTCCTGGCTTCTTCAGATAGAGAAAAAAAAACGTAGCGCAGGATGCCGAAAAGTTTATACGGCAGAAAAACATACTTGAGACGGTTGTTTGGAGTTTCATAACATATTATTTGTAAAGGTCGTCGACGTTTCGGCCCGAGACAGACCATTTTCAAGACTGGTTACACGAGACGAAATATTACGAACCTTGGCTGCATCACGTGGCCCATGACGTCAAGAATTATGCTAATTCAAAACAACTGGCTCTTTCAAGAGCCCCACGATAGACTCGTCACAGTTATCACCACAAAAGCCGATCATTTGGGGCCTAGCCCGAAGGATAAGCCCCCAGCGTAAGCCTGGCCGAGGAGAAAAAGACCGGTGCAACACTGGAAAAATTGACTGAACGAAAACGGAGAGGCAGCCACGAAACTTCAGGTGCCACTTGCTCGGCGAAAATCAAAATCAGTAAATGCAAAAAAACAACAAAAACACCCTTTGACCGGGCGCTTATGGTCAAGAGGTCCAACGATTCAACAGGTCCAATAGCCACGTGACAGCCGAGTCAAGAGGTCCAACAAGTCATAAGGTCCAATTCGAGTCAAGAGGTCCAACGCGTCAAGAGGTCCAACGCGTCAAGAGGTCCAACGAGTCAAAAGATTCAATTTGTGTCAAGGGGTCCAACGCGTCAAGCGGCCCAACGAGTCAAGAGGTCCAACGCGTCAAGAGGTTCATCGAGCCTTATGTTTTAGCTTCTCTGTTTATAATTATAGTGCTATTAATGACTGATTGTGACGGTTACTCACTGTTTGACCTATTTGAATAATTTTGGACAATACAACTGCTACATAGTATTGATGACAAGTAGACAGATACTATTTGCCACAATGTATATGTATTTGACTGTTAAATGATGGATAGTGCCTGGCGACATATTTTGGATTTGTAGAACTTAGTATCTGTGTTCCAGTCTTCGTGTTTTAGGACACATTTATGCCATTTCTACGGAAGTGCCTCTCAAATTCCCGAGATATAAAATACAAATGTAGCTCAGCATCTCGCGTTTAGCCTTCCCTTTCATGTATCTCAGTATCTTTTATCGCAAACACTTACTTGGGCAACTTTTTCCAGTCCCGGGTTCTCGTATGTTCTATTAAAAATATGATGGGCTACTATTTTATGCTTTAGTTTTTATTCGCCGAGTTCACCAAATCACTAAAGAATAGGGGTGTGCGAATATTAATATTTTCGAATGCGAATCGAATCCAAATAGTTAGCTTCGAATATCGAATCGAATATCGAATCGAATGTCGAATATTCGAAGGCAGGTGCATTTATTCACAGCATTTTTATTTTCACATGTCGGAACTGCAGTTAATTTTTCTTTTGACTTTTTATTTTTGAACTGCAGAACTGCAGTTCATTTTTCTACATGACAACTTGTAATCTTAACAAGAATAAAAACACAAAAACGAAAATTCTAGTAGTAAGGAAGTTGCCATGCAGAAAAATCAACTGCTGCACATGGTCAGGTAACAGGAGCTCCCTTCGAGCGAAAACTACACCTCAAGCCACAGAAAAAAACTCTCACTTGGCACTGAAGTGGCAGGTACTGTGAGGTATTTGATGCAAAGCTTCGCCAGACTCGGATATCTTAAGCACCCGACAGTTTGCCACCACTCACACGGATCACTCTCTCTCTTTAGCAGTGCCGCCTCCGCATACGCTACAACTTTCCATTCTGAAGCTGAAACCCCTTTGCTTTCCATTAAACTTTTGGCTAAGTGGTCAAATGCTTGCCAAACATCTGCTTGCCAAATATCTGCTTAAAGCACCAGAGCTTTAAGGCATAATAATGTTTCCTTTTCGTCTTTAAAAATATTTGACTTGAAGCGTGGGTCCAAGAACATAGCAAGACATGCTTTTTTGTCCTCGTCATACAGAGTGAACCTTGCCTTGATGGATCTTATCAGTTCTGTGGGACATTCTGATGCCCCAGCAGAGTTATCTAGACAGTGGAGCATACCAAAAATCATAGGAGCTTGGGAAGACAAAGACGGATACTTCTCAGCACTGGCAATAAGAGTGGCATCAAACAATGGCTTCAATGCTTGTACATATTCGGAAGTATCTTTCCACTCAGATGAACAAAGTCCATCGATGTCACAGTCCGAGGTAGCAAGCTCCATCGTGACTGCTTCTTTGAGTTTCAGAAGGCGAGACAACATAAGATACTGGCTATTCCATTTCGTCTCCACGTCTTGCACCAGACGTAATGCGACCTTTCCCATCTTCTTTTGGCACTCCTCAAGCCTTTTCTGAGCTAATGAACTGTACTTGTAATTGCACAATATGCCCCACTTTCTTGCACAGGCGATCAATGGCCGGCGAAAGGAATTTCGCGTCATCAATCGCCAGTTGAAGCGTATGCGCGAAGCACGCTATTTCAGTCCACGGAAGTCTGCTTACCGCAGCACGGTTGTTGTGCCCGTTATCCGTCACGATGAACTTCGCACATTCATCGGGCATCTCCCAGTCACGGCACGTTTCGTCCAGAATAGTTGCGATGTTCACAGCACCGTGTGACTGGCAGCCATGTGTCGAGTGTTCAATGTGAACCGCTTCATCATAAATTTTGGAGTGAGAAGATGGCAGGTGAAGCTCACGCAACTTTCGTCAGAGCGCGATGTCCACGTGTCGCTTGTGAAGGCGACAGCGGTAGTGCCGCCTTTAAAGGCACTGTTGAGCTTTGCTTTCACCTTCTTTCGGGTGTCGTCATACATCCGTGGCACAAGCACGCGCGAGAGTGTAGAGCGGGATGGTAGACGATAGTTGGGAACGGCTTCTGTCAGAAGTTCTTTGAAGCCGCGGTTTTCCACAATGCTGTAAGGCTGTAAATCAAGCGGCAACATGGCGGCCACCTTGTTATTTAGCGCTCGCACCCTCTTTTCTGGCAGGGGCTCGGTGCGGCGCTTGAAGTTCGTCAGCGTCGGTTGATTTTTTCCTGGCGTACCAGCGGTAGGGCGTTGTCGTACCTATGGGCATTTGAAGTGTTGACTCGCATGCCGTACATTGCGCCATCGATGTTGTCACCCTCGCAAAATTTTTCCAAATAGCGCTCCTCTCTCTTCGTTTTGGTGCCGTTTCCCGCTCGTTCCTCCGCTTCGCAGACGGTTCCCCGCAATCACCTCCATCCGCCATAACACGTGTGGGCGAACGGGAAGTGAGCACAGTTTAAGAAGTCAGGTGTCCCGAGGGAACAGAAACCCGCAGATTACCACTACCGTCACCGACGTCACCAGTTTAGCAGAGAAGTGCAACTTCCTATACCGCCCATGGAACGCGAACCCTGGGAGTCAGCAGCGCCATTTGATTCCCTTGGTATCCGGAGGCTGTACGAAAATCAACATGGTGGCACAGCGAAACCGAAACCGAAACCGCATGGCAGCGCCATAGTGCTTGGATGGATGTGTGGTAGCTTGCGCCACCTAGAATCAAAAAATAAATATTGTAGCTTTTTTTTTTTGCCCGGTTTTTGTGTTGCTTTGCTAAGTTTCTGCTGCTTTGAGGCTGGTTTTCGCGTTTCAATGCTGGTTAATGTGCGTTGAAACGCACACAAGCCAGCACTGAAACGAGAGACCAGCAGCAAAGCAGCAGAAACCAAGCAAAGCAACAAAAGTGACACATACACAAATAATATGCAATGCTTGTTCTTTCGCGTTCATTTTTATTCAACAGGCAGTAGAAAATACAGAAGAAATTTCTCACTATTTGGCACACAAAAATGAAAGAAACGAACAACAAAACAGGATAAAACGTTAAGGTTACGTGCGACGAAGGTGATGATATGCGTCCTTGCAAAAACACTTGGCTAAAATTACATAAACTCTCTGTAGGTTCATGATCCTTTTCGAGCTTCGTGGCGTATACTCACAAGCCTTGCGCCGTTCAGCCACAGGCGTGGAGCCTAGAAAAAGAAGTTGAATTCCTTGCTTGATTGGCTTTACGTGCCTGACATGGTCATATGGAAACAGCGAGCATATTCGGTACCTCCTGTCGAAAAACGGTGCTTCAAGTTCAACACAGCGAAGCAAAATACTCGTGTCTCCTCCGTTTTTCCTCTCCCTGAGTTAAATGACTCCACGCTAAATTGACAATCATTTCGAATTTGATTATATAAGTAAGCGTAAGTAAAGACCGACGACGGTGTCTTGCAACTAAGGGAAACTAAGCAATGAGGTTAAGAAAAACAGAAGCTCAGCTCTTTGGTATCAAGTCTTCATCGATAACCTGTATTAGGTTTTAATATTATCACTTAAATTTAGGAGTGCGTCACTGCTAAACGAAACGGGAAACCAGTTCGGATTGCTCCATCGCTCATCCTCAGTTAATCGAAAAATATTTAGGCTAATTTTCACTCCTCGCGAACAGACGGGTGAAACGCTGAAAACAAACCCAAATAAACATCTCACTGCAAAAATATTCCAATTTTTTAAAGTGAGCATATGTGCTCGATCTTGATATTACATAGAAGTCGCCAGTTATTTGACAATGACATATTTATCGCAGTGAGTGAACTAGGGGAATCCTAAACAATGATAGGATTTGGTTTTGTGATTTGAAACCATCGCAGCTATTGCCAAAATCAAACAATTAATACTCACTACCACTGCGACAGTTAGGTTCTGTTGCAAACATTTAATCAAAAACTTAAGCAAGTGGAGAAGACCAAAAGAGCGTACTTGACGTCTATTGGAACTCGAAACCTCGAAACCATTGGTGTCCCGGCTTTCGGCAGTAATTGTTTCCCCACTTGGAACAGCAGGTGGTGTGGTGATGGCGAAAATTCATGCTTGACCACATTACAAAAACAACGAGTTTCCACGAAAAAAGAAAAGAAAGCCGCGCGCGCACGAACGCGGCACGAATCTCGCGCCGCGACGTACTCCCAGAAGCGAAACAGCTCGCGGGATCGCGTCTCTCCCGGCGTCAGCGGCCAGCGCATCTCGCGAGGCGCGACGCGCGGGTTCGGAGAGAGAGAAAGCGCGCTCAGACACGTTGAAAGAGTGAAAGAGAAAGTTACGATAACAAATTTGAAAGCTATTCATACCTTCAAAATAACTTGATCGTTATTTAACGTTATAAATTATATCAATCATGATAAAAACAAAACAGCGCAAAGACAAGGACGAAGTAGAAGAAACCCCAGGACACAGCGCTGACTTTCAAGTTTCAACTGAAGATTTATTGGTGTAGGCGTCTGTTATAAATAGCAAACATTCCACCCCAAAAACTCAAGAAAAAAACACAAAAGGTATATAACATGTCACGTTTTCAATACAACACTGTCACTGCTTTGCCCTCATCGGTCTAAGAACTGCCGCTCCTTATCCGAAAGGACGAGTGACGTGGCACAAGCACAATCAGGACCGAGTCGCGCAATATCACGTGCTTCTATTATTTCCCGCGTCACTTTGTCCTTATTTTTAAAAACCACTTGGCATCCCTCGAAGGCAGGAATGCACCCGCAATCTCTGCAGTGCACGCCTAAGCGCCCTGACACGACTTTTAAAACGTCGTATCGATGTTTTCTGAGTCGATCGTTTAAGCATCTTCCCGTTTGTCCTATTTAACGACGGCCGCGAGATAAAGGAATAGAATAGACCACCCCTTGCACACAAGAAACAAACTGATTTTAGTGTTTTTTCGTGCACACGATCTTGTTGTTAACATCTGAACTTACTTTTCTGCAAAGCCCTGCCAACTTATTAGGTGCCGAGAACACAACCTCAACGCCTACTTCCCACTTTCTTCAGGTTATCTGAGATACCATGAAGATACGGTACAACGGTGACGTTTTTGTTCACTTGTCTAGCCTTCAGGGTGGAGTTACTACGCCTTTTCTTTAGTAAGGTCTCAGCCACTGCAGTTAAAAGGTACACCGGATAGTCAGCAGTCCGGAGTCTAGAAGCTTGTTCATTAAAACTTATATCAACCTGGTGCGAGCACGACTTGTCCGGAGCATTTTGAAAACACAGGTTACCTATCCCTCGTTTGACAAGTTTAGAGTGCGCTGAGGTGAACGGCAGAAGTGGTTTATTGCTTCGTGGTTCATATCCCCCACACGTGAGAGCATCACAAAAGTGAAGACGGAGGTCAAAAAACCTAATGGAGCTATTTATAGGCAGCTCATGCGTCAAAATGAGCGGCTTAAGGCTACCGCTGAAAGTAGTTAAAACAGACGAAACCTCTGCTACGAAGGCCTCTTTGTCACAATCTAATAAAACCAAAATAATCATCCACAAACCTAAAAATTCTTGCAACCTAGCTTAGAACCATCAAGCTTTGTTAAAATGACTCTATTATAAAATGCGAGATAAATGTCGCTCAGCACGGGAGCTATGCACAACCCTATACAGACACCATTCTTTTGGATAAACACATTGTCATTCCAGGTCGCAAACGTCGACTTCAAATAAAACGCCAGAAGCTCTAAAAACGTGCTCACACTAAGCCCTGCTTCATTTTTAAACGCCACATAGCCATGCATGGGCGTTCCAACCGGGGGGGCAAGGGAGGCACTTGCCCCCCCCCCTCCCCCGTTCTTAGAGTGGGGGAGCAAGGCATGTGTTCTGCCCCCCCCCCCCCCCCCCTAAAACAGTCGCCACTGGGCAGGGCAAACACTGGCCGGCGGCGCCCAAGCAGCCCAAGGGATACCGAGGGCACCGCTCCCCAGCCCTGGGGGGGGGGGGGGGGGGTCTGGTTGCCCCCCCCCGCTCAAAAACAAGTTGGTACGCCACTGTAGCCATGGCTGTCAATGCATTCTTCAACACTTGCCATTAGCTTGTCATGCGGGAGCGAATAATACAGATCTTTTATGTCTATCGAGCAGGCCAAAAGATTCCTGCTAGGATGGTCTTTTAGATACCCAATTATTTCTTCTTAATTCTTAACTCGAAAAGGGTCATCTATCACAAGCACCTTCAAACTCTTCTGTAGGAAGGTAGCCATGGATTTGTCCTTCCCGGAGCAAGTGGAAAGGGTCCTGTGCCAAGGCCCTGAGTTCGCCGTGGAGCCGAAGAAATCGTCTCCTGAACTTCTATCAATGGTGAGGCAAGTCTCTGCAAGAGCGCCGGAATCAGAGACTGAACGATGCGTGTCTGAAGGAGTGGATGTCTTGATGAACTGTAAGCCTTCCGGTCATAAGATTCCTTTGAAGAGCACTGTCTCCTTTTTAAAGGATAACAATCTGTCGCTACTACCAGCAGATAAAGAAGGGGGCTTTGTTGTTGCTCCAAAGGGCATGTTTTTGGAAAAAGCGTCTGATGCTATCTATGCTACTCTTTCTAACAGGGACGATGTGTGACTTTCAAAAGTTAAGCTAGATGCTCGCAAGATTTGTAAGAGGCTAGGTTTAGATAAACTTGCGCTATCTGTGGAAAAATGTAAAGGCTTAAGCTAAAATTATTTTTGTTTCAGCAAAAACACATAAAGTAGATTGTCCTCTGCGTGTTATTGCATCGGAAAATGGGACGTGGCACAAATCCATGGCTACCTTCATTCAGAAGAGTTTTAATGTGTTTGTGATAGATGACCCTTTTCGAGTAAAGAATTCAGAAGAAATAATTGGGTATATAAAAGACCATCCTAGCAGGAGTCTTTTGGCCTGCTCGATAGACATAAAAGATCCGTATTATTCGCTTCCGCATGACAAGCTAATGGCAAGTGTTGAAGAATGCATTGACAGGCGTGGCTATGTGGCATTTAAAAATGAAGCAGGGCTTAGTGTGAGCAAGTTTTTAGAGCTTCTGGCGTTTTATTTGAAGTCGACGTTTGCGACCTGAAATGACAATGTGTTTATCCAAAATAAGGTGTCTGTCTAGGGTCGTGCATAGCTCCCGTGCTGAGCGACATTTTTCTCGCATTTTATAATAGAGTCCTTTTTACAAACCTTGAAGGTTTTAAGGTTGCAAGAATTTTTAGGTTTGTGGATGATTATTTGGTTTTATTAGATTGTGACAAAGAGGCCTTCGGAGCAGAGGTTTCGTCTGTTTTAACTACTTTCAGCGCTAGCCTTAAACGGCTCATTTTGACGCATGAGCTGCCTATAAATAGCTCCATTAGGTTTTTAGACCTCCGTCTTCACTTTTGTGATGCTCACACGTGTGGGGGATATGAACCACGAAGCAATAAACCACTTCTGCCGTTCACCTCGGCGCACTCTAAACTTGTCAAACGAGGGAGTAGTTAACCTGTGTTTTCAAAATGCTCCGGACAAGTCGTGCTCGCACCACGTTGATATAAGTTTTAATGAACAAGCTTCTAGACTCCGGACTGCTGGCTATCCGGTGTACCTATTAACTGCAGTGGCTGAGGCCTTACTAAAGAAAAGGCGTAGAAACTTCACCCTGAAGGCTTGACAAGTGAACAAGAACGTCACCGTTGTACCGTATCTTCATGGTATCTCACATAACCTGAAGAAAGTGGGAAGTAGAGTAGGCATTGAGGTTGTGTTCTCGGCACCTAATACGTTGGCAGGGCTTTGCAGAAAAGTAAATTCAGATGTTAATAACAAGATCGTGTGCACTACAAAACACCAAAATCAGTTCGTTTCTTGTGTGCAAGGGGTGGTTTATTCCGTTCCTTTATCTTGCGGCCGTCGTTATATAGGACAAACGGGAACATGCTTAAACGATCGGCTCAGGGAACATCGATACAACGTTTTTAAAGTCGTGTCAGGGCACCTAGGCGTGCACTGCAGAGATTGCGGGTGCATTCCTGCCTTTGAGGGATGCCAAGTGGTTTTTAAAAATAAGGACAAAGTGACGCGGGAAATAATAGAAGCACGTGATATTCCGCGACTGGGTCCTGATTGTGTTAGTGCCCCGTCACTCGCACTTTTGGACAAGGAGCGGCAGTTCTTAGAACGATGAGG
The DNA here is from genome assembly GCA_013358835.2 of Ixodes persulcatus. Lineage (NCBI taxonomy): Eukaryota > Metazoa > Arthropoda > Arachnida > Ixodida > Ixodidae > Ixodes > Ixodes persulcatus. The sequence goes on along the minus strand of JABSTQ010010634.1, from coordinate 445,191 downwards.
GCAAAGCAGTGACAGTGTTGTATTGAAAACGTGACATGTTATATACCTTTTGTGTTTTTTTATTTTTTTTGGGTGGAATGTTTGCTATTTATAAGAGACGCCTACACGAATAAATCTTCAGTTGAAAGTCAGCGCTGTGTCCTGTGGTTTCTTCTACTTCGTCCTTGTCTTTGCGCTGTTTTGTTGTTATCATGTCTACTTACCAACTTGGCCAAACGTCTACGTTAATCAAGTATATGAATCATATTTATTTAAAACAAAATAACGCCTGCCCACACCCGCTGGGTGCGCGGCAATCGGAACAAGTTCGCCGGACCGGACGTACGTCATAAATAGACGCGGCCGGACGGAAATAGCGGAGAGCTTCATCCCCCTGAGTTTAGGTTCAAGTCGCCATGCAGCTATGTCGCTGTCAATGGACCTTGCTAACCGAAACTGAAACTTACGCTTGCGAATACGTTCTTGAATATTCGATAAATTTCGAATATTCGTGTTACGACGAATATTCGAAAAACACCAAAGACTTTGTCTACTAATCGAATACGAATATAAAATGTATAATATTCGATTCGTATTCGAAATTTCGAATATTCGCCCACTCCTACTAAAGAGGTAAATAGCACAACATGGAAAGCAGCTCAAATATCATTGGAGGGCGTCTTTAAACGAGCCCAAGTTACGCCACTTGGCGTCAAACGGAGTGTTGCAAATGAATGCGAGCATTGTCTCCTTGAAACATTATGACCACTGCAAGCTATCGGGTTAATCTGGGCCGTTGACTTTATCAAAAGCACGGAGCAGCCACAAATACTTATGCTAGCGATATGTAACTCGTTCGCTGCTCTTGGTTTTGCGAATTCTGTGAAATAAACCATGAAACGGAACGTTTCATGATTGAGCACTCTTGACACGAATTACCGAACACTTGTCTGTCGACATCATTTATTTTAAGTTGAAATTACGCGATGTGTTAGTCGGGTGGAATTGTAAGATGGTGGGTTTTGTTGCTCAATCATTTTTAGAAAATTGGATTATAGAGATTAAAGTCGATTGAAGAACTGTTCGTGTCGGAAAGCGCGTAGATCTCTGAAGCCAATAGATCTAGTCTGTCCAGTGCTAGGCCACGGCGAACGGAGAAATGACTAATGTTCACGCCATGCTGCGCCAGGCCAAACTGTCTCTTCTAGCTCTTCGAACACAAAGGACTTCAAAATATCAAGGAAGCTATTTTGACGAGACGTGAACAAATTAAAAGAGCTACTACAGCTTTTAAAAATGATGTCACAAAAAAAAAAAAAACTATTTTTAGTTATCTTGACGTCAAACACCGGAATAGTGCGTCACTGTGGTGGGGTAAGTCAAAATAGCAAATAACTATGGACATATCTTTCGTATGTGACGAAAGACGTGTCCAGAGTAGTTTTACAATTATTTTAAACCTGGATGTAGAAGTAGTCACTACCTAAACAAAAACGGCATCTCAAATCGTGGAATGTTACGACATTTCCTTTGACGTGTTCGATATTCGCGGGTTAAAGAATCACGGTAGATGCAGATTTACGACTTTGTGGTCAGAACTCCAAGAAAAACGTGCGCGTCAACTTACCCGCAAAACACTCGAAGAGCCAATCTCTGCGATCTACGAAATCAGCTCAGCGAATGATGAGGCGGAACATCGGTTTAGACCTAAAAATGAAGTCTGCGCTGTGGCATTACGCAATGCAAAGCGTCAAGGTTCCATTACGTAATGCCACAGCGCAGACTTAATTTTGAGGTCTAAACGGATGTTCCGCCTCATCATTCGTCGAGCTGATTTCATAGATCGCAGAGATTGGTTCTTGGAGTGTTTTGAGGGTGAGTAGACGCGCAGGCATTTTTTAGAGTGAGGGGTAGAAAAGCAAATGCACACAGCCATGCAGGGCTGCAGATCCCAAACAAACCTATGTTCCTATAAGCTTGACAGTTTTTAACAACTATGATTTCCGGTGTTTACAAATTCAGTGCCCAGCATGCGATCTACAGAGCCCAGCGCGCGCATATCTGTCGCTTTAGAAACCAAGCAAATTACGGGTACTCGAACAGTGATTACATCACCGGCCTGAAACGATGTACCAGAGCCGTGTTCGTGGGATCCCCCCTGCCGTGTGGAAGTTTTCACAGCTTAACTTTTTGCTCTTTTTCCGACATTTTTCTTCTCCGCCTTATTTTTTTAGCATCTCTGTTGTCTGTATTTATTGATCCGTGAGCATTACCTAGCTCAGTCAGCGAAAAAGTCGTCGGCAAATTCCGTCGTTAAAATCCATGACTTGTCCAACACAATCCAACACAATAATAAAAAAAAGCACAACATCTCCACGTGGTGAATGATGTTGATTGGAACGAAGCTCTGGTGATGCTGATGATACTGATTTTATTGTTCATAGGTAGTGCTGATGGTGCTGATTTTTTTTTATTGCTCATAGGTAGTGCTGAGTTCCGGGTTGCGTTTCGACTTCATTATTATTGCTTTATGGTCGGCGAAATCCAGAGCCAGTGCTTCTTCTAGCAGCTTGGATCCGCTAGAAGCCATGGGAACGCATCTCCACCGCTTAAGTCAACGGCCCATGCCAGAAAGAGAATGTGCGGTATGGAACGTGGTTTTATACGCATTTGAGCGCAGCGCCCTCTCGTCTATAAACGTTGAGCCAATGCATGCTAAGTTTAACGCGGTAGTATACGCATTTGACCGCATCGCCCTCTCCTGTATAGACGTTGAGCGGCTACATGCAACGTTTCATTCATGACAGACAGATTGAATGGCAATCGATGTGAGCACGGACGCCGGACGTTTTAGGAGCTTCGCCCCTAAAACAGAAATATATATACGTCCGGACTCCCTTGCATGATCTTATCTGAGAAGAACCTATATCAGAATCATCGGACAATAATGTGTTCTAGATCAGCAATTTTATTTACCATACTTCTGACGTTTACATTGATACGAGTGAACGAACGAGTTCTCAAAAACTGTTGTCATTCATTGTTATATAGCGTAATTCTGTTGTCCCGCTGCCTCGTGTTAATCAGAACGCGGGCGTTTTCCTCTGGGTACACGGATTCGGTGGCAGCGGTTGTTGGACTGACGTCGGAGAAAAAAACCCCACCGTGGAAGCGGGAGCCATCAGCCGAGTGCGGTGATCGAGGCATCTGTCAATCCGATGTCTGTCCCTTTACTCTGGCTGGCTGGTCGTGTCCTGATCAGCAGAGCAATCTGTATGATGAAGAGTGGTTTGAGCATCTTGACGCGTAGGCCGCCAGACCTGCTGCTCGAAGCACGTGCCTTTATTATTTTCAACTCCGCCAAATATAGCTTTTCGGCTGATTTTTAACCTTCATTTCTATTTAATCAGTCGGGTAGGTTTATCTGGATATTTTAATCATTCACGATAATATATTGAGGCATTATTTTTTATATCTGTATTTAGAAATTATTTAGGCATTAGGACCAAGTTCCACTCTTCCTAAAGCAAACAAAGTTCTAACAAACCGCAACTCGGTTTTGTTACGGTAGGAAGTTTTCTCGTCCTTTCTTTTAATAGGGAATATTTTTTGTTGACCGCGTTGCCCACTCCGCTAAGCCCAACGCAACGCAGAAGCCACTACTACGCCTGCGCGCCGATGGCCTTGGCTGTAGAGTTCCGGGTATGGTAGCGGGTCGCGGAGAGCTTTGCGGGACGGCGAAAACCATCCACGAAAACTCCCTAATGATTGAGCACTGGCAGTATTCCGAGATGTTCTACAATACTTTTATCCAGACATGTACGTAACGCGTTACAAGTAACGAGTTACTTCTACCTAGTTACTATTTTCAGTAACGAGTAACGTACTTAGTTACTTAAAAAAAAAAAGGAACGAGTAACGTAATTAGTTACTTTTAAGGCTAAGTAACCAGTAACGGTATCCCGTTACTTTTGAGGAGTAACGTGTACAACACACCGCTTAAACGGCCTTGTTTTTATTTTAAACTGAGTATGCGTCTATTGCGAGAACGGTAGGTGGGCAACCCGAAAAACTACTAAACAGTAAGACAGTACAGCAACGTATATCGCTGAACACGTCAATTGAACAGCTCGACTGACGTGTGCAGCGATAAACATTGCTGTACTGAACTCTACTGCTGGGAATGTCCTTCACCCAGCGATATAGAATGAGGTTCGTTGGTTGAAACTCGTAGAACCGGGTACGGACCGAATGTAACCCCGGAGGTTGTAACACGGGAAGGCACAGAACCCATTAGCCGCGGTCCTCAATGAAGGCGCAGTTCCGAAGATTCACCAGCTTTTCCTGAAGCACAACACTGCCGTTCCCTCGAGCGCGTCCGGAGAATGACTCTTCAGCGTCGCCGGAGTTGTATTTTTAAGGAAGCGGGAAAACATAACTTATGAAAACTTCGAGAGGCAGCTACTGCTTAAGTGCAACGACTACTAAAAAGAAAACAAAGGCCATGAAACAAAAACAGGTGTGTATTTGGTCGTCAAAGTAACGTGAAGAGTAACTCGTTACTTTTGAGGTAACTCAAGCGTTCCTTTTGAGAATCGGTAACGAGTAACGTATTTAGTTACTTTTTGAGCGAGTAACGAGTAACGGTATTTAGTTACTTTTTTTTCGGTAACGTGCACATGTCTGCTTTTATCCTATGAGGTCTGTTTCTGATCAAATAGTTCGCTTCGCTGATTGCGTTTACGCCCGCGGTATGGGCATCGAGATTTTTGGGAGTTTTCGTAGACCGCGTTTCCCCCTCCGCTAAGCCCACCGCAACGCAGAAGCCACTACTACGCCTGCACGCCGATGGCCTTGGCTGTAGAGTTCCGGGTATGGTAGCGGGTTGCGGAGAGCTTTGTGGGACGAAAACCATCTACGAAAACTTCCTAATGATTGAGCACTGGCAGTATTTCTAGATGTTCTACAATACTTTTATCCTATGAGATCTGTTTCTGATCAAATAGTTCGCTTCGCTGATTGCGCTTACGCCCGCGGTATGGGTATCGAGATTTTCGGGAGTTTTCGTAGATCGCGTTTCCCCCTCCGCTAAGCCCACCGCAACGCAGAAGCCACTACTACGCCTGCGCGCCGATGGCCTTGGCTGTAGATTTCCGGGTATGGTAGCGGGTTGCGGAGAGCTTTGCGGGACGGCGAAAACCATCTACGAAAACTCCCTAATGATTGAGCACTGGCAGTATTCCGAGATGTTCTACAATACTTTTATCCTATGAGGTCTGTTTCTGATCAAATAGTTCGCTTCGCTGATTGCGTTTACGCCCGCGGTATGGGCGTCGAGATTTTCGGGAGTTTTCATAGACAGCGTTTCCCCCTCCACTAAGCCCTCCGCAACGAAGCAGCCGCTACTGCGCCCCGATGAGTTTCGAGTATCGTAGCGGGTTGCGGAGGGCGTTACCGGATGGCCGAAACGATCTACGAAAACTCTCTAGCCGCGTGCTTAGCGGAAAAGCGTTCTAGGCAGGCGGGTTAGTGCTCGCGCGCGTCGGATGCCTTTTCTTGGCAATTCTTTCTACCTTGCTGTAAAATTCACAGAATAGAACTGCGGCTATTATAAAAAGTACACCAAATGGCTGTGTTATCCTGACAAGCTGCTTGCCTCATTTGAATTTTTTTCTTCAAATTTATAAATCTTGATTATGTGCATAGGGTCATTATTGCAAATCAAATTGTGTCCAATATCTCATTTATTAACCATATCTATACAGGCCTTTAACTCTGTGAGGGCAGTCAATGAATACAGGTTAAATTAAAATCAGAATATGTTTATTAGACCTGACAAATGAAAGCTTGGGAAAAGGGAGGGCAATTAAAAAAAGAGAATTCAGCTCAATATTTATTTAAAAAGCATATCTTTGCCGGTTTGAAAAGTTTTTATCATCAAAATAATATATCCACACGAAATATGATATTGCTGTCAAATGACAAATGCTTCGTACTTGAATGATTACAAATTGCAGTTTTACTGCAACCTACTCAACTTCTAAAAGAATTGTACATGGTACTCAGAAAATATGGTTCACTAACATTTTGTCAGTGCAGTACCATTTAGCTTTGATATAGTAACTAAAATTACTATTTATAAATGCTCATGTTTTTTTTATATTTCATGGATCTCAGTGTATTCTAATGACTGCTTTCGCAAGAATGGACAGCCAAAAGAGACATTGTGTTTCAGTTGGAGCTAATGAAGGAACGTCGTAATTGCAATGGAAAGGATGGGAATGAAGTGTATACTTGTGACCCAAAAGTGCTCTACTCCATGCACAATCGACAATATGACTCAGATTAATCACATCACTGACGTATTCTTTCGAAGCAATATCTTAATGGTTTTTTCACCGCCCAATTCTGGGTTGGTGTCTTGGCATCCTTTCTTTCTTTTATTTTTTTCTTTAATTGATAAATTTTGTAAGAGTAAACGATTTTCGGATCTGTAATTACTGACAGACAGAATTATTCAGAACTAACTCACCATAAATGTGCTTTCACTAAAAGGAAACTGAAGCGGATCTGTATTTGAGTAAAAACATTTAAATCGTCTTCGGTTGGCCTCCACGATCATGAATATCGAGATTACTTTTCAATTTGGTGCAAGGAAGCTGCAGAATATAATTTTCAAAGTACCACTGAAGCCCCTTTTTCCCGGAGCGTTGCGTCATAAAAGAGTTTTCGGAATCTTGGTGGCCGAAAGATCCTTTTATGACGTAACGACTGGTCGGAGGTGTTTCGTATTTTCTCGCGTTTAGTTACAATTTCTGGGAAAACAAACGTGAAATTCAGATTCACGGGATACAAATACTGTAGAATTCACCTCTAACTCATTTTTTCAAGTACCCCTCAGCTTCCCTTTAAGGGGCCCCTAAAAAGAAAAAAAAGAAAACTCTTTTTTTAAACAGTGGTCGGGACACGCGTGTAAAAAAAAAATCACACAAAAACATTTTTACAGCAATATTGACGGCGAGAGATTCATTTGAAATTCTGCGCGTAAAGTCCATGACGTCACGGAATGGTCATTCTCTCAACGATTACCGTGCCTTTGCTTCGGCACCCGTAATGGCTCGCTTTCGCCTCATATCAATATTTTCAGGGGCATTTTAAGGACCTCTTCTGCTTTCCTGTAAGAGCCCTTTCTCTCAGCGTACTGTGTGCTCCAGGGAAAGGTCACGATGCGGAAGTGACTTGTTTGTCTAAAGGCCGCACCGACTTTGACAAACACGTGACAAAGACCCACCAGACAGCCCTCTGCAGAGCACTATTACCGTGCCTTTGCTTCGGCACCCGTAATGGCTCGCTTTCGCCTCATATCAATATTTTCAGGGGCATTTTAAGGACCTCTTCTGCTTTCCTGTAAGAGCCCTTTCTCTCAGCGTACTGTGTGCTCCAGGGAAAGGTCACGATGCGGAAGTGACTTGTTTGTCTAAAGGCCGCACCGACTTTGACAAACACGTGACAAAGACCCACCAGACAGCCCTCTGCAGAGCACTATTACCGTGCCTTTGCTTCGGCAATGGCTCGCTTTCGCCTCATATCAATATTTTCAGGGGCATTTTAAGGACCTCTTCTGCTTTCCTGTAAGAGCCCTTTCTCTCAGCGTACTGTGTGCTCCAGGGAAAGGTCACGATGCGGAAGTGACTTGTTTGTCTAAAGGCCGCACCGACTTTGACAAACACGTGACAAAGACCCACCAGAGAGCCCTCTGCAGAGCACTATTACCGTGCCTTTGCTTCGGCACCCGTAATGGCTCGCTTTCGCCTCATATCAATATTTTCAGGGGCATTTTAAGGACCTCTTCTGCTTTCCTGTAAGAGCCCTTTCTCTCAGCGTACTGTGTGCTCCAGGGAAAGGTCACGATGCGGAAGTGACTTGTTTGTCTAAAGGCCGCACCGACTTTGACAAACACGTGACAAAGACCCACCAGACAGCCCTCTGCAGAGCACTATTACCGTGCCTTTGCTTCGGCACCCGTAATGGCTCGCTTTCGCCTCATATCAATATTTTCAGGGGCATTTTAAGGACCTCTTCTGCTTTCCTGTAAGAGCCCTTTCTCTCAGCGTACTGTGTGCTCCAGGGAAAGGTCACGATGCGGAAGTGACTTGTTTGTCTAAAGGCCGCACCGACTTTGACAAACACGTGACAAAGACCCACCAGACAGCCCTCTGCAGAGCACTATTACCGTGCCTTTGCTTCGGCACCCGTAATGGCTCGCTTTCGCCTCATATCAATATTTTCAGGGGCATTTTAAGGACCTCTTCTGCTTTCCTGTAAGAGCCCTTTCTCTCAGCGTACTGTGTGCTCCAGGGAAAGGTCACGATGCGGAAGTGACTTGTTTGTCTAAAGGCCGCACCGACTTTGACAAACACGTGACAAAGACCCACCAGAGAGCCCTCTGCAGAGCACTATTACCGTGCCTTTGCTTCGGCACCCGTAATGGCTCGCTTTCGCCTCATATCAATATTTTCAGGGGCATTTTAAGGACCTCTTCTGCTTTCCTGTAAGAGCCCTTTCTCTCAGCGTACTGTGTGCTCCAGGGAAAGGTCACGATGCGGAAGTGACTTGTTTGTCTAAAGGCCGCACCGACTTTGACAAACACGTGACAAAGACCCACCAGAGAGCCCTCTGCAGAGCACTATTACCGTGCCTTTGCTTCGGCACCCGTAATGGCTCGCTTTCGCCTCATATCAATATTTTCAGGGGCATTTTAAGGACCTCTTCTGCTTTCCTGTAAGAGCCCTTTCTCTCAGCGTACTGTGTGCTCCAGGGAAAGGTCACGATGCGGAAGTGACTTGTTTGTCTAAAGGCCGCACCGACTTTGACAAACACGTGACAAAGACCCACCAGACAGCCCTCTGCAGAGCACTATTACCGTGCCTTTGCTTCGGCAATGGCTCGCTTTCGCCTCATATCAATATTTTCAGGGGCATTTTAAGGACCTCTTCTGCTTTCCTGTAAGAGCCCTTTCTCTCAGCGTACTGTGTGCTCCAGGGAAAGGTCACGATGCGGAAGTGACTTGTTTGTCTAAAGGCCGCACCGACTTTGACAAACACGTGACAAAGACCCACCAGACAGCCCTCTGCAGAGCACTATTACCGTGCCTTTGCTTCGGCACCCGTAATGGCTCGCTTTCGCCTCATATCAATATTTTCAGGGGCATTTTAAGGACCTCTTCTGCTTTCCTGTAAGAGCCCTTTCTCTCAGCGTACTGTGTGCTCCAGGGAAAGGTCACGATGCGGAAGTGACTTGTTTGTCTAAAGGCCGCACCGACTTTGACAAACACGTGACAAAGACCCACCAGACAGCCCTCTGCAGAGCACTATTACCGTGCCTTTGCTTCGGCACCCGTAATGGCTCGCTTTCGCCTCATATCAATATTTTCAGGGGCATTTTAAGGACCTCTTCTGCTTTCCTGTAAGAGCCCTTTCTCTCAGCGTACTGTGTGCTCCAGGGAAAGGTCACGATGCGGAAGTGACTTGTTTGTCTAAAGGCCGCACCGACTTTGACAAACACGTGACAAAGACCCACCAGACAGCCCTCTGCAGAGCACTATTACCGTACCTTTGCTTCGGCACCCGTAATGGCTCGCTTTCGCCTCATATCAAGTTATGCTGAAACAAAGCCTAGTTAAGCGAAAGTAATGAGAGAAACGATTACAAATGGAAGAAATGGTATAAAATAGGATAAAGAAAATGAGAAAATACTGATTGAAATGGCACAAAATTTACCTTCAGGGGCAAGGGAGAAAAAGTCGTCTTTTCACCAACAGTGTGCGAAGAAATGAAAGCGATAGCTGTACAACGGTCGCGCATTGCGGGTGGAATGGTGCCGTCCCGTACCCGAGGACGGAGGTGCGATGGGGTTAATTCTCATAGCCGTCGTGGTTGGCGTCATAAATTAATTTTAATTTTAATTAAAATTAAAATTAATTTTAATTGTTGCAGAAGTATTTCAATGGATTTTTCAAACAAAAAATATTACTGGTTTTCATAACCCATTGCAAGAGCAGGAAACATATTTTGGGTCATGCTTTGTCACCGGTATTACAGAAATTTAGTATTGCTTTAATTTTCTAACCTGGAGCGTTTTTCCTAAAAAAAGTAAGTGTCGGTAGTGATTTTCTATAAGCGTGTAAAGAACATTTATTGGTTCCTAGTCTTTAGACTTGGGGCCATAAATTATTCTATAGACGGGTAAAGACAATTTGTTAGTTCGCAGTCTTTAGACTCGGGGCCATAGAATTTTCTATAGGCGGGTAAAGAACATTTGTTGGTTCCCAGTCTTTAGACGCGGGGCCATATAATTTTCTATTGGCGGATAAAGAAACGTTATTGGTTCCCAGTCTTTAGACACAGGGCCATAGATTTTTCTATAGCTGGCGGTAGCTGTATTTATGGATTTCTATGGCCGACCATAGAGGGCCATAGGGGGTGATAGCCTGCCAAATAATTTTCCATAGACGATTATAGACAATTTTTGTATGGGCAGGGTGTTCCATATAACAAGCCATTTACACGGTGTAAACTTAAATTGACTCTCGGCGTCAAAAAAAACAAAAAAAAAACTCTCTGGCAGGGCAGTATGTTTCAATACGAGATGCTAAGGAGACTGTCGCCTGAATCTCTAAACACTTTGCTTATCTTTTTAATTTATTGTGGGATGCTGCTTGTTTTCCTGACCGTTGGAAAGTGGCACACATAGTATCTATACTTAAACCCAGCAAAAACCTCTCTTTACGAACGAGCTTCCGCCGAATTGCATTGACAAGCTGCCTGGGGAAAACCTATGAGAGACTCATTAATCGCCGTCTTGTACACGTTTTAGAGGCAGAGGGTGTGTTTGATAGAAATCAGTGCGGCTTCCGAGCGGGCCGCTCCACGGTTGACCATTTTGTCCGCCTGGAAACTTCTATTCCGGAAGCATTTGTCCATCGCCAGCACTGTATTTCTGTTTTTTTATCTACAAAAGGCTTATGATACTACTTGGAGATAGGGGATCCTTCGAGACTTGTACTCATATGGTGCCCGAGGTCGCATGCTTCGCTGTATTTAAAGCGTCTTGACGGGTTGGACTTTCCAAGTGCGATTGGGTTCCATCCTGTCGGATGTTTTTTTCCGAGGAGAATGGCGGCCCTCAGGGTGGATTATTAAGCTTTAAACTCTTTGCTGTGAAGTTTAATAGTCTGGAAGGTTGTACCACCATCTGTATCATATTCAGTGTATGTGGACAATGTACAGATATTGTTTTCTTCTTGTAACTTGTCCAGCTGTGAACGGCAATCACAGCTCACAATCAATAAGATGAGCAATTGGGCTGATCAAAATGGCTTCAGGTTCTCTCCCGATAAGACGGCCTGTGTTCCCTTTTCACTCAGCCGTAGCCTGTCTTCAGATTCAGTGTTGCACTTGAATGGTGTTTCTATATCTGTAAAGGAGGCACACAAGTTTTTAGGAACTAAGACACCTGATCAAATTTTGTTTCTATATCTGTAAAGGAGGCACACAAGTTTCAACTAAGACACCTGATCAAATTCTGCTGGGTTCCAAGCCACGTGGGTATTCCCGGCAATTATAAAGCAGACTTGCTTGCTGCCTCTGCGAAAGAGTGCCCAGAACGGCCTCTTGGCCTGCCACACCAAGATCTAAAACGGATCATTCAGAAATCGATTTTAAAGTCATGGCAGTTGGATTGGGATATGGAAAAAGAAAACAAGCGTCGTGTTATCAAGCCACTACTGGGGCTGTGGGAGAGTTCTTTTCATAAAGACAGTCAGGTTCAAGTTCTCCTTTGCCGCTTAAGAATTAGTCATACCCGTTGGACTCACTTGCACCTGCTCTGTGGTGAAGATCAGTACTGCCTCTTGGCCTGCCACACCAAGATCTCAAACGGATCATTCAGAAATCGATTTTAAAGTCATGGCAGTTGGATTGGGATATGGAAAAAGAAAACAAGCGTCGTGTTATCAAGCCACTACTGGGGCTGTGGGAGAGTTCTTTTCATAAAGACAGTCAGGTTCAAGTTCTCCTTGCCGCTTAAGAATTAGTCATACCCGTTTGGACTCACTTGCACCTGCTCTGTGGTGAAGATCAGAACTGCCTCTTGGCCTGCCACACCAAGATCTCAAACGGATCATTCAGAAATCGATTTTAAAGTCATGGCAGTTGGATTGGGATATGGAAAAAGAAAACAAGCGTCGTGTTATCAAGCCACTACTGGGGCTGTGGGAGAGTTCTTTTCATAAAGACAGTCAGGTTCAAGTTCTCCTTTGCCGCTTAAGAATTAGTCATACCCGTTGGACTCACTTGCACCTGCTCTGTGGTGAAGATCAGAACTGCCTCTTGGCCTGCCACACCAAGATCTCAAACGGATCATTCAGAAATCGATTTTAAAGTCATGGCAGTTGGATTGGGATATGGAAAAAGAAAACAAGCGTCGTGTTATCAAGCCACTACTGGGGCTGTGGGAGAGTTCTTTTCATAAAGACAGTCAGGTTCAAGTTCTCCTTTGCCGCTTAAGAATTAGTCATACCCGTGGACTCACTTGCACCTGCTCTGTGGTGAAGATGTGAAACTTTGCGACAACTGTGGGAAAGCTATGACTGTTTTGCACAACCTGTGGCGCCGATCATGTTTTCTAGAATTTCTCCGAGATAACCTTCCCTTTCATTCATATTTTTTGCTTGGTGATCATCCCTTGGTAGCGTTGAATCGAGTTATAATTTGCCTCCATAAAACTGGTGATTTACATTAGCTGTAGTGCAGTGCTTTTAGACTATATCTCTAAGCTTCTTGGAAAAACCTTTGTTTGGCGCAATATGACCTAAGTTGCTTTGCGCCGTAAAACCCGAATCATCATTATCATTAGTTGATGTTCATGACTAGTTTGTGGGAGGCGTTGTCTGAATGGTTGAACGTGTGCGATAGCAGGGCGGAACATTTGTTAGATTTAGTAGTGGGGAGGTCATAGTAAAGACGACTGTTGAGCCCACCGGCCTTCTCAATGATGGGTTACGAGTTGGTGTGGAAATGAGGTCTAATAAAGATTGCACAGTTGACTTTGCGAGGTCAAGTTTCTGGCGGAGATAAAGAGAGTGGTCGTGGTGATACTTAAAGGGAGACTGACAGGGTATTTATGCCCGCCAAGGTTTTTATTTGTGCATTACATATGAGAGCCCAACAACCCAGAACACAATGTGCGGCTCGAAATTCGTTTTCTTTCCGACCAAAAACCACCGATCGAGAACTGGCTGGTTTCAGTCGCGCTCCCTCTCTTCTCCGTGGTCACGTGCTCTTTTCTACGGTTTAGACACAACCACCGAAGCAAAATCAAAGTCGTGGGGCATCAAAGGCCCACACTCAATATTAAAAATACAAACTAAATATTATACCCATTTTTGTGGCTTCTTAAAAGCTGCAAATACGTTGATTAGAAAAAAAAGTTCTTCATAGTACAGTCGTTTCAAGTCTCCTTAGCCGCTTAAGGAAATATGTCTACCTCGTATGGACTCACTTGCACCTGCTTCTGGTGGTGAAGATCAGAACTGCCTCTTGGCCTGCCACACCAAGATCTCAAACTGGATCATTCAGAATCGTGTTTTAAAGTCAGTGCAGTTTTGGATTGGGATATGGAAAAAGAAAACAAGCGTCGTGTTATCAAGCCACTACTGGGGCTGTGGGAGAGTTCTTTTCATAAAGACAGTCAGGTTCAAGTTCTCCTTTGCCGCTTAAGAATTAGTCATACCCTTTGGACTCACTTGCACCTGCTCTGTGGTGAAGATCAGAACTGCCTCTTGGCCTGCCACACCAAGATCTCAAACGGATCATTCAGAAATCGATTTTAAAGTCATGGCAGTTGGATTGGGATATGGAAAAAGAAAACAAGCGTCGTGTTATCAAGCCACTACTGGGGCTGTGGGAGAGTTCTTTTCATAAAGACAGTCAGGTTCAAGTTCTCCTTTGCCGCTTAAGAATTAGTCATACCCGTTGGACTCACTTGCACCTGCTCTGTGGTGAAGATCAGAACTGCCTCTTGGCCTGCCACACCAAGATCTCAAACGGATCATTCAGAAATCGATTTTAAAGTCATGGCAGTTGGATTGGGATATGGAAAAAGAAAACAAGCGTCGTGTTATCAAGCCACTACTGGGGCTGTGGGAGAGTTCTTTTCATAAAGGCAGTCAGGTTCAAGTTCTCCTTTGCCGCTTAAGAATTAGTCATACCCGTTGGACTCACTTGCACCTGCTCTGTGGTGAAGATCAGAACTGCCTCTTGGCCTGCCACACCAAGATCTCAAACGGATCATTCAGAAATCGATTTTAAAGTCATGGCAGTTGGATTGGAATATGGAAAAAGAAAACAAGCGTCGTGTTATCAAGCCACTACTGGGGCTGTGGGAGAGTTCTTTTCATAAAGACAGTCAGGTTCAAGTTCTCCTTTGCCGCTTAAGACTTATTCATACCCGTTGGACTCACTTGCACCTGCTCTGTGGTGAAGATGTGAAACTTTGCGACAACTGTGGGAAAGCTATGACTGTTTTGCACAACCTGTGGCGCCGATCATGTTTTCTAGAATTTCTCCGAGATAACCTTCCCTTTCATTCATATTTTTTGCTTGGTGATCATCCCTTGGTAGCGTTGAATCGAGTTATAATTTGCCTCCATAAAACTGGTGATTTACATTAGCTGTAGTGCAGTGCTTTTAGACTATATCTCTAAGCTTCTTGGAAAAACCTTTGTTTGGCGCAATATGACCTAAGTTGCTTTGCGCCGTAAAACCCGAATCATCATTATCATTAGTTGATGTTCATGACTAGTTTGTGGGAGGCGTTGTCTGAATGGTTGAACGTGTGCGATAGCAGGGCGGAACATTTGTTAGATTTAGTAGTGGGGAGGTCAGAGTAAAGACGACTGTTGAGCCCACCGGCCTTCTCAATGATGGGTTACGAGTTGGTGTGGAAATGAGGTCTAATAAAAGATTGCACAGTTGACTTTGCGAGGTCAAGTTTCTGGCGGAGATAAAGAGAGTGGTCGTGGTGATACTTAAAGGGAGACTGACAGGGTATTTATGCCCGCCAAGGTTTTTATTTGTGCATTACATATGAGAGCCCAACAACCCAGAACACAATGTGCGGCTCGAAATTCGTTTTCTTTCCGACCAAAAACCACCGATCGAGAACTGGCTGGTTTCAGTCGCGCTCCCTCTCTTCTCCGTGGTCACGTGCTCTTTTCTACGGTTTAGACACAACCACCGAAGCAAAATCAAAGTCGTGGGGCATCAAAGGCCCACACTCAATATTAAAAATACAAACTAAATATTATACCCATTTTTGTGGCTTCTTAAAAGCTGCAAATACGTTGATTAGAAAAAAAAGTTCCACAACCACCTGACTTCCGCCAACTACTTCTCCTCTATATTTCTTCTTCCTCCCCAATCCAGTTTCGGCTTCGGTTTCGAGCAGTTTCGTTTCTTGACTTTAGTAAAAAATATACGTGACGCTGTAGCAATACATTGATTGGGTAGTCTTATGGCACCATAATAAATCACCTGGAAAAAAAATATTTTGGGGGGTGTCAGTGTCCCTTTAATGAGAGCTTTCATTAACTGAAATGCGGCTTTATCAAGGATGTTCGTATGGGACTTTTTGAGGGTAGCGCCAAATCAATATTTACGTGCCGGCAGCACCCCACCACAAGTCGGGTGACCTTTGGTTTGCTAACAAGCAAAGAAACAACCGAAAGCATATAAAAATATTGTTGAAAGTAACTTTCAAAACATAAAAAAGAGATATGTTTTGCTCCGTGTTCCATAAAATAAATAAATAAATAAATATATATATATTACCAACCTTAAACATGGGATGGGGCGCACTCGTTTCTGAAAACACCGCAATTCCCGCAATGAACACCGAGTAGTGATGAAGTCCAGACTGCAGCCCCGAGTAGAAAGTTGGTGAAACGGCTCAAAAAATAAGTTCTCAAGTTCCTTTCTGGCCCTTTCATTTTTTGCGGACTTGTCCGTCAAGATATTCCCGCAGTATCTTCGTGCGCGGCGTGTGCACGGGGCAGTGCGGACATTATTAGGGAGGTTCTGAAACGTTGTGCTAAGGGACTACGTAAATATTGTTAACGCAGCTGCTTGCGCGAGTTGGTTGCTCATATTAACACGCACTACACTTTGGCCAGCGTTCTTTCAACTTTCAAAAAATGCCTGCAACCATTGTATATTACTCATATGAGCTTCCCGAAGAAAGATCTATCCGATTCTTAGATCTCAAGCTTCATTTCCGACACAATCATATATGCTGGACATATGAACCAAGGGGCAAAAAACCAATTCTTCCTTTCAATTCGGCACATTCTAAGCTGGTAAAAAGAGGAATCGTAAAATTATGTCGAAACAACTCTCTTCAAAAATCTTGCGAGCACTCCATTTCAGTAAGCTTTTAGACGCAAATTTCAAGATTAACTTCTGCCGGGTATCCAATCCCTTCATTAACATCGATTGCGGAGAGCATCCTGAAAACGAAAAATAAAGGAACATCTGTCACACCAAAAGCCAGAGATAGAATCACGAGACCAGTCGTTCTTCCCTACATACAGAGTTCTCGCAGGGCATCAAAAAAATCGCTAATGAGTTCAACATCGACGTCGTCTTCTCTGCTCCTAATAAGCTTGGCAACCTGTGCAAACAAGTCAACTCACCATATTCCCACCTAACAGTAAGCTGTACCAAGAAACATCGGAACAGCTTCGTCGAGTGCGCGGAGTAAGTGGTGTATTCATTTCCCATTTCGTGCGGCAAAAAGTACATGGGGCAGACTGGACGATGCCTTAATGATAGGCTCCATGAACACAAAAACAATAGCACCTGAGCTAACTCTGGCCACCTGGGCATACACTGCCGTGATTGTGGGTGCGAGGTTGCGGGCATCTAACTCCGATTCCCTCAGACCCTGTTCCCGGACGAATATGACACTTCAATACTTCGCTCTCGGCAAAAGGGTTTATTCACTCACTCATTGCCGGTGGGGGGTTTCGGGATCGGGGAACGGTCATCAGCGAGGCCGGGGGGAAGTCCGCTGCCCCGAAGCTGCTCCAAGTCCCAGCGGTAGTCCAAACCGCGTCATGGGGACGTCGTCGTCCAGGGTAGCCGTCCGGTCCGTTAGTCGAGTCCGCCACTCGACGTAGCACCCGCACTCCCCGCGCCAGCGTCCGTGTCCCGTCGATCTCCACGCCAGCGTCCTCGTCTCCTGTCGCCGCTGCACGCTGTCCGCCGTCCAAGCTGCCGTGCAAGAGAGAGAGCCTTTCTTTGTCCGGCTTCCCCTTTTCAAGCCTTCGCCCCTTTGTCTTGGGAAGCCAGTCGCGTGACGTCAGTTGGCTTAGGGGAGCGGTCCAGCCGGACCTTGTGCTGCGCGAGGTCACCGCCGCTCCCCCGAAGCATGATGCATCTCGGAGGTTTGGCGCGCTAAGCTTCTGCCGGAAATTGGGGCCCGGAGGGTCGGAGCGGGGGAGGGCAGCCAGATCTCCACACCTCCCTCCCCTCAAGGCTCAGACTCCGGGGGGGGCTTGAGGTTGCGTGGTTCCCAGGAACTCCGGCGGGGAACTTGCTCAGCTGAGGGTCACCGATGATGACGAGCACCCTCGATGATAGTGGTGGTGGCATCAAACCAGGCAGGTCAGTGGTGGTCGTTCATGCACTGGGAAGTCCGCGACCGACGGAGCACGTCCACGAACTGGTGCGGAGCACCACCGCTCACAACACGCACGGGCACTCAGGCACACACAACACACGCCGGCTCTTGAAGTTCGCTTCCGTCCCCAATATCCCAGACAGCGAATCGCGCAAAAACGAATACCGGCACGCTATATCAGACAACGCGACGAAACCAAAATCTTTCGATCGTTGGACATGCCACGAAATAAGAACAAAACTCTTCATTTCAATACCAACAGGCAGGCAATCATCAAGAACGTCACGCCACAGATTCGAGAGGTACCTAAGTGGAAAACTATTCCTCAGCTAAAAAGTATGAGCACTCTCTATATATTCAAATCGCACATACGCCCACTATACAACGTTTGCTCCTATAAAACTCAACCGCATTCTTTTAAAACAGAAAACAATCTATACCAGAGCGTCAGAACACAACACCTCTGACAACAATATTAATCTCTATCACATTCGCGAAGAACGCACAAAACCTCAAAAATTAACAATAACCTCCCGTAACACAGAAAGGGCCAGAAATCCTGCGCCGTTCGCGAGGTGCGACTAAAATATCTACGGAAAATAAACACGCTGCCAACAGTAGCAATTGCTCAAGACGGGCACTCATGCACTCGGCGTTCGCGACACCCGAGCTACAAACACGCTACAGCCAAGCTACGCAGCACGCCTTCATCAGAAGGGAGAATCACCTTACTGAAAGGCTGGTGTTCCGTGGTTCCGGCCACAAATACCAGTACAAAGGGAACAGTATCCAGATCGTGCGGACAGCAGATCTCATTGGACAGCCTATTTACACGGCTATGTCCGCAACGTCTGGGCATGTACCAGACGTTACTGCTTCACTGTTCGGAGGTGAACTCCCAACAGGAGCGACGAGCGCGTAACGGCGGTCCGCACCGAACCCCGCACGGGCTCGACAACCGCGACAAGCGCATCGACGTACGTTAGAGATCTCCCCCGGCCAAACCCCGACACCGCATAACTAAAGAGTCTTCCAGCTGATGTCAAGGCTGGCCGGGATCGAGCAATAAAAGTACGCCGTCAACGCGTCTCGCGACTGTTCGACGTTCTCGACTCGAGCAACGTGTCGACATACAAACGCAGTAGGGTACGCACAAAGCTCGCCCCCGACCAAGTCAACACGCCGCATGACTGAAAAGTCTTCTTGCGACTGTGAGGACAGGTAGGGTTCGAACAATGTAAATATCCCACACGCGCACCTTTCATCTTCCGCGCAACAAGCGCGACACTGAAATTCCAAATAATCTAACCGGCCGGTCTTGGAAATGGACGAGCTAATAAACTATATTTGCTCGGCATGAACAGTTTCCGCAGCGTCGAAGTGTCTACCGCATTTACCGCTGGATTCCAACACCCGCTACCCATTCATGCAAAGGCTGCAGTTTGTACAGCGACGGGCTGACCCAACGCACAACAGTTATAGGCCGCCGACGGCCATGCCGCTGCCATAATTTCTAGGCTTCCCGGGCACGTACCCGCCGACGTGAACCGTGCGTTTTCCCGGGCCAACCGCGCATCTGTACAGGATAAAACTATGAACAACTCGTCACATCCTCGCAAGACCGCCACTTCCCTCGTGCAGCTTTCCACCGCACAAGCACAGCTATTTCCCCACCTAGCTGTCTTTTCTCCCCTAAATTTATAATTTCGCTCTAACCCAACTCTCTCCACGACTAATTACGCTCTCTACGCCCTCGCGTCCCAACGCGAACCCAAACACGGCTGAGAACCGTACTGTTTCCGGCGGCAGCGCAAAGCGCGCGCTGACTGCCGCTCCTCCGGAGACGGAGGAAACGAAATGAAAGAGCAACTCCCGCCGCGAGGCTCAACCATCGATATGGCGGTGTGAGGATCCGGAACCAACTGTGCGCACAATTAAACGGAATCAACCTCACGACTCTACAACAAGAAACGCACGGGTCATGCCCATCGCGTCAGACTGGGCTCCACGGAGCATTACGCACTGCCACTGATAAAGTGAAAACGGAAACTCTGTGGTTTTCTGGATTCCGACGTCTGCGCACCAGATATCGCGTATCCGGCACGATTTAGTGGGCTTAGCCCCTAAATGTAGCCTCTGGCCACAAGGTACTCGTTCAAAGCGATCTTGGCCGGAACCACAAGAGCGCATACAGTACCTTCAAACGCTGTCAACTAACGAAGCTCAAAACCGCGCTGACAGCTCAAGCAAGGCCAACTGGGAGCTAGCATACGGTAACACTGGGACGCTAGTCTCCTCCCGGACAAAATGCAATGCGGGAATAAACACAGTCCATGCTTGCAACCGCCATCCGCAATGGGAGCGTTCTCCACCCAGAGCGATGCCTCTCTAACGCGTCCGATCGGTAACAAGCGTTCCAAAACATTACATCGATACGCGAGCAAAGGCGGTTAGGCGCGTCACATCCCTCAAACCGTGAGCTGGCATCTTTCCCAGCAGACGTGGACGGCCGGAGGCGTAGGTGGAGTGACGCCCGACGCTACGGGCCTCGAAAAGTGCGGTAATTTCGACGCACACAGCGCTCTTGCGCAGCAAGATCAACCTGCCAGCATCCGACGGTGCGCTGAACAGCAAATACTCAGGGCGCTTCTCGTAACGGGGGATAAGCAAATTCCTGACAGGCTGGGAAAAAGGGTTAACCCTTAACGACAACGGTCAAGGTCCGCGCCTCCTCGTCGGGCAGGCGATATTGTCAGGACATTCGTGCGGCGCGCCCGCAACGAAACTTCGTGCGGCGTTCCTGCGACGAAGATGACCCCCAAAAAGAGCGCGAAACAGTGCCCAATTCAACCGGAAACAGGTTAGGAATCGGAATGCCTGCCTGATCAAATATCAGGCCCCACGTTGGGCGCCAGTTTATGCGGGCATCTAACTCCGATTCCCTCAGACCCTGTTCCCGGACGAATATGACACTTCAATACTTCGCTCTCGGCAAAAGGGTTTATTCACTCACTCATTGCCGGTGGGGGGTTTCGGGATCGGGGAACGGTCATCAGCGAGGCCGGGGGGAAGTCCGCTGCCCCGAAGCTGCTCCAAGTCCCAGCGGTAGTCCAAACCGCGTCATGGGGACGTCGTCGTCCAGGGTAGCCGTCCGGTCCGTTAGTCGAGTCCGCCACTCGACGTAGCACCCGCACTCCCCGCGCCAGCGTCCGTGTCCCGTCGATCTCCACGCCAGCGTCCTCGTCTCCTGTCGCCGCTGCACGCTGTCCGCCGTCCAAGCTGCCGTGCAAGAGAGAGAGCCTTTCTTTGTCCGGCTTCCCCTTTTCAAGCCTTCGCCCCTTTGTCTTGGGAAGCCAGTCGCGTGACGTCAGTTGGCTTAGGGGAGCGGTCCAGCCGGACCTTGTGCTGCGCGAGGTCACCGCCGCTCCCCCGAAGCATGATGCATCTCGGAGGTTTGGCGCGCTAAGCTTCTGCCGGAAATTGGGGCCCGGAGGGTCGGAGCGGGGGAGGGCAGCCAGATCTCCACAAGGTTCACCTGCCATCTTGTACAATTTTAGGTAGACGCAGTGATCAATTAACGAGAGAAATTATTGAAGCCGAACACATCTTCAGGAATTATGAAAACTGTATCAGTACACCATCTTTGAACCTGACAGAAAAAGAAAAAAAAAACTTTTCTAGGCGTCTAGGAGAATGGTGCGCGTGATTCGGGAAATTCGGTAGTTCCAGACGTAGAAGAAGACAAAGTATATAAAACGAGTTGTCAGTCAGCGCGGTTCGTTTGAATTTTTCCTTTCCTTTTCGTGTGTAAGGAGGGAGTGTATGGTGTGAGTGTACGTTTGTAGTGTGCGCTGTAGTGTGTGTTAATACGTGAATATGACAACGATCTTCGCTGGGCAAAGACCACACGCACCTTGTTTTTAGAACTTGGATAGCCTGGCTCTTCTTGACATTTTAAAGGACCATTCCTCTTGTGTTCTCTCCAACTCTGCGCCCCATGTGCTGAGGACGTGGGGGTTCAGGTTTCCTTTGCAAAAGCCGCACCGAGTGCCGCATAGCTGACTTACCATATGACGCGCAGTGCTGGCCTCGAGGACGAGGCTCTCTAACCTTGGTAAATAACTACCTGTTGTGAAGACGATTCCCGGAAGAGCCAGCCATGAGCGATGGCGAACATGACCCTCTCAGGAGGTTGGGGTAAGGGGGTGGGGTTGAATCAGGGAGTCGGGCGTCCGCGTTTGGACATTGCTGTTCCGCGAAACAATGTTCGCGCAAAGTCTTCAACACAACGAAACCTCGGGCCATAATTCACTCTCTCCCCGTCTCACACCGACGGAAGGGCGTGCCAGAGACCGTCCATCCACATTCGCGGCGGTATACATTTGTTGTTGCTTCCGAATGTGTGCAGGAAACCTCACTCTTGCCGGCTCTGGATTTCTTCTCCATCGGTGCCTTAGCACAACATAATTGGGAGGAAGTGTTTCCCCCCAACTACGCTGTTTATAAAAGGACCGGGTATCACGTGGTGGTGTTGTCTTCTTGCTGGTGGAAAACTCACTTCATAATTCTGCCGTGGCCGAAGTGACGAACGAAACTGAGACTGTATGGTGCAGAATACAGCTGACGGCGTCTACTAATATCAGAGTTGAAGTGTTCTCCCGGCCACCTTCTGATGATAGCGGGTCAATAGCTGCCCTTGGCGACATGGTGTCGAGTTTTGATGACGATGTAATTATTCTTGGAGCGGATTTTAACCTCCCTGGTTTAAAGTGGGTCACTGGCTCGTGCAATACGTTTGATCAGTCTGCTGTGAATCGTTCTTTTTTATATTGTTCACACTTTTGGTTTTCTGAAATGTGTTACAGTCCTAACACGTGGTGATAACATACTTGATTTGCTGCTATTTAACTGCCCTGTTGTCGTTGACGCCTTTGTGTGGTACCAGGAATTAGGAATCACAATATGATTATTGCTGACGTTCTTTGCCCTTTTCGTCGAAATCACGTCGATGACATTGCACGAAAGGTGTTTTCGTATGACAAAGGTGATTACGAAAGCATTATTTGTTGTCTGGAAAGTTTCTACCCCACCTTCTTTGATCATGTGCACGAGACAGACACAAACGCTTTATGGTTAATTTTTAAAGACAGACTGCTCAGTGCTGTGAATCTGTACATTCCGTCGAGGACGAACTGGAGCAAACAAACATTTAACAAACCTTGGGTTAATAATGATCGACGTATCGAAGTTCATCAAGAGAAAGAAACGTGCTTATGCCAAATGCAAAAAAAAAAAAAAAAAAAGCGACGAGAATTTTAAAAAGTTAGAACACGCAACATTGGCATACAAAGATTTGCTACGCTTTTCTAAGGCACGCTATTTCTTGGGGGGATGGTGGCGCGAATGACAACCAATAAAAAGGAGTTCTGGCAGTTCGTCAAAAGATATGGCAGGGATAAATCTAGCACACCCGGACCGCCAACAGTGACTCACAACAATGGAATTGCGTATCTACAAACAAAAAAACAGAATGTTTTAACCCTTTTTTTCAAATCTGTATTTTCGCCAAAACAAATTGTAACGGTTACAGTTAGTAACTGTATTGACAGCGAGGTGCCGCCTATCGAGATTATTGCATATGGAGTACAAAAGCTTTTGACCCAACTGGATGAGTCATCTGCCATCGGACGCGGTATATTTCCTTCAGGGTGTTTAAACGTTGCTCAGGTATAATATATGCTTATCTCCTTCGATATATTTCAGCATTCACTGCCAACTTGCTCTCTGACTGAGAACTGGAAGGTGGCCAACGTAGTTCCCGTTTATAAAACTGGCTCAAACCATCTTGTCGAGAATTACAGACATATATATCCCTAACCAGCATTTGCAGTAAAATATTGGAACATACCTTAGTTACTTATATCATGCATTTTCTGAACACTCATAACGCTTTATCCTCCGCCCAGCACGGTTTTAAGCAAGGATATTCTTGTGGAACCCAGTTGAATTCCTTCACCACTATAGTCACTGACAGGTTAAGAACGAATTGGAAGCTCCTCCCTCCTCTTTCCAGTTTAGCAGAGCGAAGGCTGGAGAGGAGGTCGCCTCCTCTCCAGCTTTCTCTGTGCCAAAGAGGAGAGAGGTGGGAGGAGCTTCCACTTTACTCTTAACCTGTCACCAGGGTTGTAAAGTACCTAGGTACAAGTAACTGGAAATCAGTATCTAGGTACTTTCATTTCTCGATATCTGTATCTGTATCTTAGGTACATTTTCCAGTAACTTGTAACTGAGTGAAGTTACTTTTTACAGGTACTTTTCTATTCGCTTCGTCAAAATGGTAGAAACTCTAAATCTGAAAGTTTTAACACGTATACCATGTTCCGTGATTAACGGTGAGTTGGGTATGACCTGGGAGGCACTAACTTGATCGAATGACGTTTTAGCGAACGAAGCCCGCCCATAATGCTTCATCGAACGACACTTTAGCGAATGGCTGTGTTCATTTGTGCGAACGGTGGATTAGCGATGCCGTTCTAACGACACCAATTTATCGAATCGCTTCGGAACTCCGTTTGGGGAAAGTAGCGACCTGCTTCCTTCATCTGAAACCGAAACCGAAAAAGATAACGTGTCCTAGAATGCTCATGTCAATGCGGTTTTTCTTATTTCTCACATTGACACTAATAAAGCATATTTATCGAACTCGTTTTTGTGCGCATCCTTAGTATAAAAAGCTTTACTTCCAATATATTCTGACGAATTTGGGGAAAATAAGTAAAGAAAGTATCTTTAAAGTAACTGTACCTGTGCCTAGGTACATTTTTAAGCGAGTACCTTGATACGTACCTAGGTACCTTTTCGTGTGAGTAACTGTAACTGTATCTTAGGTACATTTTTGAAGTAACTTTTACAACCCTGCCTGTGACCGACTATAGAGCCATAGACAACAACGAGCAAGTTGACTGCCTACTTTTGGATATCGAAAAGCCTTTGATTCAATATGCCACGACGAAATAATTAGAAAACTAAAATCTTTTGGTATTCCGCTCAATTATTTCATGGATACAAGAGTATCTTAATAACAGAAAACAATGTGTTGCGTTAAACGGCGTCAGATCTAGATACGAGGATATCCCATCGGGAGTACCCGAGGGGTCAGCGCTGGGTTTGTGTCTCTATTATTTATAAACGATATTACACAGGAAATCACCTCTAGTCTAAGGTTGTCTGCTGCTGATTGTGTACTGTATTGAAGCATTTGTTCTTATCAGGACGCACACTGTCTGGAAGCTGATCTCGCGAAAATGAAGCATTTTGGTGCACTCTTTGGGGATTGGCTTTTAATGCAAAAAATGCGTCAATTTATGCTTTTCGCGTGGACGGAAGCACTTCTCTCCTCGATTTCTTCTTAAAGCTAGTCCCTGAGAAGTCTGAAGTTAAATATTTAGGGTATTGTTTTCCAGTACCTTTTCTTGGGAAGCACACGTCAACCAAATCGCCACCAAGGCAAGCATGACATTAAACTTCATACAAAACAATTTAAAGCAAGCACCTCGCAACCTAAGGGAAGTTGCTTATTTGACTTTTATGTTCGGCTAGTCCTGGAGTATGCATGCGTTTTGTGGGACCTATTACCGAAATGTGTAGTAAAATAAAAGTACAAAATAGGGCAGCTCGTTTTTGTAAAAAAACAAAAAAAACATTCATTGTGTAAGTGGGACGCAAATGAAGAGCAGCTTAGGTTGGGAAAACATGGAAACTAAAAGAAAAATGTTACGCCTAAAATATTTTTATAACATATATCTTGGCCAAACGGGTATAAATGTCTCCTTATGCCTTTCTCCTCCCAGCTATGTGTCCCCTAAGTTAGTTCATCCGTTTAAAGTCAAAGAATACATGTTGAAATACGACTTATTTAAGAACTCATTTTTGTTAAAAAAATGAGTGATTGGAACTCTTTAGCCTTAGAAATTACTACAAACAATGACCTTTTTTCAAATTTATCCCTACTTCCTTGCTTCTTTTTGTGATATTATAGTTTGTGTGTCCTTTTTATGGTATGCTGCATGTAGTCATTGTTCTGTTTCCATTTGCCCAATACGTTTTACTGTAACGTCTTTTTTGTTTTTTATTCCCTGCTATAACTAAGGTGACCACCCGTCCCGCGACTCGCGGGACTGCCCCGCATTGAGGGCTCGAGTCCCGCGTCCCGCGAGAAATTCCCAAATCTTCAAAATGTCCCACATTTCACACTGCCGTAAAATTGACTCTGCAACTCATGGTGCTGCCGAACAACGGGGCACAGGTTAGCGCGGAGGTCACTGGTAATCATGTGAATCGGAATAGTACGCCATTTTCTATCCAAGCATTGCGGGAAGCGACCGTCGTTCTTGCAGCAGACCCGACGCGCATGCGCCGTTGTGCCTCTCTCCTTAGTGGCAAAATATTGTAAGAGAAAATTGCTCGTTTATTGTCATTATTTTCAAATCGCTGTATCAACGCGAAAGGGTTGCTGTGGATTTTTTTTAGTGAAGACAGCCACACAAGGCAAAAAGAAAAAGAACATAATGTTAAAAATTTGTGTAGGACCATGTTGATAAAAGTAAGCGTTGACAAGAAACAATAACCCGAAAAGATTTACTGTTTCTTAATTTCATTTGATGCATTGATTGCTGCTGCAGTTGATATTTATGCTTTCAACTTCCACACAGTTAATAACATATTTGGCATAAAAAATATATATCACTGGGAGTGAAAACTATTTTAGCTTAATTGCTGCAATACAATTTGCAGGTGTATAAGCAGCACAGGATATTAAATGTGTTAACAGAGCCTCGGTTCGTGGTGTGCGTGTTCAAAAATTTACCCTTGCCCCTCGTGTCCCGCATTTCGTTAGCAGGAAGGTGGTCACACTAGCTATAACGCCACTGGCGCTGCAGTTATCTGAAATAAATAAACAAACAGTACTGAGAACATTTTGCCCATTTTTTTTTATAATATCATCGCTGGCTAACATGGGTCAGAAAATATAGCAACGAAATGAGGAACTCATTTACAGGAAAATATTCTCTCGATCAATTAATTCCATTTTGTGGGACAAAGAAAAGAAGACACCTCTGACCCTTGCCGGAACACGGATATTTAGGCAACTGTAGATCTAAAAATTGCAACTTTCCCATGACCGTAGAACCAGCCGTGAACCCTACTTTGATAATGTAATCACGAACGCTACTTGCGTAGTATTCATTTGGAGCGCAGGGCAAGATGTCGTCAACAAATCTGCGGAAATTAAATTTTCCTTTCCCCGAAGATTCTACAAAAGATGGCACTCGCTTGTCTAGCAAATTGAGATGATATTCAGACAACAGCGTAGCCACTGCGGAGCCGATACACACATCTCTCCGCTGATTAAAAGGCTTTGTTAAACTTTACCACGGTACCTTAAATAACAGTTCAACAACCCGTCAACCGAAATCCCCCCTTGAGCTCGAAAAAGAACTACATTCAACTCGTGAATGTCTTTCACCATAATCTGCAACAGGTTACTATTCAAGGAGGGATATAAATCTTTTAAATCCAGAGACATCAAATCGCAGGCCTTCTGGTGAAGGGGGGATAGGCTATCAAGCAACTCCTCTGAATTGCAAAGGGGCAAACTATCTGCAAGATGAACGTACCAAGTCTGTATTAACACAGCAACCTTCTACCACGAACCGTTTTCCTTGACCACCACGCGAAACGGAAGCCCTCCTAAAGGTCGGTTCACACAGGGGCATTTTTCTACGTCACGTTACGACCGCTTACGTCATGAGTCACCGGGACATCCATGCTTCGAATGAAGTGTGGCGACCGGTTCGAGGAGCAGCTGTGCACGCGGCGTACGAAACACGAGTATCCCGGTGACTCCTTACGTAACGTAAGAAATCGTAAGCAAACGCCCCTGTGTGAGCCAACCTTCATGGTCTTTTACCAGAAAATTCACCGGAAAGGAAGAACGCAAAACACAACTAATATATTGTTTAAAGTGGCGGTTAAACTCATCCTCAGCTAAAACTTTAAACATTTCGAGCTTTACAACCAATGGGCACGCTGGTCGTTTCAAGAAGCCCTGAAAGTGCATCCAATGCCCTTTTATTAAATGTGTCAACGGGGAGCACTGCAAACTGCCCACTTTGTCCGTCTGGAGCAAGGCAAACAACGTCCCAGAAAGATCGTTTTTTCAATGCTGAAACCCTATTAAGTTTTCTCCGTTCCACAGGAAAAGACAGGTCAACCAAATCTTTGAATTTCTTCACCGACTCACTTACAAAAGACAACCGATCCTCCTGAGCCGGCACTCGGTTCGCAATTGATTGCACAAAATAAAATAAATGAAAACGGGAAGGTCTAATGTTAAGGCAAACTTTTGGTCCCACTTTCAGAATCGAATCTGACTTTCGCGAGATACTAACTTCATCAGGATTTTAGTAATGTCGAAGAGCAGTAGAAAGCTCTGACTTATCTTCTCTTGGACCTTGCTTCTTCAACACCTATCTGCTCTTGACGGCCCACTGCTACTGGAACGTCGACTGTCGTAAACAGTTC
Organism: Ixodes persulcatus; assembly: GCA_013358835.2. Taxonomy (NCBI): domain Eukaryota; kingdom Metazoa; phylum Arthropoda; class Arachnida; order Ixodida; family Ixodidae; genus Ixodes; species Ixodes persulcatus. The sequence goes on along the minus strand of JABSTQ010010634.1, from coordinate 416,889 downwards.
CAGAGGTGAAAGTCCACCGAAGAACGGAAATTTAAACCAATGACACTTTTCTACAGCACCTCAGGAAAGCTTGAAAAGCTCCCGAAGCTGTTAACTTGCAGAATTCCGGAAGGCCATGAGGCTCCTCTTTCGTTACCTCTAGAGATGTTGTGCTGAGCCAGGTAGCCGAACAGCTTGGGGTCGACGAACCTTTTCTTCAGGCAAAGCCCAAGGTAGCTGACATTTGACTGCAGAACTCCAAGCCGCCCATACAAAAATGTCCAATGGTCGGCTATAGAAAATTCTTTGTATGGTCGGCTTTAGCTATTTGGCCCAATTAGCTAAAGAATTTTCTATGGCTGTCTTTAGCATTTTTTATGGTCGCCTTTATGGGCCTCTTTAGCTTTGTCTATGGCCCTATCGCTGTGCAGCCTAGCGCTCTTTAGCCTGTCTAATGGTTGGCGAAAGACTTTTCTATGGCTTTCCGCTATGGCTCTCTTTAGCCAGCAAACTCTAAAAATTTTTTTTTCTTTAAGTTCCCCTGCTTGTGAGCGCTACATGGTGGATATACATACATATCTGAACACACAAAATACACAGAACACAAACAGAACACTACCCCACACAACAGCGACAACGCAGCGCCACCGGGCTTTTCTATATATGCTATGTTCGCACTACCTGTATATATGGCAGTCTAATTTTTGAATCCGACTTTGCCGGTGACCCATTATTTGTCGCAAAAACACGGAGAGGCGGAGCAAATATTACTTGTACTTAATATATTATTTGAATTGTCTCTTGGAATAGCCCCCATCTCTTAATTCAAAACCCTTAAAAAACAAATGTAGATCATTAGGCTTATTGACTAAAATTTATTAATTATCTTTTTAATAAGTTTGATGAATCACTTTGACAATGCAGTGATGACATGCAGTACACTGGTGCTGAAGATTGCAATCAAGCTATTGCTTGATTGCAGTGTTCGGCGCGAGTGTAATTTATTTTCACTTTTGGGGGGTAATAATTCATTTTAATTGTTGCACAAGTATTGCAATGGATAATGGATTTTTGAAACAAACAATATTACTGGTTTTCACGACTCGTTGCAACAGCAGAAAACATATCTTGGGTCATGGTTTGTCACCGGCATTACAGAAATTCAGTATTGCTTTAATTTTCTAACGTGGACTGTTTTTACTAAAAAGTAAGCGCCGGTAGTGATTTTCTATAGGCGTGGAAAGAAAATTTATTGGTTGTTAGTCTTTAGACTCGGGGCCATAACTTTTTCTATAGACGCCTAAAGACAATTTATTGGTTTCTTGTCTTTTAACTCGGGGCCAAAGAATTTTCTATAGGCGGGTAAAGAACATTTATTGGTTCGCTTTCTTTAGACATGGGGCCATTTAATTTTCTATAGGCTTCTAAAGAAATTTTATTGGTTCCCAGTGTTTAAACTCAGGGCCATAAAATTTTCTATAGACGGTTAAAGACGATTAATTGGTTCCCAGCCTTTAGACTTGTGGCCATAGAATTTTCTATAGGCAGGTAAAGACAATTTATCGGTTCCCAGTCTTTAGGCACATGGCCGTAGATTTTTCTATAGCTGGCTGTAGCTGTCTTTATGGATTTCTATGGCCGACCATAGAGGGCCATAGGGGGTGATAGCCTGCCATATAATTTTCCATAGACGACCATAGACCATTTTTGTATGGGCGATGTCTAATCTTAAATAGCGTTAAAAAATCTCTAAGGCACGTTGCGATTATGGAGGAAGATTACACACAGAAATAGGAGGAGAAAAATGAAAGGTGGATCCATTGGTGGATCCTTAGGGAATGCGTTAGCATGACCCCTTAGAAACGGCATACACGTCCGTCCCCCTTTGGGAAACGCTAACGCTGACCCAGTGGCGTCACTAGGGTCAGTGGCACCCAGGGCGGTGGCCCTCCGCGACACCCCCCCCCCCCCCCCCTCGTGGCCCGCCGCGACACCCCCCTGAGCGCTGCACCCGGGGCGGTCCGCCTCCCCCTTGTGACGCCACTGCGCTGACCCCTTCACTTTTCTGTTTTGGCTTCCTCTATTTTTGCTGCCTCTTTTTGGCTTCTTTACGGGGTCAGTGTTAGCGTTTCCCAAAGGGGGACGTGTGTGGCGTTTTCCAAGGGTCATGCTAACGCATTCCCTAAGGATCCACCAATGGATCTTCCTTTAACGTTTTGCCGCCTACTTGGACCAGCGCTAGTACTTGGTTCACACTACACTTTGTAGCACAAACCAAGGCATACGCGCTCCTGCAAGTTCAGCCTCGCCCCAGCATCCGCGCGCACATTGGCTTCTGCCCCGTGACGTCGCCTCCCTCTCGCCTTTGTCCTTCCCTACTCTCCTCTTCTCTACGCTTCCCTTTCCACCGTTTTGTCCACAGACGGACGCCGGCAGCCTTGCCCTGTCATGTGGGTACTATTGCTAACGCATTAATAAAGCCTGCTTCCGGAAGGAGAATTGCAAGGAGCGATATTATGCAGGCGAGCTGAAGGAAACACCATAATCTAAACCCTGAGATAAAGAGAAATGAAGTAACGGACAAAACGACACAAAATCTCCAACGCAGCTGAGTTTATTCGCAAGTGAACAACAATTTATGGCCGTTCACACAGAGAGGAAAGAGGCAAGAGAAAAAGTTTGTCAACCTAAACTTTGGTCATCAAAAGTCGTCATAACGAACCAAGCAAGTGGTGTGTAACGTGTACGCACAAGGGAGACAACGAACCGCGACTCTCCATTATTTCCGTGTGCCGGTTGGTTATGGAACTCACTGGTGTAAGTGAGCAGGGGTGGGGATTAACCCCAGGTTTCCTGGGTTCTGCAGCGCGAGCTTTCGCTATACGCGTTGCGTGCTGTGGTACGCCACCGACCCTTCCAGAGTCTCGGGCAGGGGAGTTCGGAACCGGGGAATCTACGCATTCCCCCACCAAGCCGGAACATGCAATGTGAGGGGAGGGCAACCACCGAGCGAGGTGCAGAAGAACACTTCCTGTGCGCGTCGGTGAATTCAGAAACGAGGCAAGAATTCCGGGAAACTCGCTTGGGGGAGGCTCGAGAGAGTATACGTTGAGCATCCGAGGGGGCAGGACGCCATCAGACTCCAAAGGTCTCGCGAGGTTCATAACATCTGTAACCCAGTTCGAATATATGTAAATAAACTGCGTATATATGTATTTGACACCTTCACCCGGGGTGCCTCTGTGCTTCTCTATGATCTTCGTCGGCAAAGGCGCAATCCGGGTTGCCACAATCTCATCTGCGGCAACCACCATAAGAACTTAACTAAGATGCTCATTTTGATATATTTTGCGCCGATTTATATGAAGTTCGTTGGTAAATAATTTGTGAAAATGTCTCTAAAACGGGTTTATTTGATGATATGTTTAGTTTTTTTTTTTTGCATCGACATTTTATTGTATTTTTTTATTCTGTGCACTTGTGAACGTTTCATACAATAAATCGAGAAAAAAAAAAACTTGCTATTACGTGCATCATCTGGGGTGAAATTGACGGCTGTACAAAAGTGCAATAGTGAAACCTTGGCAATCTCCACGCCTCGAGCTTCTAAATTTTATATCTCCCAAAAGAAAAATAGCTACAGCATTCACGGATCCTCCTACCAAAATATGGCTATAACATATTTTTTTTTTATAAAAATATAAAAAATTATGAGCCACATACGTGACTCGTGTTTACCATGATTGCGTTTCAGTTACGTGAACCATGTCCTGTACTGGTCGGTCATGTCACCTAACCCCGGGAAAGAAGTCAGGGCACCGGATGGGACCCTCGCAGAAGAAATTGATGAGAAGTTTGGCTCCTTCAAGAACTTTATGTTCGTCTTCTCAGAGCAAGCGGCGTCCGTGTTGGGCTGTGGTATGTGGCATTTGACCCAAGGAATGGTTCTTGCTTTCGCTTTCTACTTCGTATTTCCAGTGTCACTTTTTTCCCATGGGGGACGCTGTCGAAGGGGGCCATGCAGAGAATGTTACAGCAATATGCGGGACTTTGTAAATGTTGCTTCCAAGAGCAAATTTATTGGTCAGGTTTGGAGAAAAGGGGGGGGGGGGGGATTCCTGGGGTCTATTTTTGTGACCTAATAATTACTATTTCACAAAAACACTAAACATTTAGAGAAAAAAAAGCTGGTGTACGTTTTTTTATATACAAAATTCGGGAGGCTTTAGGAGTATCGTAGTCATGTCCTCCAAAATACTAGTGTGGTGGGAAGTGCTCAATCGGGACACAATCCTAATCGGTAAAATTGGATGTCCGTCAATACCCTTCGAAGTCAAATGCGAAAGAGCGCCAATGCTGTGTTTGCGCCAACAGTCTCACTAAGTGTATATCGAAGTGACCTTCGCAGCCGGATGGGTTCAATTCCTTATTTTAACGCCTATTTTAATCCTTTCCCTTTTCTCCTTAAAGGGGTACGGAAAAAAAATTTCGGTGCCCATCTCTTTACTTTAACATGAGGCGGATTGAAGTATGACTTCACAAACACCAATATAAACTGAATTAAACATGCATAAGTTTATTGCATAATAAACGAGTACATAAATTACCCAGGCCCGCAAAAGCACGTATGTGCTTGTGGGAGGGACACTGTAGCAGGGGATAGAAATAGTGTTATGACTCTTACACAAAACAACGTACACAAAACAAGTTACGAACTCCATAAAGTTTACACTTTGAAAGCCACAAGATTCAAGCACTTATTATTAAAATATGACGACCAACCAATCCCTAAATCAGGGGCCCAACGTTTCGAAACCGGTTCGACTTCTTCTTCAGGGGCGACTATGGAGGAAAGGAGCCGCAATCTTCTTTTTCCTCTATGGCGGAGGCGAATGTGCACGATCCCATCTTCTTCCTCTTTGATCGTTTTTTGAAGACACATGGTGGAGCCCGTTCACATACACAGATGGCAGTGCGCCAAGAGACCTATTGATGTTTGTTGGCGTGGTCTGAATGTGCCAAGATTCAAGGAAGAGCCTCCGGCGAGGATTAGTTTCGATGTCCAGGATGCGCGTGTTTAGAAAGTCAATGCGATGGTCATTTTTTTCACAGTGTTCAGCAACCGCGCTGCGCTCTTGATCGAAGTTGCGCACATCAGCCTTGTGTTGGCGAATCCGTTCATGATAGTTCTTTGTCTCCCCGATGTACGAGGAAGGGCACTCCGCGCAGGGAATCTCGTACACCACACCTTGCGCTTTCTCTTTAGGGGGCGATCTTTTGGTCGTGGCATAAAGCGTCCAAGGGTTGAAATTGGCTTGTGGGCCATCTGAATGCCCTCCTTTGCTAGCACCCGAGCCAGCGCTTCACTTGTTCCCTTGATGTATGCGACGCTGATGCGCGTGGTTGGCCGGCGTTTCGTATCAACCTGTGACTGGTGGTGTTGTCGACTTTGGTTTTGACGACGGGCAATGCGGTGCATGAAGCTGCCCGTATATCCGTTCTTCTTGAGGTCGCAAACGATGGTTTCTTCTTCTTTCCGTCGGTCAGAATCACTTGAGCAAAGGTTCTTTGCCCTTGATAGGAGTGTGTTAACCACCGATACTTTATGACTCGTTGGGTGGTTGGAGTCAAATTGTAAGTATCTTCCGGTGTGCGTTGGTTTCCGGTAAACTGAGAACTGGAGCTGGTCTCCCTGCCTTTGTACAAGCACATCGAGAAACGGTAAGGTGTTCTTTTTTGCCCGTTCCACAGTGAATTGGATGTTAGGCTCGATCGAATTGAGGTGTGTCAAAAAGTTGTCTACTTGAGACTTCTTCATGACGCAGAAGCAGTCGTCCACATACCTTAGAAACACCTTAGGGCTTGCACCAAAGGACTGGGGAGCCTTTTGTTCTATGGCTTCCATGCACAGGTTTGCCGTGGCGACAGAGATGGAGGCCCCCATTGCGGTTCCACTGGTCTGCTTAAAGTACTCTCCTTTGAAGCTGAAATAAGTGTTACTCAGGCAGAATTCGAGGAGGCGGCAAAGTTTGTCCACGTTGAGCTTGGTCCTGTTGCTCAATTCGCTGTCTTTCTCCAGGGTGTTTCTGGCAGTCATGACTGCTAAGGAGACCAGAACGCTTGTGAACAGGGATATCACGTCAAAAGATACCAGAATCTCCTCAGCGTTTATCTTTAAATGCGAAATCTGCTCCACGAAGTCGCTGGCGTTGCGCACATATGTCGGGGTTTTCCCAACGAGAGGAGAGATAGTGTGATGAAGGTAGTTTGACAATGACAAGCACTTACAAAGAACAACGTACCAACTTACTTCCCACTTTAAAAATAAACACAAAAAAGACCAGGGGTTACAATTTTTGTTATGCATCAAGGTTATTACACCACTCTCTCAGCTCTCTTAACAATCCTAAGTGACTGCATATCTAAAAGTCAATTCGGAAACATGTTATAACAATATGGAACATCAAATTTCGGTATGTCGTGAATAGGGAATCGCCGAGAGTTGTTAATTAAAACAAATGACAAGCGGCGTACGTTAACTCGCCACGGGTACACGTGGTCCGAAGAGATAAAAATTACAGTTAAGGCTGCTTACGTGTAGGATGCGAAAGCATTATAGTCCCGCGGGTGAAATGTTTTCGAGTAATGTTTTTACATGTATTAAAGTTTAAGACGATGTATAGTACGCCGTCGAGGATGACGCCGAGGACGACCTCTCGGACGACCTCTCGGACGACCTCATAGACGACGTCTAGGACGACCTCTAGGACGACGTCAAGAACGACGTCTAGGACGACCTTAAGGACCATGTCTAGAGTGCCACCTAGAGGACGACGTCTAGGACGACGCCGAGAATGACACCTAGGGGACGACGTCTAGGACGACCTCAAGGACGACGCCTAGAGGACGACGTCTAAGACGACCTTAAACTACCGGTTGACGACGCATTCCCGCGTCCCCCCCTCTTGCTGCGCCGCCAGCAGTTCAGCTGACCCCTTAGCAACGATGACGCCGTTGCTATGGAGCCACATGAAGCGTCGCAGCCAATGGGAATTTAGCTGCCGTTTCGCTGCTACAGACGGTTGCAGACAACGCCGGCTTCACTCCATGGGACAGTTAATGCTTTTGCATTAAATGCCGTACCTTTCTACCGTAGTTTGTGAAAACCCTTGACAGAACGAAACGTTCTATTTTCCCCAGGACCCTTGCTTTTTTTAGTGGCTGCTTAAACGTGTATATGCAGTAATTGTGTGCTAATATGATATAGATCCGTGGTTCTCAACCATCGGTGTTTCGCGGACCCCTTGTGGATCGGCGGAAATGATGGAGGACCCTGTTCGCGGTGAGGAGAGCGGGAAAGGTATAGGTTAAATGTAATAATGATTTAATAAATGGATATAACTAAGGGCTAGTGTGCAGTAGACCTCTCATATTTACATACACACGAAATAACTCGCCCGAAAACTGAAACATTTCTTCTCAACCTGAAAAAAGACAACTTTTATTGCCGGGCCTGACTGATGAAGCAGGGCTTTGCGGACCCCGAGAATGCCTTCGCGGACCCCAAAGGGTCCGCGGACCCCTATTTGAGAACCACTGATATAGATATACAATTTGTCAACTGGCAAGATCCATAGCGACCACACCTTTACGTCAGTTTCGAGTTCAGCAAATTTAGTTCAATACGCAATATTTCTTGCAATGTTTCGCATAATAATATATCTTTTTTTTATACGATCAGGAACCATAACTGTTATACCATATCGTATTATAGACTCCCCAGTGCTTGATATGTCTTATATTTAGTACGCCCATTGGTCAGAAAAACGAAGGTGTCATATATAAGCAGATACCGTTCGTAGGCGTCTCGCCAGGTGGTCGACATGCGCTCCCCATGACAGATGTTCATCGAATAGCACGCGCAAATACCTGTAGATGACAAGTATTCCAGTAGTGCGCACCTGCAGTTTTTGCAAGTGGATAAGTGAAGGACTAAGGGGGCCGAACATTTTATAATTTTGTGCGGGTTATGAGAGCACATTAGTTTTCTTTTATTGACGTTGATGGATGGATATTTATGAAGCTCCGATGGAATGTCGTGACGGCATCAGATTAGTAAGAGCAGCGCCACAACGGGAAGTTGCGGCGCTGCTCTTAAATATTACTGCTCTCACATATTACTGAGGCCTAAACGCGAGGCGCTTTGGTAAAGAAAGTCACAGCAGAGTTGGCCACCTTGGTATCAGTTTTAGGCGGTCTGCCTGAAAGGTCTGCCTGGCGATCACCTTCATGGCCTAGCGATAGTTACAGAAACACATGGGCTTGAAAGGGGGAAAGGGGAAATCAAGTGTTTGTTGTTTGTAGGCTAGGTGGCGCAAGCTACCGCCCGTTATAAAGGGTACAGCCGTTTTTGGTCGATGGGAGGCGCGGGCAGAGCCAGGGCGTGCGCCAGACTCGGAAAGAGGGCTTGGCATGCTCTCTTGACCAACCAGAAGCCGAAAAGAATCCCCTGGCGGTGGTAGCGAGAAACAGTTCTGATCAAAGGTATATGTTTGTATTTGGTTTTAATAAGCGCGTAAGAGTGAAGTGTAGTAACTCTTCGGGGTTGAAAATAGGGTGCACGTGTTGTTTTGATCATGATCATGCAGAAAGATGTAAGAAACGAGTGCGCCGCTCAACTCTGTTTTGCGCGGACAGTGTGACCGCTCGGACGGCAGATTCCCGGCCCTCGGCGCTTGGTGTACGGATTATGTCGATCGTTCCGCTAGTCGCACTCTTCCACCATCATTTTGGATGAGCGTGATTGAAACATCACATGTACCATGTTTTCAGTCACCGAGAGTTCTCCGATGCTGTTATCAGGTTTGTTTCTCGCGACCACCGCCAGGGTATTATTTCCGGCTTCTGGTTGGTCACATTCGGATTTCTGAAGACGCCCTGGAACACGCCCAGCACGCTTTCGGCCAATGGCGCCTCCTCATTTGTCTCCTATACTTTCCAACGAAAGGTCAAACTCTCTACATATACGGCTCTGGTTATTATCCATCCATCCATCCGGCCTTTACGGGAACGCTTTTTTGGGGATCGTGTTTGTTCGATGTAATATCGACGGTACGAAATGTTGATTTAAACGGTTCTCGGGGATTCGTGAGTAAGCCGACGTCCAGGGAGATACGTTTTGGACTAGAAGGGTGCCAGTAAGAGCCACTGGAAGGGCGGAACCACGCTGGCACCACGCTGAGGACTGTATCTTGGTAACCGCTTCAGGAAAGATCTTTTACAGCCAATTATATTAACCGCTGGGCCACTAGACAATAGTTTTAGTAGATTGTTACGATACCCCCGATAGCGATACGATGCATGCAGAAAGGCGGCGGCGCAGTATCGGGTATCGTTATCGGAGTCGGAACGATCTGCTAAAACTCTAATCGCAATTCAAATTGTGATGGAAATAAAGTATTCTCAATATTATTGTTATTAATTTTGTTATTATTATTATTATTACTATGATTAATATTATTCCTCTGGATAAGTATCATCCGGCCCTTGATTTAGTGCTTTCTTTTGTTGATTCCTCGATTCGCGCTCCTATTGAGGCTTCTCCTCCGCGCATCTTATACAATTTTTCATCAGGAGACTACATCGGGATGTTCCACCACCTCTCGAGTGTTGATTGGTCTCCGGTCTTAGAATCCTCTGACGTAAATGAGCAGGTAGCTCTCTTTACGAGATTAATTCAAGAGGCCATGGACAGATTCATCCCTTTAGGATCTTTAAAGAAACCTCGCTTTCCTAATTGGTTTTCTAATGAACTAAAAACGCTACTAAAAAGGAAAGACTTCTCGCACAGAAAGTTTAAGAAAAGTGGTCTCCCAAAGTGGGAGGTAGAATTCAAGAGTTGCAGAAAGAAATGTAAGATAATGTTAAACCGTGACCGCCTGGCGTATCGTGACTCAGTGGAATTTGACCTTGTCAAAAACCCTAAGAAATTTTGGAGGTACACTAGATCACGTTCCGGGAAGGATACCGGATCGACAATAGTTTTGGATCACCATGAAAGAGATGCGGAATGCGTGCCCGAGCTATTTGCAAACCATTTTAGTTCAGCCTACAAAGACTGTACCGTCTGCTCCACCGCCACATTTCCTCACTTGAATGAATTCGGTGACCTACTAAGTCACATTAATGTCGACGAGGGATGTGTAGAGTTTGCTATTAAAAAAATAAGTCCACGCTATCTGCGGGGCACGATGGTATACCACCTGCAATTCTCAAAACTTTTCATGATATACTCACACCTACACTATGTGCAATATTTAACAACTCATTAAGGTCAGGAGTATTCCCCGAAATGTGGAAGATTGCCGTCGTCGTTCCGGTTCTGAAGTCGGGAAAGAAAGGTGATGTTCTCAACTATAGACCGATTTCCCTTCTCTCCTCATTTTTCAAGCTCTTTGAAGCAGTCATTCATCAATTCTTGTCTTTCAAATTTCGAAACGTAACCCTCCCTAATCAGCATGGGTTTATGACCAACAGATCAACGTCAACAAATCTTGTAAGTTTTACTATGTCTACCGCGTCTCAGGTAGTCTGCAACACAGGTCAGCTGGACGTGGTCTACTTTGACCTAAGCAAGGCATTTGACGTTGTTAATTATACGATCCTTTTATCAAAGTTTTCCGGCTACGAGGTTTTGGCACACTATACGACTGGTTTCAAAGCTATTTGTCAAACAGGAAAGCGTACGTTCGAGTCAACAATATCAACTCTTCATTGTCCGGGGCAAGTTCTGGCGTTCCTCAGGGATCCGTCCTAGGACCGCTCCTGTTCACAATTTTTGTAAATGACGTCTCTGATGCTATTTCTAATTCTTCTTTCCTGCAATACGCAGATTACATTAAAATTTACGAAGCAATAGTTACTTTAGATGATTGCGCTAGGCTTCGGGAAGATGCATGTTCTTTCTTTAGGTGGTGCTCAGGCAATTATCTTCTCTTAAACCGCGCTAAAACCAAGGGAATGACATTTACTCGGAAGGCAGAGGATAGATTTTTCGCATATAGCATTCATGGTGAACCCCTCTCCCGGCTATGTGCAATGAAAAATCTGGGAGTTATGTTTGATCCTAGCCTGCGATTCTCTAGTCACGTAACTAGGCTCGTTAACTCGTCTCTGCGCACGCTAGGTGTCGCCTCTCGCTTAACGAGGGACTTGAAGCATCCTTCTGCGTTTCTTACGTTGTGCCGCTCGTTGTGCATGCCCCAGTTAGAATATGCCTCAGTTGTGTGGAACGGAATCTCTAAAACCAACTCATTGGAAATCGAACGAGTTCAGAAAAAGTTTATATCCATCTTTAAACATCGCTACCTTAAGAAGGATGTTCATTGTTCAACTTATGACGCAACGTTAGAGCCTGTTGACTTCCTGAGCCTGCACCGGCGTCGCCAGAAGGCGGACATATTGTTTTTGTTTAAAACGTTCCATGGGTCGATTAATTCGCCAAGCCTCTTGTCTGAACTGCGCCTTAGGATTCCACGTGTGCCTACTCGGAATCAATCATCCTTTTATAATTCCAAAAAATTTAGTTTTTAAGCCCAATTATTTGACTGACCGAGTGTTATAACCAGTACTCTGAGAACTTCGATATTTTTAACTCGTGCTACAGGGCATTTGTTATTTCTATTGAAGACCTGCCCGGCGGGTGAATAATGATTGTGGTTCACTTTAAGATTGATTTCGGAGAGCAGACATTGTTGGGTCTGTGCTTGTGCTACTCCTTTCTATATTATTCGCTTTGAGTGCCTCTAAAACTTGTTTTTACATTACTGCAATTTCTCTTTATTGTACACAAGACCTAGAAATTGTATTTTGTTATCATTCAGCTCAGTTTATGTCGTGTATGGTTATATTCAGTTACTGTATAGTGCATTGCTCTTCTGTATTTGTGTGTTTTATGTATTCATTTCCATCCAGTGTGCCAGTACCAAGACCGCAAGGTTGTTCCTGGGCACTATAATAAACGTTGATTGATTGATTATTATTCGCATAATTCATAATTCATTATTCGCAAAATGACATCTTTTATAGACAAACTCGATATACTGTCGCTTACTCAATTTGGATTGAGTAGGCGATAGTACCATATTTACTTGAGTAATAGCCGCACTGTTTTTGAAAAAATCCCGAGGGTTTGCTTTTCCGCGGAGCACGCGGATTGCCAATCACCGCGATCGTCAGCATGATTCCAGCGGTTTACGGGACAGAGATAACGTCTCCGCGCGAAGATACCATATGTGAAGATTGCATTTGCATGGAGAATCGTGTTCTCGATCTAGTTATTCGCTATGTTATTTATGCGCAATACAATGATTGACTGTATATGTGTTCTGCGGGAAAGTTGACGCAAGGGCTTTGTTCATATATAGTGCGGCTATTACTCGAGTAAACACGCTATATCCTGGAAGATTTTGCACATAACCTTTACTCTGCTTTTGATGACAATCTTATCACCTCAACTCTATTTTTTGACGTATCCAAAGTATTTGACACTGTCAGTGACACTTTACATTGAAAACATTGCACAGCATAGGCTTCTGCGTCTTTTTCTTTTCCTTTTTCTAGAATTGTCTTTCTAATCGGTCCTAATTGATGTCTGCGGGTGGTATTCAAAGCTCCCGAACTAAACTTAAAGCAGGCGTACCACAAGGTTAAATTTTATCACCTCAGCTGTTTAACATTTTTGGCAATGAATCGCTGATTCTATATCAGGATGCAAGCTTGATCAGTATGCAGACGACGCTGCACTCACGTCGCAGCCCATCCATTTGTCTATTACAACGCCATGCGACTGTGATAACGGACTGGTTTAAGAAAAACCTCATTTCGAACAATGTTAAAAAAAAGAAAAAAAAAAGTCTGTTTCTTTAATCCCCTTAAAGTAGTCAGTCTTGACTTCCCATTTGTTAAGGCGAAAGCCTTATATGTCTCATCGTTCAGTCGACCCGCAGAAAACACGTCGGCGACACGAAAGGTACTAAACCGAAAGGTACCAATGAAACGGCGCCAAAAGTGCGTCGTCAGAGAGCGCGCTCTCTTCGGAAGTTCGCTATCACCGGGACCACAGCCGACACCACGATCCAAGTGAGCCAACGACACGGCGCAAAAAGTGCCTCGCCAGAGATCGCGCTGTCTTTCGGAGCTTCGCTATCACCGAGACCACAGCCGACGCCAAGATCCGAGTGAGCCAATGAAACGGCGCTAAAAGTGCGTCACCAGAGAGCGCGCTGTCTTCGGAGGTTCGCTATCACCGGGATCACAGCCGACGCCACATTCCGAGTGAGCCGATGAAACGGCGCCAAAAGTGCCTCGCCAGAGAGCGCGCTGTCTTTCGGAGCTTCGCTATCACCGAGGCCACAGCCGACGCCAAGATCCGAGTGAGCCAATGAAACGGCGCCAAAAGTGCGTCGTCAGAGAGCTCGCTGTCTTCGGAAGTTCGCTATCACCGGGACCACAGCCGACACCAAGATTCGAGTGAACCAATGAAACGGCACCAAAAGTGTGTCGTCGGAGAGTGTGCTGTCTTTGGAGGTTCGCTATCACCGGGACCACAGCCGACGCCACGATCCAAGTGAGCCAACGACACGGCGCCAAAAGTGCCTCGCCAGAGAGCGCGCTGTCTTTCGGAGCTTCGCTATCACCGAGACCACAGTCGACGCCAAGATCCGAGTGAGCCAATGAAACGGCGCCAAAAGTGCGTCACCAAAGAGCGCGCTGTCTTCGGAGGTTCGCTATCACCGGGATCACAGCCGACGCCACAATCCGAGTGAGCCAATGAAACGGCGCCAAAAGTGCCTCGCCAGAGAGCGCGCTGTCTTTCGGAGCTTCGCTATCACCAAGACCACAGCCGACGCCACCATCCGAGTGAGCCAATTAAACGGCGCCAAAAGTGCCTCGCCAGAGAGCGCGCTGTCTTTCGGAGCTTCGCTATCACCAAGACCACAGCCGACGCCAAGATCCGAGTGAGCCAATGAAACGGCGCCAAAAGTGCCTCTTCAGAGAGCGCGCTGTCTTTCGGAGCTTCGCTATCACCAAGACCACAGCCGACGCCAAGATCCGAGTGAGCCAATGAAACGGCGCCAAAAGTGCATCACCAGAGAGCTCGCTGTCTTCGGAGGTTCGCTATCACCGGGATCACAGCCGACGCCACAATCCGAGTGAGCCAATGAAACGGCGCCAAAAGTGCCTCGCCAGAGAGCGCGCTGTCTTTCGGAGCTTCGCTATCACCAAGACCACAGCCGACGTCACAATCCGAGTGAGCCAATGAAACGGCGCCAAAAGTGCATCACCAGAGAGCGCGCTGTCTTCAGAGGTTCGCTATCACCGGGATCACAGCCGACGCCACAATCCGAGTGAGCCAATGAAACGGCACCAAAAGTGCCTCGCCAGAGAGCGCGCTGTCTTTCGGAGCTTCGCTATCACCAAGACCACAGCCGACGCCAAGATCCGAGTGAGCCAATGAAACGGCGCCAAAAGTGCATCGCCAGAGAGCGCGCTGTCTTTCGGAGCTTCGCTATCACCAAGACCACAGCCGACGCCACAATCCGAGTGAGCCAATGAAACGGCGCCAAAAGTGCCTCGCCAGAGAGCGCGCTGTCTTTCGGAGCTTCGCTATCACCAAGACCACAGCTGACGCCAAGATCAGAGTGAGCCAATGAAGCGGCGCCAAAAGTGCATCACCAGAGAGCGCGCTGTCTTCGGAGGTTCGCTATCACCGGGATCATAGCCGACGCCACAATCCGAGTGAGCCAATGAAACGGCGCCAAAAGTGCCTCGCCAGAGAGCGCGCTCTCTTTCGGAGCTTTGCTATCATCAAGACTACAGCCGACGCCAAGATCCGAGTGAGCCAATGAAACGGCGCCAAAAGTGCATCACCAGAGAGCGCGCTGTCTTCGGAGGTTCGCTATCACCGGGATCACAGCCGACGCCACAATCCGAGTGAGCCAATGAAACGGCGCCAAAAGTGCCTCGCCAGGAATGCTTATTTTTCCTCTGTTTTCACAACTGAGTCATCAGATAACATCCCTTCCCTTTCTCCCCTTCAACTTCCTCGCATACCACCAATCACTGTCACTGCAGCTGGTATTTCGAAGCTTATAGATAAGCTGAAGATTTCTTCCGCCCCTGTCCCTGATACTATCTGCTCAAAGATACTGAAAAATACAAAATGTATTTCCAGTTAATTTCTTCAGCTAGTATTTAACCAGTCACTGCCTAACGGCTGCATTCCGACAGATTGGAAGATTGGCCGGGTCATTCCTGTCTACAAAAGCGGCGATCGATCCCATCCCAGTAACTATCGTCCAATATCGCTAACGTGTATTGCATCAAAACTTCTAGAGCACATCATCCATTCGAACATTATGAATCACTTAAAGGGATACTACAACGAAATTTCGGCGCTCATTTTTTGGTCTATATGTGTTCAAAGGAGCAGTATCACATCGAACACACCAATATCTTGTTAAAAAAGTCTCGAAAAAGAATTTTAAAACGAATTAAACGATTAGCAAAGAGCACCTGGCGGATGTCGCTAAAGCCTCGTTTGAAATGCCCATCTAGGAACCTTGACAGCTAGTGACGGAGGTTGTCTCGCCTCCGGCCACGACGAGAGAAGAGAGGACGGAGGAACTCCCCTCTTCCCGAGAATGCCTTTTGTGTGTCGCAGAAGTCGCTATTGTCCCCCTACAAGATTATAGAAGATTAACTCGTCACTCAAAATTCGTACAAAAGCAGCCGCTTCGGTGGCTGGAACGACGAGGCCATCCTCTCGACATCAGCCTTGCCGTAGCTTTGCTCGTCCCGAGACCAATCGTTGCCTGAGACGACCTACGTCACACTCCGCTGGGCCTTTTCCGAGCGCTTGCCAGAGTTTGCCGTTTATAACGAAAAATACAGCCACCAGGCTCAAAATACAAACGTGCGATTGTCATTTACGGATATTGTGGATCATATTCAACCTATTTTTAAACACGACGGGAATATTTCAAATTTCGTTGAAGTATCCCTTTAACCTATAACAACTTCTTTCATAAGCAGCACGGTTTTCGCAAGGGCTATTCCTGTGACACCCAACTGTTTGGATTTTCTCACGATCTTCACGCTAACCTTGATTATCATTCCCAAACTGACACCATCTTTCTAGATTTCTCAAAAGCTTTTGATTGTGTTCCTCAACTCCGACTCCTTTCAAAACTTTTCTGTCTCAATATTGATCCTTTAATTGTGTCTTGGATTCGCAGCTTTCTTACATTCAGAGTCCAATACACGGTTGTAAACTCGTTAGAATCTAACCTTACCAGTGTCTTGTCAGGTGTCCCACAAGGCAGTGTACTAGGTCCCCTCCTTTTCTTGATCTTTATTAACGACCTTCCAAATTCAATCACCTCTAATATACGTCTATTCGCCGACGATTGTGTAATATATCGCCAAATAAACTGTACTGACGATCATCTCCTCCTTCAAAATGACCTCAAAAGCATAACCAAATGGTGTGATCAATGGCTTAGGTTGCTAAACCACTCTAAGTGTAAATTTGTCTGTTTCTCCCGCAAGAACTCCCCATCTCTCTTTCAGTATTCTCTAGGCACTGAACAAATCGAGTGTGTAAAATCATAGAAATATCTTGGTGTTCATTTTTCTCCTAATATGTCATGGTCTCTACACATTAACACTATATATGCTGAAGCTTCTAGAACCCTTGGCTATATCAGACGATGCCTGCTCTCTGCCCCTCCTGCCCTACGACAGCTGGCCTACGATACATTTGTCCGCCCGAAGATTAAATATGCTGCTTCTATTTGGTCTCCTCATCAACTCTACCTTACTAACACCTTAGAATCTACTGTAAACGACTGAATTTTCGCGGGCTCAAATTTTCGCGAATCGGGCCAAAGCTGAGAATTTGAAATTATTCGCGGGTTCTAATTTTCGCGAATTGAGTTTAGCTTTCATAGCGTTCACATATTGCCCGAATTGTTCGCGGGACCTATTTTTCGCGGATCGTAGGCGATCCGCAAAATTCGCGAAAATTAGGTCCTCGCGAAAATTAAGTCGTTTACAGTATTCAAAATCGTGCCGCCTGATTCATCCTATCTAATTATGAACGTTCTGCCAGTGTATCAGCCATGAAGGCTGCTCTATCTCTTGTCACCCTCATTACTCGCCGCAGAATTTCACGCATCTGTCTCTTCCATAAGATCTTCTATCACCTCCCTCAACTCAGACAGTCACTGCAATTAGATCCCCATCGTTCATCCCGACGCCTTTTTAACCTCCTTAGTGTACGTCGCATCCCTGGTTCCACTGTCAGCTTCAACCACTCATTTCTTCCTCTTGCCATAATAGAGTGGAAAAATCTGCCGGATGATATTGTGTACATCAGTGACTTCGATTTTTTAGAAATGCCGTGTCATCCATATATAATGCCTAACCAGCGACATGTTCTCGTGTGTGGCCACTGTTAGGCCACTTATTCCTGTTTTATTTTTGTTTATGTATAAAAGTTCTACATGTATGCCTTCCGGTATGTATGCATTCGACTTTAGGCAAACTTTCTCTTCTCTTGCGCCCTTTAATTTTATTTGGCAAGTTTTACGCTGTAAACAATAATGCCCACAAAATAAATATGATATTTCCTAGGGCCAATGTGCTGAAATGCTCTTAATGAGTAATTTAGCGGGCCGACAAGAAAATAAATGTCCTACTCCCTCTAGGTCGGACTATTGAAATATTTCTCGAGTTTTTAATTTCTTTCAAGAAAACAGGCCAAGACAATATCACTTGTTTGTATAGATTCTCTCCTTCATTCTAGGAGTCTTTCCAGTCTGCGAAGGTCACAAAAAGTTGATGTCCCCGAAAACCCAAATACTGGACAGTAAACTTGCGAGTTCATCTGTTCCCGTAGGTAAGCGCCAAAAAACACAGGGACAGTGAAGCAGACAGACTGGGGCGCACTCGCAACTAGCTTTTATTTAAAGAAAGCTACTCATATACTTATATAGCCATGGCAAAACAAACAGTCATGGCTAATTCCGGTGTAACCCCTGTAGCAAAAAAAGAATACTCATTTGCGGATAAAGGCAGTGACGTGTCACTTATACACCTGTCGCCCTTTGCTTTTTTCACTATGCAATAATGCATTAGTCTATTCATTAGTTTATTTTTCCGCAAATGAGTGTCATCGGGTAGGACCGTAGACGATGCTAATCCTCCCTGTGCATCAGTTCAGTCAGGTGCATGAAAGGTGTTCGAAAAATGCCCGGAATCGGGGCTCAAAACCAGTTCGTGGTTCTCAACGTCGCTAAATACCACGATTTCATTGGCTGTGAACTACAATGGACACATTTGTATCACAACATTTAGCGAAAGCGACATAAAACAGCAACACAACCGCGTGCACGTTGAAATCGAAGCCAACCAAATTGAAGCAATCTAATGGCGGCGAGTGCGTCAGCGCCCTCTATCCACCGGTCAGGCATTTAATTAGATGAAAAGGCTTGGGGCAGTTCACCATCAGGCCCACGAGCAGGAACCCGCCCCCGTGGCTCATGCTGAACTAGAGCACTGCACGGGCCGGAATTTCTCGGCCCGGCCCGACCCGACCCTGTAGAGGCACGGCCCGGGCCCGGCCCGAGCCCGATAGAACATTTAATTTCTAGGCCCTGCCCGACCCAGCCCGGAAGAGACACGGCTTGGGCCCGGTCCGGGTCCGGCAGAAGGTTTAGACAGAAGCTTCAGCCCGGCCCGAGCCCGACAAAAATTTTAAATATAAGCCTAAGCCCGGCCCGAGCCCGACAGATTATATACATGAGCCCGACAAAGTTTGCAGGCTTTAACCTAAAAACTGTCTAAGCAAAAAGCGAGCATATTTGATTTAAATTTCTTTTAAACTTGGACCGAGTTTTTTGACACGATATAAATATCCCGACTTAGACGATGTATAGGGTGGTTCAAGTCACCAGACTCGATCTAAAATGGACTGTAAAAATTGACGCCTGCACGTAGCCATCTAAACTTTTCGTCAGTGGTGTATTTTACAGGTCGGTTTTTTCTTGTAAAATTGCAAAGCGGAGTTCTGTTTTAGTAAAACATAGGGCCAAGAAACTTGCCAGGGTCTACGGCGGGCGGTGACTCAGACGACCAAGTCCAGTAGCGGGGTATGTTTGGCGTTTGTATTGATAGATGGCGTCGGGAGCAGCGTCTGAAGATGCAGCCGGCCAGCGAAAGATAGCAGACGACACGCAGACGAAATCCGTTGGCAGCAAAAGCGCCGCCATTATGCAGACGCGTTTTTTTACTTTAAGTTTTGCTTTTATTGTTCGCATTTATTTTTTAACCGAAGGTACATTTCAAATAGATTATATTCATTTTAATAAACCACGGTGGTTGCGAGGTGTCGCGATAAGGAGGTGGCGCCATCTATCAATACGAACGCCAAACACACCCCGCTATGGACCCCTGTAGTCTGCGTTGCTACCTGCCGTAGACCCTGGCAAGTTTCTTGGCCTTATTTTCGACAGAAAGAGAGCTACGCTTTGTAATTTTACAAGAAAACACCGACCTGTGAATGACACCTTTGACGAAAAGTTTAGATGGCTACGTGCAGGCGTCGATTTTTACGGTCCATTTTAGATCGAGCCTGGTGATTTGAGCCACCCTATATTTTCGAGAATATGGGCGAAATGTGCACTTCATGAGTAAATAAGTAAATAAAAAAAACTGGGCAATATTTTATTTATGCATTTTCGAAGAGATGTTGGAATTTTCGTTGTTCAATTCGTTTCACAGAGAACTTTCCTCCCTACATGTTTATGTAAAGAAACAATAAGAATCACGCTAGTGCATCTTCAAAATGGCTGTATAAGCATAAAATTATCCATGGTAGTTATATTATCTTTGGTGGCATAGTAAGGCCCCCTGCACGAAGTGCAAAGTCAAGCTCACGTTTTTTCTGCTTTTTTTTTTACTTTGTATGGCAGAGGAAAAAGACACTCATGTTGTACCCTGCGACTGGAGTGCCCTCGTTTTCTTGGCCGCACTTTCTCACTATGCTGGTGGAATGCATAAGTTTCCTTTTATCCACGTAAAAACGTCTCCCCAAAAATACTTTTTTTTTTTAACGGCGCTGTAGTGATTTTGCATTTCGCTTGTTTGTTTTCATTTTACCTAAAAGATCAATGAGCTCACTTTTTGTTATCAAAAATTTAGAATTTGCTGCACAGGACTGCCCAGACACGGCCCGGGCCGGCCCGGGCCGCCACGGCCCGAAAAATATTTTCTTCAAGCCCGAGCCCGGCCCGGGCCCGAGAAATTGCCTGCTACCCGGCCCGAGCCCGGCCCGCGGGCCGGGCCGGGCTCGGGCTTTCGGGCTGGCCCGGGCCCGTGCAGTGCTCTATGCTGAACTCGTACCTGTTTGTCTCTCGCAGGGTACGTGTGGCTTTGCCGCAACAGCTCGTCGCCCCGAGACCCCACGGAGCTGACGATTGTGACGACGTCCAACGAGGAGAGCCCGATTTCTCGCCGCCTGCATCCGATGCTGGTGCTTGACCTGTGGGAGCACTCCTACTTCCTCAAGCACCGCCACTCCCAGAGGGAGCACGTGGTTGACTGGTGGCACCTTGTCGATTGGCATCTGGTCGACCAACTTGACCGATGGTGGAGGCACAGTGGGGTGCACGACGAGCTCTGATGGCGTTGGAGGTCTCCCGTCCGGTTCACTCTACCAATTCACCGCATCCAGTCACGCGCCTGGTTTTCACGCATGGCCAGGAGAACGGCGGTTCTCTCTTCGGAGTCGTTTTTTGCCACATTGCTCTGCCTATACAAGCAACGGACGATTTGGGGCCGATTAGTTGATTTGCCTGTGTATTTCCGCGTTTTTTTTTTTCGATTGATGATTGATCTCAGTGTTTCAACCTGTTACCATTACTGTATTTTATGTCAGTTTTGTCTCCTGAATGCGCTATTCTTAGAACATGAACATGACCTTGCCGTCTCTCTGCTAAAAGAATTCTGTTGCATGGCGGCTATTTCCGAAGATCAATGAGCCAATTAAAACAACCGAAATCGATATGTAATCGTGCTTTCCTATTACTGTCTGTTAAAGAACATTACAATGATTTCAAGTTTAGCTGCAAGACTGAAATAAAACAGATGAATTTGTGATTGAACTGCTTTTGGTACCGATATTAAATTTTTCATCGTTAATTGCTTTGGGTGCCAATACTAAATTTAATCCCAAAATTGCCCTTTTCTTTGTGCAGAGCCTTTCACATATCTCTCAGGTGATATGTTCGAAAATATGGGCATGTTACAGTAAGTCAGACAAAATCTATTTTGACTTGACGGTGGGATTACAAATCTGTTCACGCTTGGCTCTTAAGGCTGGTTCAGACATTTGCGTTTGAGTGTGGCCGACTGCCTTGGGACTCCTTGCATTTCACTACGACGCGTTGCGCATAGTTGTAATGTGGAGGCGCTAGCAGTGATAAATATGTGTAAAACCCGAAACTGCGCTGAGTAAAAAAAATGCTTTGGGGTCAAAGCGCACGTTGGAAATGTCTCAAATGAATCGAACTTTTATCCTGGTTCTTATATACCCACCAAGCTGTCGCCAATGGCCCTTTCCAAGAACACAGCTTTTCTTAACAAAGCTAAGAAAGCAAAGAAACCAAGTAGAGAAATAAACAAGTGAGCTGCCTTTTGAGGCGTTCCCCTCCCGTGTCTTTTTTTTTTTCTACTCCCAGTTTCTTAGCTTTTCTCACCAGAGCCTTGCATTTTACACAATGTGATCAACGACCACCAGCTCTACTGCGCGCTCACTGTTCTTTCGGTGCACTTAAACGCTTTCAATTGTGAACTAGGCTTAGTGTTCAGTATTCGCGGGACCATATCTACGCACTATCTATGAGGAATGGTCGCTTATAACATTGTCAGAATTAACTCAAGCTCATGGTAAAGGAATGATGCGTCAATAGGGGCTACCCGATATATGGCGACGTTATCTCGTTAACCTCGTCCAAAGCAACCGGTCGTAAAGCAGTCGCTCAGAAAAAAAAGTGTCTGAACTTACTGGGAGCACCAGGTTCTGGTTTGCAACCCTCTTCGTGGGTTGAGATCCAGTAACAATCGCAAAAGAAACCACGCACAAGTCTGACCACGTTTGATGTACGAGGCTCCAGCAATTAGGCTATTCAAGAAGTTCTCAAACTAGACCTAGTTAAGGGGTATTCACCTGCTCGTCACTCAATGAGCAAATTTCTCTATACAAACCTGAATTTCAGAAATGCACGAGAGGGTTGATTGTCTTGGATGTTCATTATGAAAACGTAATGAAGGTCGTACAGCCCTTAGATTGTCCCCCGAAAACGTTGGAGGCGTTTACTCAAATCTAAAATTATGGCCGTTTTGACTGTTTTAGTGCATTTTCAGCCAATTTTAAAATTAAAATTACTTAGAAGAAAAAATTGGGAAAATGTATTGTAGTACGTACGAGAGGTTTCTCCAATCCTAATTTTAAGACCATGGCGAGAAGACTAAATATTGTAGTATCTGCCTTTGTGTGTAAATAAATTTGACAGAACGGATTTATTTTCAATAAGTTCAGCGTGATAGCGACACCACCATCAAGTGCCCCAAGCAAGAGCATTTGCTGTTAGTTTTTTTTTTTTTTTAATTTAGAGCTTGCACGAACGGCGGCTCGCTGCACGCGCTTGCCGTCCAAATCGGTTTTGCCCATCGGCGGGATTTCTCCGTCGTCCAGAGAATGCTGTTATTTCTTTAGGCCTCAAATGTGAGACCAATTCGAGGCAACGGATGTATGACGTATGATGCCATGGCAACGTGCAATGTCTCACCGCAGCGCGACGCGCTTTCACTCTCCAATAGACCGCTCCCGATAGCTATGCCAGCCAATCCAGCAATAAGAACACGCCACGTGACCTCGCACTCTGCGAGCCACCAGGCCAAAACGAAAAAAACAAATGCTCTGAAAAGCCCCTTGATGTGTTTGTTTCTCTTGCAAGCAGCGTCGATGTATGACGTAGTGATGCCATGGCAACGTGCAATGTCTCACCGCAGCGCGACGCGCTTTCACTCTCCAATAGACCGCTCCCGATAGCTATGCCAGCCAATCCAGCAATAAGAACACGCCACGTGACCTCGCACTCTGCGAGCCACCAGGCCAAAACGAAAAAAAACAAATGCTCTGAAAAGCCCCTTGATGTGTTTGTTTCTCTTGCAAGCAGCGTCGATGTATGACGTAGTGATGCCATGGCAACGTGCAATGTCTCACCGCAGCGCGACGCGCTTTCACTCTCCAATAGACCGCTCCCGATAGCTATGCCAGCCAATCCAGCAATAAGAACACGCCACGTGACCTCGCACTCTGCGAGCCACCAGGCCAAAACCGAAAAAACAAATGCTCTGAAAAGCCCCTTTGATGTGTGTTTCTCTTGCAAGCAGGGGGGAGCAATAAGAACACGCCACGTGACCTCGCACTCTGCGAGCCACCAGGCCAAAAACGAAAAAAAAAAACAAATGCTCTGAAAGCCCCTTGATGTGTTTGTTTCTCTTGCAAGCAGCGTCGATGTATGACGTAGTGATGCCATGGCAACGTGCAATGTCTCACCGCAGCGTGACGCGCTTTCACTTCTCAAATAGACCGCTCCCGATAGCTATGCCAGCCAATCCAGCAATAAGAACACGCCACGTGACCTCGCACTCTGCGAGCCACCAGGCCAAAAACGAAAAAAAACAAATGCTCTGAAAAGCCCCTTGATGTGTTTGTTTCTCTTGCAAGCAGCGTCGATGTATGACGTAGTGATGCCATGGCGTGCAATGTCTCACCGCAGCGTGACGCGCTTTCACTCTCAAATAGACCGCTCCCGATAGCTATGCCAGCCAATCCAGCAATAAGAACACGCCACGTGACCTCGCACTCTGCGAGCCACCAGGCCAAAACGAAAAAAAACAAATGCTCTGAAAAGCCCCTTGATGTGTTTTTTTCTCTTGCAAGCAGCGTCGATGTATGACGTAGTGATGCCATGGCAACGTGCAATGTCTCACCGCAGCGTGACGCGCTTTCACTCTCAAATAGACCGCTCCCGATAGCTATGCCAGCCAATCCAGCAATAAGAACACGCCACGTGACCTCGCACTCTGCGAGCCACCAGGCCAAAACGAAAAAAACAAATGCTCTGAAAAGCCCCTTGATGTGTTTTTTTCTCTTGCAAGCAGCAGTCGCCTGGCAACGTGCCATGTCTCACCGCAGCGCGACGCGTCTTTCACTCTCCAATGACCGCTCCCGATAGCTATGCAGCCAATCCAGCCATAAGAACACGCCACGTGACCTCGCACTCTGCGAGCCACCAGGCCAAAACGAAAAAAACAAATGCTCTGAAAAGCCCTTGATGTGTTTGTTTCTCTTGCAAGCGCGTCGTGATGTATGACGTAGTGATGCCATGGCAACGTGCAATGTCTCACCGCAGCGCGACGCGCTTTCACTCTCCAATAGTCCGCTCCCGATAGCTATGCCAGCCAATCCAGCAATAAGAACACGCCACGTGACCTCGCACTCTGCGAGCCACCAGGCCAAAACGAAAAAAACAAATGCTCTGAAAAGCCTCTTGATGTGTTTGTTTCTCTTGCAAGCAGCGTCGATGTATGACGTAGTGATGCCATGGCAACGTGCAATGTCTCACCGCAGCGCGACGCGCTTTCACTCTCAAATAGACCGCTCCCGATAGCTATGCCAGCCAATCCAGCAATAAGAACACGCCACGTGACCTCGCACTCTGCGAGCCACCAGGCCAAAAGGAAAAAAACAGATGCTCTGAAAAGCCCTTTTATGTGTTTGTTTCTCTTGCAAGCAGCGTCGATGTATGACGTAGTGATGCCATGGCAACGTGCAATGTCTCACCGCAGCGCGACGCGCTTTCACTCTCAAATAGACCGCTCCCGATAGCTATGCCAGCCAATCCAGCAATAAGAACACGCCACGTGACCTCACACTCTGCGAGCCACCAGGCCAAAACGAAAAAAACAAATGCTCTGAAAAGCCCCTTGATGTGTTTGTTTCTCTTGCAAGCAGCGTCGATGTATGACGTAGTGATGCCATGGCAACGTGCAATGTCTCACCGCAGCGCGACGCGCTTTCACTCTCCAATAGACCGCTCCCGATAGCTATGCCAGCCAATCCAGCAATAAGAACACGCCACGTGACCTCGCACTCTGCGAGCCACCAGGCCAAAACGAAAAAAACAAATGCTCTGAAAAGCCCCTTGATGTGTTTGTTTCTCTTGCAAGCAGCGTCGATGTATGACGTAGTGATGCCATGGCAACGTGCAATGTCTCACCGCAGCGCGACGCGCTTTCACTCACCAATAGACCGCTCCCGATAGCTATGCCAGCCAATCCAGCAATAAGAACACGCCACGCGACCTCGCACTCTGCGAGCCACCAGGCCAAAACGAAAAAAAACAAATGCTCTGAAAAGCCCCTTGATGTGTTTGTTTCTCTTGCAAGCAGCGTCAAATGCGCCAGTGCACAGCGTCCGTGCCTCGTGAGGCCATTGGAAGCAAATGGCGGTGCAGCACTCGCTCGTGGCACATGTCTCGAATGTCTGCACAACAATGGTTGTCGGTACTTGCAACTTGCAAAAGGCGCAGAGAGTGAATTTTATTCTGAGACTTCGATATCTTGTATCACCCTCTTAACATCTCGGCACTTTTCTGTACCATCTTCTGTTTGCAAAGAGCATGTGCTGCGGCATATACCTCAGCAGAGTGAGAGCTCTGTTTTTATACCGTTACAATATTTACAGATTCTCAGGCCAGGGTGAAATCTCCATAGCCCTGAACGCAACAGTTCGTCGCTTCGCAAAGCGAGCAAATCACATGCCATACACGCGAACGCTGAAAATGGAACCGTCCAGAAGCACTTTTTTTGGAAAGGTCTACTTTCTTTCATCATCTTTCTGCGTCGAAACGCCGTACTGTTTTTCGAATTCGTTCAGTGAAATAAGGAGAGCGTTGATAAGGATCCCGTGACAGCCGTGAATGGGGTCATCCTATACTCAGCTCTGATTCTACGGCGTCGCAAGCTGAAAATACACTTGTAATCCACGAACCATGTCTGGTGACCATTTTTAATTTTTACGAAAAACAAATATTTTGTAGACTCAATGCCCATTAGAACAAAATCGAAATCTGTTCTGCGAAAAGAATGTTTGTCCTTGCGAGAAAAAAAAAAAAATTAGAAGCACGCTCTCAGTGCGAAGCGTTTTCTGCGAATTGCGCCAAGTTGGCATTTGGGTCACCTCTCCCAAATAAACTTGTGGCTACCGGTCTAGAAATATTTACTGACAAACGACGTATAAGGTAGATTGGCACAACATATTTTTCCTTAAGTATAGACGTTAATTTCTAGAAAGCAATCGAAAACATGGCCCCATTCCACAAAAATACTTACATTTTATATTTTGTTTCTCCGCATCTATGAATACCAGAACTTCCAAACGTTGCCAACGTGTTTTCCTGAAATTCGTTAATATGGGTGCTAAATATGGTGGTCCTGGGAAGCAAAATAAATTTATGAAAACGCTCAAATGGGGCCATTTTAATAATTACGAGCTATTTCGAAACTGAACTTAAAAAGAAGAGGCCATCTTCAATTTTTTTTTAAAACTCTCCCACATTAAGGCCATGGTAGGTACTAACAGAATTTGCAAAAACATGTTGCATTATTTTTGTTTAATTGAAGTTATAAAGCTAGAAATGTGACCAAATTGAGGCTACCGCAGCACCGTGAATGGGGCGTGTAGATACCAATAGATGACCAATTCATTATTTCTGCAAAGTGTAAAAATGCTCCAGGGTGGTCAGAAAGAAACAAAGTGAGCGCACAGAGGCGGACGATGGTTTTAAATTGAGAAGTATTAGTGCGTTTTGTATAAGAGTCGACGAAATTGTGCACGGTCCGGAGCGATCGAGAGGCTCTCTCATGTCTTCTGCTTCGCAGGGCCTGTTTTCAATAGCCAGCGGGAAGAGTCTTTGTGTACACCACGTAAAGGAAGTGACCGGAGCGGCTCTGCTTAATGGGGCCCTGCAATCATATTTAAGCGTCTAACGTTTTTGCGGTTTCCACATCTCTTGGGGTTCGGGCAAGCCAGCGGGCACGGAGAGAGGAACTAAATATCAGCGCGTCATCTTTTAACCGTACGACGCGAAAACCTCCTCCACCTACGGGGGCGACCCGCGGTGCGGAAAGCGCGCGATATGTGAGGTCTTTTTTTTAGTCGAAATACAAAATTTAAGTGGTGCGAACCGCTTCAATTATTTATGAAAGTAGCTTTTGTGCAATATTTTAGATAAGAAAAGAAACAAATACAGTTTATAAAGTACGGAAACAAGAAATGACCCGTCGACATACCCGCCAACAAGTGGTGGAAAAGGCGGCGCATACTAGAAAGGGGTAGTGGGATCAGGCACCGACGAGCGGCGAGCGTAGAAAGGTCCCGGATGTGCGCGGCGGCGCCGCGGTCGAATACCGGCTCGAGGATCCGACCGGTTCCGCGCGTTCCGAGGGCCTTCGACGCAGGTTTGGCTTGCGATTTGGCCGTTTGGCGGTATGGCAGCGCGAAATGGCTCCCGTTCTGAACTGATCTTTACCCCGTGTTTGCTGTCGTTTGTGGCCAATGAAGTGTCATGCCGAATTAGTCTTTAATCGCGCAGCAAATGCAATACGAGCCGCCCTGGCCACCCTCTTCATACAGCTTATCCAACACATGTTTTAGTGGCGCCCTCTCGAGCAGTCGATATGGAGTGCGGCAGCTGTGAGTGCTCGCTGAGCTCACTACCCCTTTTTTAGTTCCCCGCCACTCAAACCACGACCAACCACGTCATGAAGGAGGTTATTTTTTGCTTGTTTTTGTAATTTTAATTTGCCTATAACTTTAAGATAAAGCAAAATTCGAGAAAAGAAAAGTTTCATCAAGTTACTACGTTCAGTGCGCTCAGGTCAGTGCAAATTAAAGACCAGTCAACAAGTTGTTGCAGGGCCCCTGTAACATATGTTTATCTCAGCCCTTTTCCTGGCGGTAACACGATATGGCGCGGCGGAACCGGCGCGCCTCCTCACGGCATTGGAGGCAAACTCTTCCTTTATTGAATAAACGTTTTTCACCACCACCACCACCTCCGCAGTGTGCCTGTGCACAGGCACACCGCGGCCGGACCTCCTGGCAGGCGCCCTTCCTTGAGGCGAGCGGCAGACAGCGCACGCAAAATGGTCCGTTGATGACAACGGACCATTTTGTTCCCGACGCTTTTGTGTATTTTTTGTTCTTTATTCTGGAACGCATGAAAGAACGCCTCCCTTTCCTGTACGAGCTCTTGACATTGACGGCATTTTTTTTTTCGGTGATTTTTTTGTATTTTTACTGTGAGCGCGCGCTGTAGGCATCACGTTCTACAAACAATGGCATCAGCCTAAAAAAAAAAAGGACGTGGCTCGAGGCACCCTAGTGCGCTCCACCTGGCTCTGCGGAGCGCCTTGGTGTAAACAGCGGGGCTAGCCGGCCGGGCCCGAAGGTCTTCCCTCCGTGCGCACTCGCCTTCAGACAGATAATAAAAAAAAAAACTCAGAATCGTTTCACACCACGTAGTTGGACGGCGTTTATCGTCCTTAGCTTTGAGCATGTACCCACAGGCCGTAAAACGCGAAGAGAAGATAAATACTGAAGTGTACCCGTTGTGTAAAATTGTCTTAATCCTTTTTCGTCAGATTTTTATGAGATTTGTTGTAGCAGCTTGACACTGCACTGCTCACAGACGCTGGTGGAAGCAAGTCTATATTTCCGAAGTGGCTGTTTTGTAGACGCTCCCGTTCTTGATACCAGCAATTCGGGCCGCAGTGGGTTGACGCGTGTGCACTGCCAGAAGTGCCAGGATTGAATTCCAGGCACGTGCCAGACGGAATCCCAGTCTCTCGTTTTCATTTTCCTGAACACCTGCACGTCAGGCCTTGGTAGGTGAACTAGTGCAATATTCGGTAATTTTGTCCTGAGGACGTCCACCATATCTGATTCACACTGAATAGCTGATGTGGCAGGCCCTCAAAGATTGAAAAGAGTTGCATGGTGTTTGACGAGGCCTCCAATCCCATCGCAGGCGTTCTTGCTATGCCCAGTAGCTGAAAATAGCCATTTGACCGGCAGGTACTTGGTGTTCGGGAGCTCATGGAGTTTATACCGGTTCTTAAAATGACTTGGCGCACCGTCATTGACGTACGTCCCATGCGCGTACAGCGGAGCAACGTCCTCAAGCCACTCGTGAATTTTCGCATCGGCGTAGCATGCATGCGCGGAATCGTGGCTGGTGTCATCACTGATGAGGGCACAGTTACGCGTTCCTTTTCTAGTTGTCACCACTCATGTGAAGTTTGAAACTTGCGTATTTTGCCAGTGATGTGACTGCACTTCTTCAGGCAGTACAAGTGTCCGGTTTTCTACGAAATCAAAATGAAGCAGGACATTACCTTTCTCTAGGAATTGTTTTGCTTCGCTTATTGTTTTGCGCTGATCGCGTCGAATATATTCGTGCTGTACCCATTTTCTCAAGCACTCTCGAAGTTGTTCCACGAACGTAAGAGGACTCACTTCTTTTCCTATCAGCTCTCCTTTCATCCAGGCTGCGTACACCTCATCATCAATTGGGACTCCCAAGCCAGGCGCAGTAAGAGTTTCAGCTGTTGGGCATGAGCTGCACTGGCCGAGGAAACACTTCTTAGATAGACGGTCGCATATAATCAGTTCACGAAGGTGTTCAGCACTTCTTATTTTTCCGATGGCTTTTTCTAAGGCACAAACACTTAATTTGATGATAGCGTAGTACGTTCACACGCAAACGTCATGCCAAGATCTATAATCCACCAACTTTGGCCTCAATGAGTATGACTTGGTGAGCCCAATGGCCGTGTCAAGGTGAGCCGCCTTAAACAACCGGAAAGTTTACAAATAGACCTAATCATCAAATGTTTTGACACGTATTCTTTTTGTCCCTTTAAAATGATGCCAATAACGTCCTTGTTCAGGCTTTGTTTGGAGCAGTTGAGTTCATTTTTAGTGTAGTAATTCAGTGCCTCCTGAAAGTCCTCTTGGCTCAGCCTCCTTCTTGTGTAGTGGTCAAGAGTCAACCACACTCCGAGTGTCTCTTGGTTCTTTCTTGCTTTTTGGATCAGGTGGCGAGTTGCTGAAGGAATCATCTTTTGGGTTTGTTGCTGGGAGACATTCCTCGGGAGCAAGGTCATGAGACGGCATCGTTCTTGGTACGAATCAGAAGAACTGAACGCGCCCCTCAGGTTGCTGAACAACTCCGGACAGATGTTGCAGCTTTGTGCCGAAGCTCCAGGCTCCTCCGTGACTTCATATGCTGCAGTGAGGCTTGATGATATTCTCTTAACAAGAACGCTTTTCGATCTCCCTCTGGTTCCGCCTTTCGTAAGGTTTCCGAAATGCGATTTCAACTCAGTCTGTGATTTCAAAAGTGAAATTTCTTTTGACTGAACGAATCTGTTAAGATCCTCGACGGCCGCTTCCCGAGGAACAAAAGTTTCGTCAGTCTGAGTTGTCTGTGGAGATTCTTTGGCGAGTTGCTTGAAGCGGCTTGAGCAGTTCTGACACAAAACGTCGGCATCTCAGATGAAGTAAGGTGCTTTGGCATATGTTTCTTTAACAAAGCGATGTCCAAATCCTTCCCATTGCGAAAGTTTCTTTGATATTCCATTGTTTTCTTGTGCCTGCTGATATAGTCTGAGCAGAACACTCCCTTTAAGCTGTACGATTCAGCCATCGAAACGTGGGGCGTATGCAGTACTCACGGACGATGCTCACGAAGCGTCCGCCGGATGGTCCACGAGAAAGGCAAGTGAAAGTGAACGTTATATCTGGTGTCTCCCATTACTGCTGTCACTTTAAAAGAACCGGTACGCTTTTTTCCAGAGTTTGTCTTCTCTTCGCGCTTCACGGTCCACAGCGGCGGCGGCTCCAATGCTGTGAGGAGGCGCGCCGGTTCCGCCACGCCATATCATGTTACCGCCAGGCAAAAGACTGATATAAACATGTGTTTAGCGGAGCCGCCTTCCTATACGTGGCGTACACAGAGAGCCTACATGCCGGCTATTGAAAACGGGCCCTGCGAAGCATGCGACATGAGAGTGCCTCTCGATCACTGCGGACCGCGTGCATTTTCTGCGACTCTTATACAACAACGCACTAAGAATTCTCACTTTAAAACCACCGTCCGCCTCTAAGCCGTCACTTTGTTTCTTTCTGACCACCCTCGAGCATTTTTACACTTTGTAGAAATAATGAATTTGTCATCCATGGGTATCTAGACTCCCCATTCACGGTACTGCGGTAGCCTCAATTTGGTCATATTTCTAGCTTTATAACTTGAAGTACACAAAAATAATGCAATATATGTTTTTGCAGATTCTGTTAGTACCTATCATTGGCCTTAATGTGGGAGAGTTAAAAAAAAAATCGAAGATGGCCTTTTTTAATTGAGTTCAAAATAACTATTAATTACAAAAATGTCCCCATTTTAGCATTCCTCATAAATTTGTTCGGCTACCCAGGACAAACATATTTAGTACCAATATTAACAAGACACAGGATAACACGCTGGCAAAGTTTGAAAGTTGTGGTATTGATAAATGCGGAGAAAAACAATATAAGTATTTTTGCGGAATGTCCCATGTTTGCGATTTTTTTCTGAAAATTTACATCCTCGATACTTTATGATAAATATTTTGAGTCAATCCTCCTTCTACGTAGTTTCTGTGTAAATATTTCTAAACCCATAGCCATAAGTTTCTATTTCTTTTTTTTTTTTTTTTTAAGAGGTGCCCGAAGTGCAAACTTCACGCAATTCGCGGAAAGCGCTTCGCACTGTGAGTGTGCTCCTAATGTTTTCCCGCAAAGACAAACATTTCTTTACAAAAGAAATTTCGGTTTTGTTCTGAGTCTACAAAATATTTTTTTCGTAAAAAAAAAAAATGTTCATCGGACATGGTCGGCCGAACTTCTCTGAAAACACACAGGAGACGCAAGTTCGGCCGAGTTGGCGCTATAAAAGGCTTGCAAGTAACGTCACGATGGTGGTCATTCCAACTTGTTCGTGCCAATAAAAGCAATTCGGTGGTACAGAATGTACAGTGTAAAAGGTATGTGCTCAGAAGCAAGGCTACTTAATGGCAGTTGGTGTGACAGGCAGTAAAAACACTGCGCTCGTGTCTTGAGCTTTGCTCACACCAATAATGGAATAGAGTAGTCCACCATATTTGAGCCTTGTGTATAATCTAAGCGCTCGTGCGGAGGGATGAAATCGCCCGTGCCATTTGCAAACACACAAAAGAAGGCGGGCCAGTGAATAGCCGAGATGTATCAAGTGGATGCTACAAGCCATCGGAGTCACTCGGCACCGACAGGATGGGACTTTTTGGTTTGACATTGCGGTTTCTGGAGCTCGGGGTGACGTGGGGCCGGATTGGCTGGGATAGAGTTAGTCGGAAATAGCTCGATGCATCGGCCACGCTCACCTCTTGAAAGTGAAAAGAAGGCACACGACGGCGAGGCATTGCGAGTTGCCATGGCATCCCTATATCATACATACATCGTCAAACTGTGGTGCTATCCTGGTCGGAAACACGTATCTTTCGAGTTGTGATGTAACTTGAACGTTGGGGCGCAGTCTCAAACTCGAAAGATTTGTGTTTAGGGCTTCACCCGAACGTTCGGGTTCACGCACGCGGCAAACTCAAATCTGACGATCCCCTACGTGGTGATGACGCGGCGTCGCAGCTGGGGAGCGCAGAAGTCCCCGCATTTCCCTTTGTTTTTCTGCTCTCTTCGTTCTTTTCTTCGGGCGTTGAGGCGAGCGAATAATAAATGAAAGCTTAACTTCCGGAGAATCAAAGATAACAACACAGTTGGAAAACTGCCATAGGAGCCTGCTTTGAAAAAGTAGCTCCGATCCGTACTCGAGAACCGAACTAGAGGTGATCGCAACGCCGCCCCATTCCTCCCACAGCGGCCACTCCGGGAAATGCACGGCTGCTCGTTGTAGGTCGCTCAATAATACAACCGCCCAATCGGTCTCCGCCTGGTCCGCCCTCCCAAAAAGTCACACGTTAGAGGAGATGTGAGAAAACACTTTACTCTTCCTTGGTGCTTGACCGCGTCTTCCCCGGGGCTGGCTCGGTCTTGGGTTCCGCCGAGTCGTTCAGGGCTTGCCCGGTTGCGGCCCTTCCTGCTCGCTCCCCGTCTCGCATTCCACGCGCGCCGGTCTCGAGCGCCGCTCGGCCACCAAGTGGCGCTCGTTGATGTTTCTGCCTCCGCGCGCCGGTTTCGAATCTGGAGGATCGTTTCTTTTCGGGGTCTCTCTTTAAACGTCGCGACGTGCTTGACGCCGTGTTTTTTTTTTCACACGAAACAATCGCACACCGTTGTCAAGATGTCCAAGGGGAGGAGCCGCAAGGTTGCGAAGCCAGAGGACCCCCTCATCGGCTGTGACGAATGCGGGAGATGGGCATACGTTTCCGAGAGCGATTTCAAGAACACTCAAGAGGCTGAAAATGCTGGCTTCGTCTGCAGAATATGCCAGATGATTGACGAGGTGCACACGACACACAGAAACAAGAAAGAGGAACTGGAAACGACCATGAAAGACATGATTAAAAGGTGGGAAGACACCAACAAAGCAGGTGCCTTGGATCAGAACGACATGATACATGCACTCCTAGACCGGTTGGATAAATTATAGCATTGCGTCGAAGAGCTTGTGAAGCGAATGTCGTCCAGTCAAACTGACAAGGTAACTCTGGACAAAACAATGGAGGAGTCTCCAGAGTACAGTGCACGACCTGAGCAAAAAAGAAAATGAGAAAAAGCCTAACTAGATTGACTATCAGGGACAATGTCCCTGTGATGTCCCAAAGTGGTACCCCGTTTCCTGAGACCTACGACAGCGGAGCAGGACCACACCTTCAACATGAAAATGGCATGATGCAGGGACAAACAGAGCAGCAAGTGGCAACCACATCAGTCAAGGGCTTGCCCAGCCAGGTAGGAGACAATAGCAACACTACCACCATGAATGGGACTCGCATAAACCAAAGGCACATCGATGAACACATTCAAGCTCCCCAAGGAGTGACACGAGAAGTGATTGTTGCAGGTGATAATAATGTTGCCCGGTTTGCACGCACTCTCGTAGATCAAGTAGGTGACCATCGCCGAATGGAAATCCTATATAACAGAGGTGGAACAATCGCAGATGTACACCACCTAATAGAAGAATATGAAGAGAAAGCAAGGAAAGTACCCCGAATGCATATATTGCATGTGGGTGTAAATGACATCTTGCACGGCGAACAACCTGCGGCGATTGTAGAGCAACTGAGGCTGAAATGGACAGATCACAAAGACGCATTGACCATATGCTCACTATACCAGAGATTGAGGGCAGAGGCAAAGGAATTCAAGCAGCAACCATGCTGCTGAATGCCCATCTAAAGAAGCTCTGTAAGAACCTCAAGGCGCGATTTATAGACCTGAGTCAAGATCTCAAAGCTGAGGATGCAATGGAGGGAGGCAGGCTACACTATAAGGAAGATGGGGTGCGAAACGTGGTCAACGGGCTAGGAGCCGTGGCCAGCCTTTTTTTAGGCATACAATGGCGAAGAGATTCACCAAACTCGAAGATCGGTCAGCAGTGGGGTCCACTGGTAGAGCACAGGAACGAGCCAGTGCAGGGACGGAATACAACAACAATGTATGGCAAACCTCAAGCTTATCGCCCAGCTGAAGAGCACCGCATGATGCATCAGGCAAGGGGGTGCCTGTATGCACAACACAAGGACTACCCCGTAAACAGATGGCACGCGGGCAAGACCAAAGTGCTGGCTGGAAAGCCTTGCGATCACTATCCAGTCGAAGAGCAACGCACGGGCTACCCTATTGAAAAGGCCAATATGAACTCGGCTTATTGGAAATATTGTATTCCAATGAAGTTGATGGAAACCAATAAAAACTTATTGTTATCCGATTAACCCAATACGCACGATGGGAATTCTTATCGGAGCACAATATCCCGATATAATGTGTGGTTATTGGTATACAACAGGATATTGGAGCACAATATTGCGATATAACTTGCGGTTATTGGTATACAACACGATATCGGAGCACAATATTCCGACAGAACTTGCGGTTATTGGTATACAACACGATATTGGAGCACAATACCCCGATATAATGCGCGGTTATTGGAAAAGAATACGACATCGCGTGCATATTGGTGACCGACATGGACATACTATACGGCCACACGATATATAAATATCGGTCGTCGACCACGGGCCCAAAGGAGAATACAATATGATATCGCGTGCATATATCTCAGAACGGATACCAATAGTTACCAACATGAATTACGTCGGCATATACCGCGGATTAAAAGGAAACGTAACACGATATTGAGCGTTCGTGAAGCAAAAGGTGGATATCGGTATGCCCACATATACGACATCGCGTGAATGATATCGTAAGACAGCACGAGTTACCATACGGCAATACGCAAGAGAAAGATATTGGGTGGGGATACACACGGAACACAAACGTTCTGCGTTGCGAAAAAATTAACATTGATCGACAGTGCAAGTATGTACAGCTGTTGGTACGGCACACAGTACACACACCCTCGCGCGCTTGAAATGCTAGACAACCACCAAACCATTCAGAATAACTAGCTGGAACACCCGCGACCTACCTTTCAATGAAAAAGCCCAATAACGACGAGCTTATTGGAGTGATCGTTTTCCAACAAATGTTTATTGTAGTTGTTGTAATGCAACAAAAGTTGATCGCCGAACGATAAACCCAACGTACCGCGATACAATTCGATGTTGCAACACAACATCGCAATACAAGAAGAAACTATCGGTGTTGGGACCCAAATCGAACGCGATACGCGACAAGGTCAGTTCGGACGATAAAATAATGAGGGTGAATAGGTTTGACAGGTCACGTGCACGTAGTTCTTACGCGCATTTATCGATATTTACCCACCTTTCTGGGTAATCCTACGTCGTACACAAAATCTACGACAACATGCGAGCACATTTCACCCACCACTCTTCGTCGCCTGTTTCGCGAAATTCACACACTGTATAAAAAGGACGTGAAAAATATGTGCATTGGCGCCATCACACGATACGTCACAGTCTCGTTTTTTTTAGATGAGTTTCCATGATTCCATCGTCAACCCGCCCGCGCGCAAGTTCGCGTTCCGGATGCAGTTCCTCTGTTCGAAGGGCGCGAGCCTGCGCTGTAGCCGAGGCCAAGCCTGGCCAAGCCGCCAAGCCGGCGAGAGAGCCGCCGAGCATGCGAACTGCGCAGCGGCCGGGCGTCGGTTTCGTCGGCGCCACAGGCAGCCACAACCTACTGAAAAACATTATATGAACCTATATAAGAACTGATATGAAATATCCAAAAACTGATATGCGACATATGAAACTGATATGAAATATCCAAAAACTGACATGCGATATAAAAAAACTGATATGAGATAACCAAAAACTGATATGCGACATATAAGAACTGATATGCAACATTTGCCAACTGATATGAATATGTCCAATAAACATATCAGAAATAAATTCATATAATTGTTTTTTCGTATACGACGTGCCGCGCGGGAAAACAAACACGTGGCTTGGAACCGCAGAGGAGCGGCTTGATTTCCTGGTTTTCAAATACCTACGGCATGAGCGTTTACTTTTTATTAAGAGATTCATCCCCTGAGCCGTTCAAAATACTCTCAGAGGTATGACATTACGGAAAAAAATCCAACATGTTGAGAATAAAATTTATTACTTAGGTGGTCACCGAAAAACTCCGTACTTACAAAACGACCTGTATAAAAGGCGGAAGCGCAGAGCTGAGAAGTAGTTATTGGGTGTGCTGTTGTATATATTTTTGCTGTGCCGTGTATGTGCATGCGCTCAATGTATATGTTCAGCTGATGCCAGTGGTATGCTTAATGTATCTACATGGTAGCGTGAGTAAATAATTATATTTTTGTAGCACATGATGTGGGCGATACCCAGCGACACCTAGCCTAGTGTAACTGATATGCAGCGTATGAAACTGATATGAAATAATAAGTTCTGATATGAAAAAGGTGTCCAATAAACATATCAGAAATAAATTCATATAATTTTTTTCAGTAGGGCAGGCGCGACCGACGGATTATAGTTCGTCGCGGTCTTTGCTCGTGGGCACCAAGCGAAACCAGCACACTTCCAATCGCTTTGAAAGGTACGTATGCACGACTTTATTACTTGCAGCATTGAGTGCTTTGGTGTACACGGATCAAAGTAAACACCGAAGGACAGAAAGGAGACATGAAGTTTTGAAATCGCAGCTTATTTGAACGCGTGTCCCCTATTGAAAGCCTTTAGCTGTGCCGCTGTGCTCTGTTGCAGGCATCGTTTCGAATGCGTGTACTCCAATGTAACGTCAGTCAGTGTTCACACTCGGCTAGCTTTGCTATCTTGTTATTTCATGTGCGAAATAGACGTAAAAACCATCGCCGCGTCTCTTTCGGATGCTCAGCCTCCAGCCCCCTTCCTTCCGGCGTGCTTTCTGCCGCGACCGTTTGACGCATTGGATTCGCGGGCTCGTTCGAAGAGGCGTTGTTTGAAGCTGACGAGTCGCCGAAGAGTTAGTGGAGCTTCTCTTTAGGAAAGTCACGATCGACGCTCGGCTCTGAGCTCGTACTCTTTTCCTCCCGTTTAGACCATGAGTGCTGACCACTGATCTGTGGTGCCGACTGGCGCCGAACGAAGTTGAGAAACCCTAGCGAGTGAGTCAGATTTTTGTGACGCCGCCCAACTGCGCAAAGCAAATAGTGCAAAAAAAACGCGTTTTTTATCTTTTCGTTGACCATGTTTCACCTCAATCAATGCAAAGTGAATTGCGGCTGTACGTCGGTTGATCATCGCTGTGCCTAGATTGTAGATGACTACAACGAGCCATTTTTGTGTGATCTTATTCTGATATCGTTATATCTGGCTTTTTCATCTTGGCTGCACACTTCTAGACGACCTTTTCTACATATTGCACTCCTTGTCGAGATGTCGCTGGTGCTGGAGACTAATTGGAAGTCACTGTTTGCTCACTCCTTGGTGCAAATATTTCATGTTCAACATCAGGTATCTGAAGGAGGCACCATGAAACC
The DNA here is from genome assembly GCA_013358835.2 of Ixodes persulcatus. Taxonomy (NCBI): domain Eukaryota; kingdom Metazoa; phylum Arthropoda; class Arachnida; order Ixodida; family Ixodidae; genus Ixodes; species Ixodes persulcatus. The sequence continues at coordinate 378,553 of JABSTQ010010634.1, read as the reverse complement.
CTGGAATTTGTTCAGAGGTACCTCAACATACTGTATTAGAGTGCTGTTTCGTGTGTTGTAGTTTCGTATCAAACTGCGCTATGTTTGTAATATACCCTATAACTGTTCACTACAGTTAAAGTTGCAATGAAACATTGGCCACGAGAGGTGACTCGGCCAACGTGGCCGAAAAATTCCTCGCATAATTTTCTCGATGGGTCATTTTGGATGTTGACAAATATTCGTGTGAATAATGAGTGTTATGCACATATGTTTCTTCTACTTTTCATACAGGTACTTCAGTCAGATAAACCCCAGCAAAGGCAGCAAGACAGTCTCATGGGGTCACTCCAAGGATAACGGCATTCCTGCTCGAGTCCCGAGTCTTGTCACAGAACTTCACTGAACATAATGGTACATTCCCTTTCCTTAACTTTTCCCTCTGAAATGTGTTTTTCTGTTGTTGTTGTTGTTTTTTTTTTGTAAAAAGGTTATTACAACGTTTAAACACCCGAACGTTCCTAAATGGTCTTTGTACCAGACAATAGGGTGTCTTAGGCCCGGTTCAGACGGGGCAACTTTTCCAGCAATTTCGGGGTTGCTGGCGGGTTGTTTCCTAGCTTTCCCTAGATCGACACAAATTGCTGAGATCGGGTTCGGCTCGAAGCGGACGAGGAACTCGGACAATTCAGAGACGTTTGAAGCGGCAGCAGCCAATCAGGAATGTGATATTTTCACACGACACACCTTTGGTGGTGATGATGACAACTGAAAACTTAGTTCTGGTTTGAAATGGATCGTTTTTGGAAATAAACTGTTTCAAAAAGATGATTTAGTATTCTCAGCACAATTTAAAGTTATAAAGACATGTTTTTTTGGATATAAGTATGCATATAAATAGTGCAAGAAAAATAAAATTTCATGATGATGATGACAAGTCGTAGCAATTCGGTTTCTGCGTGTGAACGCGGGCGCCCGTCTTGCTGGTGTTGCGACGTCAAGTTGCTGGGTGAAATCGCCTGTTGCTGGGTGAAATTGAAATTGTCTCTTCTGAAGCGGGCCAACAAGGCCCGCTTCAGACGGGGCAACTTCACCCAGCGACATGACGTCGCAACACGGGCCGCCCGCGTTCACACGCAGCAACCGAATTGCTATAAATTGCCATCATCATCATGAAATTTTATTTTTTTGCACTATTTAGATGCGCAGTTAGTAGTATTAGTTGACACCCGATGGAACAGGAAATCAACAAGGGGGCGGGGCCAGCCCCCCTGTTTATTTCCTATTCCATCGTGTATCGACCAATCACAGAGCCGGAGGGCGGGTCCTCTTCCCTCTCTCCCATCTCAGGGACCAATGACAGTGCATGGGCGTTGGCCAGGGACCAATCCGAGCTCGCCCGGGTCGTGAGGTAACGTACCTCAAACCGCAGACCTCAAACCTCAAACCGCAAACCACAGACCTCAGACCGCAAACCACAAACCGCAGACCTCAACCTCAAACCGCAAACAACAAACCTCAGACCTCAAACCACAAGTGTGGTTGAGCAGGTGCTGACAGCTGCGGTCATCATCTGATAACAACCACACGATGTCACACAGGGTCCGAGCTTCGTACGACAGAGGGCGCTCACGTGATGTCGCACAGGGTTTGTGCTGCATCCGAAAGAGGGCGCTCACGTGATGTCACACAGGGTTCGTGCTGCATCCAACAGAGGGCACTGCTCTCCGGTCACGTGACGGTCACGTGTTTAAAATTTGAATCGCTGCGCGGTAAATGCCCCTTTTATTCGATAAAAAAGGCTTCGCGGGCGACGGGGAATCGACCTCGCCAACACTCTACCGTCTGAGCTATGAGCACAATGCTTTTTGGACGACTTCATTCGTCCTAGTATTTCGTACGTCGAGCGCGCAATTAAGATCACGTGTTAGAGCTGTCGCAACGCTTGGATTTTGTAACGGAATTGCTGAGTCATTCACCGGAGGGCGCTACAGGGATGACGGAAGAGTTCAGGATTATTGAGTCATCTGTCGGGCGGGAAAATGCACTGTCACGATGACGACACAGATATGTCGCCGTGAGATTAGTGACGAGAAATGCATTGTCGCGTGTTTTCCCGGTGGGTCATGTGACCAACGTCACCTGATATTTGAATCGCTGCGCAGTTGACACCTCGGTTCATAGATGGCGCGTGTCTTTTGTTGCTAAGCGTCTTTGTTGTTAGGGCATGAGTGACATCTTGCGTCGTGGGTCTGACCTTGCCCCATCTGTTGCTGAAAAATTGAATTGCGCGTCTTCCTAAGGTGTGCCCATCCGTATTTTTGCGTGCGCGCAAGGCGTGTGAGTTGCCGAATCTGTTTGTAGATGGCGCGCACCTGAATCCTTTTGCCGGCGTGAACTTTTACCATTATCACGCGACATCTCTCGCTAATTTTAGCGCCAGCTTGGTAGATGGCGTCAACTCTGTCGCGCTCACGTCATCTCTCGATAATTTTATCGTCATCTGCAGCTGCTGAACGGAGCGTGTGTGGGAAATGGACCGGAGCGTGGTCGCATCCATACGCGCTAAAGACGAGACAGATATGATGTTTCATGTTTTTTATTATCATTCGCTCTTAGAACACGCACACTTATAAATACAGATACGGCTTTTAAAATCACTCTACGCGACAAAGAAACCACTGGAAACACTTTACACAAAAATGTACAATACAAGCAATATGAAACACATCCGACGAAAAAAAAAAGTGGAATAACAGAGCAACGCGCACGATACAATCAAAAAAAAAAATATTTACAAGGTCAGGGCGTGAGATGAGAAGAGAGATAGGATCCGGCTTTCGTACACTAGCGGATTATACAAAAATGTACACAAGAAGTTTCAAGACACACCGGTGGGAAACGCGAGCAATTGCGATAGAGTCCAAAATATTTACAAGGCGTGTGATGAGGAGGCAGGTCGCTCGCTTCCTAAAACGCTCTTGTGGCCAAAAGGAAACGTCGTAATCCCGTCGCTGCAAATGTATCGCTTGTTATCGAACGGATTCAGAGCAATCTTTTCGACCGCGATGCTTTTGTTCTCGTTAAGTTTTCGAGCAATCAAATGTTGCGTCACTCTGTGCAAAGTTTTCGTCTCTAGAGCGTGCTTGTACAGCTCGTAGGTGAACTTGCGAGACTCGCATTTCTTTACTCCCTTGGCTCTTACGCAACAGGTGTTGCTGCTTGTTTTGAAGTTGTATAGCTTTGGTTTTAAGCAACAAAAAGCCACTAAGTGAGTAGTGGGATATTCATTTTTTAACACACCGAGCCTCATTTTGTTTTCGGTTGAAAAGAGCTTGTGACTCTCTGGATATCCAGATGTATCCAAGCATGCGTCTCGGAGTTGGAGCAGTTTGTCGTCTACGTCTGAACCGTGAAGGTGTAGGAAGAAGGAATCCGTGTCGCAGTAAAGAGCCCTCGCTGAGGGGATCGCCGACGAAGTTGCTATAAAAGAAGTCGTCAATTACTATTTTTGATATCTCAAGAATCGAGAACCCTGCGCAGAGTGGTTGCTTGAGTTTGATCACTTTCGGAGCGAACTGGAAAATTACGACATGCGAGCTAAGTGCTCGAAACTGATTTCAGTATGTCGTCCTCTTTAACGCACAGTTTAAGTGTCCATGTTACGTGCATTCTCGATCGTCTTGCCATATATGCTGTTCATGAACAGTTTGGAAAGATTCTTCTGGAAGGAGTTGGTTGCTTGCTGTCTCAGCTGGTGGTTAAAATCAATAAACTCCCTCAAGAACGCTCGCTGAGAGAATTTGAGGACTCGGTGAATTTTGGTGACCTCTAATCCTAACTGGATGTACAGTTTCAAAATCCGGTAGTGCAAAACGTATTTCGTTTTGTCGTGAAGTGTGAGCAGCAGCTTCTTAGTGGATTCCTCTTTGGGCATTTCAAACTTGTCAATGAGACTTTTTTGATAGTCGGACAACCAATCGTAGGGAACGCTTTGCTTCACCGGGGCCAAGGGAAAGTCAGAATGAGTATCGTGCAAGTCGTGAGGATATCTGAGGTCTACCTCCTTTTATATGCAAATTAAATACGTTGCGTTTCCGGAGTGAGCGGCGTCGCTGTCGCCGTCGGCGTCGCCGTCGGCGTAACCGCGCGGTGCATTATGGGACGCGTGACGTCACTGATGACGTCATCGTCATCGTCATCGTCATCGTCATCATCACTGATGACGTCATCAGTGACGTCACTGATGACGTCATCAGTGACGTCACGCGTCCCATAATGCACCGCGCGGTTACGCCGACGGCGACGCCGACCGCGACGGCGACGCCGCTCAATCCGGAAACGCAACGTAATTAATTTGCACATAAAAAAATCACATTCCGAGCTCTCGATACACGTCCAAACACGTCTAGACTTGTTCCTGTCCGCTCGTTCGCTTTTGTTTTTCAGTCTCGTGTTATTTTTTTTTTTTATCGGATATTCTTCGTTGGGTAAGCATTGTGATTTGTGTATACGTTCGGGCTTCGTTATAAACCGCACTGTTGCGACGCGTGTGAGCATTTATCGTGAAGCAAAAGCCGCGCGAGTCTCCCGCCGCGCGGACGTGCGCATCCTATGGTCCTTGCTTACAGGAAAATCTGCGCTAAACATTGCGACTTCACCATTTACTGTGATTGCACGGCCTACGACTCCCTGGCGTACTCCAGCTTTTCGCACTCGAACTACCCGAGTCACGCATCGTTTTTCTCCTGATCTTCGCGCTACAAGGTGAGCAGACTAAGAGCCTCGCGTTTTCCTTGCTAATAAGACATTTTGTTTCAGCATTTGGTCCTCGAGAGGGAGAAAAATCACCTCGGTCCTCCACCACACTCTTCTTGCACAGCAAGGTGAGCAGTCTAAAAGCCTAGCGTTCTCCTCGCCAATAGGATTTTTTTTTTTTGTTTCGGTATTTCTGAAAAGGTCAGCGATATCTAGACGACCCGGATCATCTAGCCCCCTCGTCAGCTAATCGTCGGATATCTACGAATATCGTCTAGCCATCTCATTACCATCATTGTTACCTGTCACCTGTGCTTTCCCGGAACATTTGCGACAGCATGGCGGGTTGTGCATTGGGTAATCCCTCCACGAATACCCTGTTCTATCATGAGATAGGCGTCAGGATCGTGAATTAGCTGCAGTCTTACTTTCGACTGTTTCAGCGCACACGACAAGCTTAGGGACGGTAACGATACGAAATGTAAAGCCTCAATTTCGTACGTCTCCAGCGTCCACCGTCTAAAGTTTTGGAAAACATCGGCCAGTAGGAGGCAGTCCGTCTTTAGGTAAAGGTCGCTGTATTCTCCAGGTTCTTCAAACCAAAGGTATCGAAAACGACCTGTGCATGTTGGTAGTCCTCTTCACACACCCCGATCCCAGTCAACTTGTTAAAAAAGGCCTCTCGTGGCGGGAGGCTTTGGCCCTCGTAACTCTCAAAGCTTGTAATGAAATTATAACAAAACACTCCTTTGCGGGCAAGGAGGTCGACGTGCTCGGGAAAGGACTGCCGAAGGCAACAAAAATGCTCTGTGCCCTTAGAGTGGAGATTTTGCACGAGCGTCTCCAGGCTTGCATTAAGAAATGCGAGGCTGTCAATAAAGCGAAGGTTGCCTATCTCTAACAATTTAAAATTCTGGCACGAGCTTCCGAGTACGTTAATATCCTTGGACTCGAACAAATTAACCTTGCCTAGAAAGAAACTGAGGTCGTGTATGCGCTATGAGTGGAACTGTATGTTTGTTGATTCGATGGTTTAGGTTACACTGGGAGCAAAGCGCCCGCCTATACTCTCCCGTCATGTGGTCGTGGTTGCGAGTTTTCATTTTCTTGCTAAAGCTTTCGTTGCAAATGCCACAGCGGGAAGAGTCCGCGTGGAAAGCCTCGTTTTCTTGAGTCATTTCAAGAGGCACTTCACTCGACCTGATCAATCGGGGTATTTCCTTCGCTAGAAAGTTGAGAATCAAAATGAATCTTTCTACGCAGTCGGGTCCGCGATAGAGGTATTCCTCAACAATGAACGAATCTTTTGAGCGGATGACGAGAAGACAGAAAGAGCTGGGGACGTGATTCTCGTAAACATTGCCCGTCGACTGAGTCGGTTCCAGAATCGCTTCAAAGTCGTAAACGCAATAAAAGGGGAACTCTTCCATGACATGCGTGCTCCGAAAGTACAGTTCGTCACCCTTGTTTGGGAAGACGGTTTTGCCCGGCTTCTTGTCCCTGCACATTGAGAGATGGTCAGATAGGGTTTCTTGCCTCTGAAACCCGGTTAGACACCTCTTACAACGAAAGCGTAGGCTTTTGGCATTTGTAAAAAGCCTCGCAAAGTTTGTAATGCCCACAAAATGGTTCTCAACAACGAGAAGATCGACATGCTGCTCCAACTCGTCATCAGCTACCTTCAGGGGGTAAACAAAGTTTTTCTCGCTGTCATAACCAAACACATTCACTGAGACACAATTCTTTCGCTCAAAAGCCCACACGTCCTGTGGAAAGGTTACGGGGAAGGTTTTCGGAAACACATACTTGCACATATGTTCACGATACGAGGATGCTCTTCCTCTGTAAGCCCTGTTCGCAGGATGCAAAACGGCGAGCACCGCAAACACAAAGCACATATCCCGTTCAGATTCGTGAAGACACTCACTGACACTGACGAGGCATTGCTTTGAGGCAAGTTGCTTCGGCAGAGAAAAATGTCCGCAACCAACGGTCGGAGGAAGGAATCGTCCCAAACTATGAGTACAAACTTTGATCCCGACAAGAAAGAATCCCGAGCCTTGTTCCTGATAATGCTCCAATCGGGCAGCTATTTAAGTGGAGACTCGCTGAATCGAACTACTGACATTACCGTCCACAAATGCGGTTTGGACCTGACTATGAAAAAAGTGCACAGTCACATCAATGTCGTCGTCAGGAAGGAGACGTCCGAGCTCGACGGTTAGTGTCACAAAAAAACGCAGCGGCAGACCAAAATATCTGAGCACGTTTGACATATGCTCTGCATGATGTCTAAAAAAGGTCGCCACGTCGTACGCCTCTGTGTCTCTTTCGTGTAAGTGTAACTCGTACTGAGCCACATAATTACGAAGAGCGCACACTCTTTCGTAAAACGGAATGCATGGCGATGGAGTCACATTGTGAACCAAGGCTAAATGAACTTGAAGCGAGTCTGCACTGGAATAATGCTGTCGGTCGTCGGGAAAGCACAGGTGACAGGTAACCATGATGGGGATGAGATGGCTAGACGATATTCGTAGATATCCGACGATTAGCTGACGAGGGGGCTAGATGATCCGGGTCGTCTAGATATCGCTGACCTTTTCAGAGATACCGAAAAAAAAATAAATAAAAAATCCTATTAGCGAGGAGAACGCTAGGCTTTTAGACTGCTCACCTTGCTGTGCAAGAAGGGTGTGGTGGAGGACCGAGGTGATTTTTCTCCCTCTCGAGGACCAAATGCTGAAACAAAATGTCTTATTAGCAAGGAAAACGCGAGGCTTTTAGTCTGCTCACCTTGTAGCGCGAAGATCAGGAGAAAAACGATGCGTGACTCGGGTAGTTCGAGTGCGAAAAGCTGGAGTACGCCAGGGAGTCGTAGGCCGTGCAATCACAGTAAATGGTGAAGTCGCAATGTTTGGTGCAGATTTTCCTGTAAGCAAGGACCGTAGGATGCGCACGTCCGCGCGGCGGGAGACTCGCGCGGCTTTTGCTTCATGATAAATGCTCACACGCGTCGCAACAGTGCAGTTTATAACGAAGCCCGAACGTATACACAAATCACAATGTTTACCCAACGAAGAATATCCGATAAAAAAACAACAACAAAAACAATAACACGAGACTGAAAAACAAAAGCGAACGAGCGGACAGGAACAAGTCTAGACGTGTTTGGACGTGTATCGAGAGCTCGGAATGTGATTTTTGTATATGAAAATTAAATACGTTGCGTTTCCGGATTGAGCGGCGTCGCCGTCGCCGTCGGCGTCGCCGTCGGCGTAACCGCGCGGTGCATTATGGGACGCTTGACGTCACTGATGACGTCATCAGTGACGTCACTGATGACGTCATCAGTGATGATGACGATGACGATGACGTCATCAGTGACGTCACGCGTCCCATAATGCACCGCGCGGTTACGCCGACGGCGACGGCGACGCCGCTCAATCCGGAAACGCAACGTATTTAATTTGCATATAAAAGGAGGTACACCTCAGATATCCTCACGACTTGCACGATACTCATTCTGACTTTCCCTTGGCCCCGGTGAAGCAAAGCGTTCCCTACGATTGGTTGTCCGACTATCAAAAAAGTCTCATTGACAAGTTTGAAATGCCCAAAGAGGAATCCACTAAGAAGCTGCTGCTCACACTTCACGACAAAACGAAATACGTTTTGCACTACCGGATTTTGAAACTGTACATCCAGTAAGGACTAGAGGTCACCAAAATTCACCGAGTCCTCAAATTCTCTCAGCGAGCGTTCTTGAGGGAGTTTATTGATTTTAACCACCAGCTGAGACAGCAAGCAACACACTCCATCCAGAAGAATCTTTCCAAACTGTTCATGAACAGCATATATGGCAAGACGATCGAGAATGCACGTAAACATGGACACATTAAACTGTGTGTTAAAAAGGACGACATACTGAAAATGCTTCAGAAGCCGAACCTGACGCAGTTTCGAGCACTTAGCTCGCAGGTCGTAATTTTCCAGTTCGCTCCGAAAGTGATCAAACTCAAGCAACCACTCTACGCAGGGTTCTCGATTCTTGAGATATCAAAAATAGTAATGTACGACTTCTTTTATAATCAACTTCGTCGTGCGATCCCCTCAGCGAGGGCTCTTTACTGCGATACGGATTCCTTCTTCCTACACCTTCACGGTTCAGACGTAGACGACAAACTGCTCCAACTCCGAGACGCATGCTTGGATACATCTGGATATCCAGAGAGTCACAAGCTCTTTTCAACCGAAAAAAAAATGAGGCTCGGTGTGTTAAAAAATGAATATCCCACTACTCACTTTGTGGCTTTTTGTTGCTTAAAACCAAAGCTATACAGCTTCAAAACAAGCAGCAACACGTGTTGCGTAAGAGCCAAGGGAGTAAAGAAATGCGAGTCTCGCAAGTTCACCTACGAGCTGTACAAGCACGCTCTAGAGACGAAAACTTTGCACAGAGTGACGCAACATTTGATTGCTCGAAAACTTAACGAGAACAAAAGCATCGCGGTCGAAAAGATTGCTCTGAATCCGTTCGATAACAAGCGATACATGTGCAGCGACGGGATTACGACGTTTCCTTTTGGCCACAAGAGCGTTTTAGGAAGCGAGCGACCTGCCTCCTCATCACACGCCTTGTAAATATTTTGGACTCTATCGCAATTGCTCGCGTTTCCCACCGGTGTGTCTTGAAACTTCTTGTGTACATTTTTGTATAATCCGCTAGTGTACGAAAGCCGGATCCTATCTCTCTTCTCATCTCACGCCCTGACCTTGTAAATATTTTTTTTTTGGATTGTATCGTGCGCGTTGCTCTGTTATTTCATTTTTTTCCCTCGGATGTGTTTCATATTGCTTGTATTGTACATTTTTGTGTAAAGTGTTTCCAGTGGTTTCTTTGTCGCGTAGAGTGATTTTAAAAGCCGTATCTGTATTTATAAGTGTGCGTGTTCTAAGAGCGAATGATAATAAAAAACATGAAACATCATATCTGTCTCGTCTTTAGCGCGTATGGATGCGACCACGCTCCGGTCCATTTCCCACACACGCTCCGTTCAGCAGCTGCAGATGACGATAAAATTATCGAGAGATGACGTGAGCGCGACAGAGTTGACGCCATCTACCAAGCTGACGCTAAAATTAGCGAGAGATGTCGCGTGATAATGGTAAAAGTTCACGCCAGCAATAGGATTCAGGTGCGCGCCATCTACAAACAGATTCGGCAACTCACACTCCTTGCGCGCACGCAAAAATACGGCTGGGCACACCTTAGGAAGACGCGCAATTCAACTTTTCAGCAACAGATGGCGCAAGGTCAGACCCACGACGCAAGATGTCACTCATGCCCTAACAACAAAGACGCTTAGCAACAAAAGACGCGCGCCATCTATGAACCGAGGTGTCAACTGCGCAGCGATTCAAATATCAGGTGACGTTGGTCACATGACCCACCGGGAAAACACGCGACAATGCATTTCTCGTCACTAATCTCACGGCGACATATCTGTGTCGTCATCGTGACAGTGCATTTTCCCGCCTGACAGATGACTCAATAATCCTGAACTCTTCCGTCATCCCTGTAGCGCCCTCCGGTGAATGACTCAGCAATTCCGTTACAAAATCCAAGCGTTGCGACAGCTGTAACACGTGATCTGAATTGCTCGCTCGACGTACAAAATACTAGGACGAATGAAGTCGTCCAAAAAGCATTGTGCTCATAGCTCAGACGGTAGAGTGTTGGCGAGGTCGATTCCCCGTCGCCCGCGAAGCCTTTTTTATCGAATAAAAGGGGCATTTACCGCGCAGCGATTCAAATTCAAAACACGTGACCGTCATGTGACCGGAGAGCAGTGCCCTCTGTTGGATGCAGCACGAACCCTGTGTGACATCACGTGAGTGCCCTCTTTCGGATGCAGCACAAACCCTGTGCGACATCACGTGAGCGCCCTCTGTCGAACGAAGCTCGGACCCTGTGTGACATCATGTGGTTGTTATCAGATGATGACCGCAGCTGTCAGCGCCTGGTAAACCACACTTGTGGTTTGAGGTCTGAGGTTTGTGGTTTGCGGTTTGAGGTTTGAGGTCTGCGGTTTGTGGTTTGCGGTTTGAGGTCTGCGGTTTGAGGTTTGAGGTCTGCGGTTTGAGGTACGTTACCTCACGACCCGGGCGAGCTCCGATTGGTCCCTGGCCAACGCCCATGCACTGTCATTGGTCCCTGAGATGGGAGAGAGGGAAGAGGACCCGCCCTCTGGCTCTGTGATTAGTCGATACACGATGGAACAGGAAATAAACAAGGGGGTCTGGCCCCGCCCCCTTGTTGATTTCCTGTTCCATCGGGTATCAACTAATACTACTGCAGTTATATCCAAAAGAACATGTTTTTAGATCTTTAATTTGTGCTGAGAATACTAACTCATCATTTTGAAACATTCTATTTCCAAAGACGATCCATTTCATACCATAGCCAAGTTTTTAGCTGTCGTCATCACCACCACAGGAGTGTCACATGAAAATATCGCGTCCCTGATTGGCTGCTGCCGCTTCACACTTCTCCCAGTTCTAGTTGCTCGTCCATTTCGAGCCGAACTCGATCTCAGCAATTCGCGTTGATCTGGGAAAACCTAGGGAACAACCCGCCAGCCACCTCAAAATTGCTGGAAAAGTTCCACGTCTGAAGCGGGCCTTGAAACTGAAATCAAGGGCAGTGGAGCTCTAGGTTCAAGCCCACGTAAAGACGTTTTTTTTGTGTTTTTTTTTTTGCCTTTTTTTAGTGCATGTATATATATACTTTTTTGTAAACGTTTTAACGTATAGACACATAATTTACACACTAATTCACATTCAGAAGTGCTTTTATTCACACACTGTGGCTCCCTAGTGCTTGCAATAGCTTCTTCGTGAGCTATTGCAAGCTCTGCACAGGGAGGGGCATCTTCCCATCCTTTGCAGGCTGTAAAGCTGTGGCTTGCACAGCTCTAGCAGGTCGCACCTCGCTCACTGGCTCCATCACGAATCATAGGTGCTGCACGAGTCGCACCACGCCGTAAGGCCATGTACGGTTGGGTCACAGCACCTGAAGCAGGGCTACAACTTGGAAATTTCAAACATCTTTTATTACTTCTGTGTCGAGTTGTCAGCATTTTAAGGGTGAGGAAGCAAACAGCAACGAGGGCAAGAAAAAAAATTGAAAGCCGCTCTTACTGAGAATCGATTACGAGCACTAGAAAGCCGCAGGGTATAATTTAAACGCTTCTAAAGGTAAATTAGCGAATAAATTGTGCTAGTGCCCCAAAAATCGAAAAAAAAACAATTTAAATATAATTAGTAAGTGTAAAAATATACACCAGGAGGACTTAAGCCAGAATTACACAGTCTGTAAGTTTGAAATTTGACACCTTGAACCACTCGGCCACCACCCAATTTTATTTCCAGGTCGTTTATCGAGGTATATAAATTTTGTTTGCAGCTGTCGGCTGCAAGAGAGATTGCCTTATTTTCATTTACTTTACTATTCCCACCAAATATGACGAGTGACCAGGAATAGAACCTCATTTGTCGGCCAACGCACTGTGCTTGCATCAAGGCAAGCTAGCCTGTTTTGCTGGGCTCTGCCGCCTCGGTGACTCCGGGGATTCGTGTTTCGGCTGCCGAGCAGTGCAGATGCACGGATGGCGAGCTCCGATCGAGCGACAATAACGGTCGTTGCCGGCCGTGGTGACAGGGCTTTTTGTATCCCCGCTGATTACCGGATTCTGCTGCCGACGTTGCCGGCGGGCGATAAAACGAAGAACCAGGTTTATCTTCACTGCGACGTAAATGCCAGGCCGCTCCGAATCGGAGACTTCAAGGAACCGTTGGAAAAGGTCGACATGCTCAAAGAAGTTGCAGGGCTCGGCGTATGCCAGATGGGACACGTGTGGCTGTGCAGCCTGAAGAGTGTGGCGGCGAAAGAGCGGCTTCTCAAACTGGGCTGGCTTACCGTCAAAGGTAAACTGTGCATCCCCGTGGACCCCAACAGGCTGGAAGTGCGGGTCAAGCTGCATTGGGTACCTTTCGACGTCCCCAACGACGCTCTCCGAAGAGCCTTGGAAGAGTACGGGACTGTCAACGAGGTGAGCAAGGAAAACTGGCGTGTGGATGGCTTCGAGGATATAGAGTCCACCACAAGGATTGCCAAAGTCACGCTGAAGGAGGGAGTGACGCCGGAAAAGTTGCCTCACCAGCTGAAGCTTAACGGGGGCACGATCCTTGCTGTCGTCCCCGGACGAGCGCCGGTTTGTCTGCGGTGCAGCAGGGCAGGACACATACGACGTGACTGCCGTGTGCCCCGGTGCGTCGAGTGCCGAGGATTCAGCCACGTGTCCCAGGAGTGCGTGCGCTCGTATGCTAGCGCAGTAGTTAATCGAGCCACCAATGATGATGTCGAAATCATCATGGACGAAACAGAAACGGAGGAGGCGGCGACGCTGCCTTCGAGCCTACCGGAGACAAAGGAGCAAGCTACGACAGGTGATGCAACTAACGGTACCAACGCAGCAGAGGTGACGGCCAAGGCCTCGACGCCCGACGCTGAGGGACCTGGAAAGGAGACGCAGGCGACGACGGCGGGAGGCACCGACGCCGTGGACAAGGGTGACGTGAACGAGCCACTAATTGAACTGGACCTTGCGAATGTGAAGCGGCGACTGGATGATGATACGAAGGACAACGAGGCGCAGGAGCTACATCGCCCACAAGGCCAGTGGAAACAAATCGGGAAGAATGGTCGTTACGTCACCAATCTGCGGTCCTCGTCGCTGACCCGCGATGGGGAACTGTCGCAGAGACCCTCTGCGCCATGAGCCGAGCTCTGCAGGAGCCAAGCGACAGGTAAGCACCAGGAGGTTGGTCTGTTGACACTAAAAACAAAACAACTGGTAGGGCTCACGTCCGGGCTCCGTTTTGGAACTCTGAACGTTAGGGGCTTAGCGGCACGTCGCCGACAGTGTCAACTTAGTCGCCTACTCACGGAAAACGATCTGGACGTACTTGCTGTCCAAGAAGCAAAAGTTGAGAGTACGAGTCAGACCGACCTCATGGTGCGACTGTTTATGTCGAGGTACAATGTATGCGTGAGCCACTCGGTCGGTAGGTCAGGCGGCTGTTGCCTGTTTTTGAAGAAAGCACCAGGAATCATGGAGGAAAATGTTATTGCATGCGCGTCGGGTCGTTTTGTTATTTGTGACTTTTCTTTCTCCAATTTAAAGTGGAGGGTTATATGCATTTACGCCCCAGCCCCCACTGTGGAAAGCGAGCGATGCACTTTCTTTGAAAATATTTCTATGTACCTCCAGAGTGATAGAATCATGGTACTATTAGGAGATTTTAATTGCATCTGTTCACCTGAAGACCGATCAAACCGATCACATAACAGAGATAAATCCAAGGAGCAGCTAAATGATTTGGTTAAAGATTTCGAACTTGAAGACGTAGCGCAATGTACGTCAACCGGTAATCGTGTGATCTACACGCACCACCAAGCCAGCAGTCTTGCGAGGCTGGACAGAGCGTATGTTTCGGTCGACATTGTGCCCGAATGTGGTAGTTAGGCAGTCAGTTACGTGTCTTTCAGTGACCACTGCCTAGTGACTTTCACAGTGGGTCATTGCACGAAACGCTCTAGCTTCTCCTGGGAGTTATGGAAGCTAAACGCTAAGCTCTTGGACGACAAGCAATTTACTGAAAAGGTTCAAAGTAGGCTGGAGCAAACAAGCAGTGTAACTGAAAATGAAGTCTGCAAGGAGTGGGAACTATTTAAACAACAAGTGAAGCTTGATGCGATAGAGAGGGCATGTCAAATTAAGCGTGAAGAGCGAAAGGTAGAAAACGGTCTTCGCGCGGATTTACAGAGGCTGCACGTGGAGGAAGGAAGGACACCCGGAATCTTCAAAGACGATATAAGCAGCATAAAAGCGCAACTTGAACAAATTGACGAAGAGCGGTATAAGGGGGCGATTGTTCGTGCCCGAGCAGAGAGGTTGCTTTTGGGGGAAGCGCCCACCAAACGGGCACTTGTCCTTGAAAAGAAGTATGCTAGCGGAAACCAGATAGCGGAAATAGAGTACGAAGGCACAAGGACTAGCGATCCGGCCCTTATCCAGCGTGCATTCGTTGAATACTATGAAACATTGTTCGACAAAAAAATACCAAAAAAGACGGGTCTTGATACAGAATTCCTGCCAACTCTTCCACGGTTAGACCATGATGACGAGCAAGTTTTGGAAGAACCAGTCAGCGTAACAGAGATCGAGAAAGCGATAGATGAACTAAGCGCAGGCAAATCACCGGGCCCGGATGGATTGAGCGCTGCCTTTTACAAGAAATTCAAACTAGAAATCGCGCCGTTGTTGCATCGGGTTTTTAATGAGTCTTATCGGAATCATAGGTTACCGGGCTCCTTTTTGTGTACGCATACAGTCTTGATACCGAAAGGTAACGACGCCTCCAAGCTACGCTTCACTAGCAACTATAGACCGATCACCCTAGCTAACGTTTATTATAAAGTTCTCATGAAGGTGTTAGTGAGGAGGCTGCAGAGTGTAATTTGGAAAATTGTAGGGCCTCATCAAACCTGCGGAATTAAAGGCCGGAGTATGTGTACGAATATACACACAGCTAGGAGTGTGCTGGAGTGTTGTGATGCTGAGTATCGGACAATCGCACTGCTCCAAATCGATTTGGAAAAAGCCTTTGATCGTGTGTGTCATGACGTACTTTTTCAAATTTCAGAGCACGTAGGAATCGGGTCTTTCATTCTGGAAGGAGTAAAAATGGCTTATTTAAACTGTTCAACCAAGTTGATAATTAACAGAGAAGTCACTAAGTGGATAAACGTTCTTTCTTCAGTACGGCAGGGGTGTCCTTTATCCCCGTTACTTTTCGCGATTTTTTTTGGAACCTTTCTGCCGCTACATCATTCAATGTAAGGACATTAGGGGTTTCACTTTACACGAGTGCGAAGTAAAAATTTTAGCATATGCAGACGATATAGCTGTTTTTTGTTCAGACTCTAGAAGCGTCACAAGGGCTGTGGAAGCGACTAAGCGGTTTTGTGACGTCACAGCGTGTGCGGTCAACTGGTCGAAGTGTTACGGGCTATGGCACGGAGAGTGGGCTTCTGCGCCAAACTTTTTTGAAAATATCCAATGGGCTCGGGAACCCCAAAATTATCTGGGTGTCCCGTTAAAACATTATCGCGAAAATAACGACTACTGGCGGGAGGAAACTAATCAACTGAAGGCAACCGCGGAAAAGTGGGTAACGAAAGAATTGTCGATCTTCGCACGTGAGACAGTTTGTAACTTGTTCTTTATGTCGAAACTATGGTACGTTTTTCAAGTACTACATTGTTCTAGAGTCATTATTCAGCGAATTCACCGGGTGTTTGCAGTATTCATTTGGGCGTCTCAGTGGGAGCGTACTAGTAGAGCCAATCTTTTCCTTCGACCCCGAGATGGTGGTGTTGGTCTGTGTCACTTCTTCATCCGTCAACTCGTTACACGATTTATGGTTGTGCGCGATCAATCTGACCCATTTCTGCGCACGGTAATACAAACAAAGCTCTTTGATGTGTTGCCCAGTTATGTGGTTTCGTCATGCCGCGTTCGTTACGGAACATTATCGCGTTTTTTGAGAGAAGTTGTATCATCGTGTCGTTTCCTTTTTGTACGGTTTTCTCGGGATTATTTGTCTGTTGTATCGCGCAAAAGGTTGACGCGAGATTCGGTGGATGTGTTAATGCCCTTGCCACGGTATAGGTCCATATACGCTGGAGCCCCCGGACAGGACGTGCTAAAACGTGTTAAAAAAGCGTTGGTTCCCCCTGGGGTTAAAACTTTCTTTTTTAAACTACACAGTGAAACACTGCCCGTAAAAACTTTTTTAGAAGCTAAAGGAATAAATTTGTACTGGACAGTAAACTGCCAATTATGCAAGCAGCCAGAAAGTATCGAGCATGTCTTTTTAGATTGTTGGGATGCTTTGCTATTTTGGGACGTGCTCCAGCGCACAATCAAAAAAGAACTACCGTTAACACCGTATGGGATTCGTTTTCTAACGGCAGACAGTACGCGAACCGGTACCATATGACACAATCCTGCTCCTGGGGCTCCACAGTATATGGAAAAGTCGAATGGCGGTACGTCATGCCGACGTAAACGCCCGTACTGTCCGCGAGTATTTCATTGACAGCGTTAAACGCCTCCGGGAATGCTACAAAAAGATTAATAGTGACCTTGAGTGGCTGCCTGTTCTGGATGAGCTGGCAACTTTAAAACCCTTTTAACTTCACTTACTCTAGCAAGACAGGCTAGATTTCACTTAACTCTTTAGATGTGTGTTGTGTAACGCGTGTCTATTACCGTTCCCAACATACAGTTCTTCGCATCTATACTGTATTGTTTTATGCAAACCTGGTAATAAATAAATAAAAAAAAAAAAGCCTCGGTGACTCCGAGGCAAGAGCGCTGGCCTACGGATCCCCATGTGGCGGGTTCGAATTCCGGCCGAGGTGCCCGCAATCTGACGGAGGCTTATTGCGGAGGAGGAGCCATGTAACCGAGCTTTCGGTTGCACGTCAAAAGATCCCCAGGTGGTCCAAATTAATCCTCAGTCCTCCGCTGGGGCGTGCCAGATGCCCGTCGTTGGTTTGGCACATAAAACCCCCAAATTTGACTTTTCTTTTTGCTGGACCCATATTTTGTTTCATCAACCGTCTAGAATTCTGTTGTCGCTCATCAAAAAAAAAAAAAAAAACTGTGACTAAGTCTGACTTGTTCTGGTGTGCAGGTATCCTTGGCAGTAA
This sequence comes from Ixodes persulcatus, assembly GCA_013358835.2. Lineage (NCBI taxonomy): Eukaryota > Metazoa > Arthropoda > Arachnida > Ixodida > Ixodidae > Ixodes > Ixodes persulcatus. Next base: position 360,972 of record JABSTQ010010634.1, on the reverse strand, counting down.
ACTCTGCTAAATGAGGCAAAATATATATATACGTTTTTTAGCAAATATGCATTGTTTTAGCAAAATGAGCTACACTATTTGACTCAGGTGAAAAAGGACGACCCTCTCCACCTGAGTCTGTTTTCATCTCTCGCAGACACTAGTTCCTGCTTTTTGTGGTTAGTATCAGACTTTTGTGTCTCTGTCTGACCAAAGCATCTGTGTTAGACTAAGACTGGGTTCTTTAGGATATGTGCAGGTATTCTTCGCAGGAAATGGCTGCCAATCAGGAACACGAGTTTGTTCTCGGCCACAAAGAGCAAGTATTTTCAAGGTGAGCTATTGCCCGCCTATATGAGTTTTGTGTTCCATTCCTCTTGGATGCCATTTCCTATGTGTAGTGGTCTTGCATTAGTATTTCATCGTCTCTCTTCTGCCAAAACACCCAAGTTTGACTAAGACCGGGTACTTTATTATACATGCAGGTTTTGGCGGCAAGCACCAGCCAATCAAGGCCAGAAGTTTGATCTTTGCCGCCTATGGCAAGTGTTTTCAAGGTGAGTGATTGATGCCTATCTGAGTTGTGTGTTTCATTCCTCACAGACACTCTGTTTCCTGTCTTTATACTGGTCTTGTGTCAGGCTTTTGTGTCTCTGTCCGGCCAAAGCATCTGTATTAGACTAAGACTGGGTTCTTTCGGATTTGTGCAGCAATTCTTGGCAGTAAGTGGCTGCCAATCAGGAACACGAGTTGGTTCTCGGCCACCAAGAGCAAGTATTTTTAAGGTGAGCTATTGCCACCTATATGAGTTTCACCATTCGTCAAGGAGGGCAAAATCAAAGCCCGGGGGTTGGCCATTGCAAAAATGTTGACTCGGAAGCGCATAGGGAGGAAGCTTTACAAAAGTATCCACCTGCCTCAGCAAGTGAAACCGAAACTAAAAATGTGGGTTTCATTTAAAAAACACATTGTCAGCCCAAGTTAACTCGAGGGCAGCATGGAGCAAACAAGCCACGGTACGAGTATGCTTGGTTGAGGCTTTTGTAGGGGTGGTCAATGACTCGGTGTTTTCTAAAAAAAAAAAATGTTTTTCTAGAGGTGTGGTGGCCGATTATTCGGGGATGAACATTGAGTCGGGATGTTAAGGTAAAAATTTCATCCACGTGCCGAGATTCATGTGCCTTGTCCCCCTAGCGAGGTGGACAAGGCCTTCAAAATTTTAGGTTCGCAAAAGGGGTGCGTCAGTATTGACGTCTCATTTTACATCAGGCCTCTCAATTTAAAACGCACTATAAATGACATGCCTGAGATTCGTTTGGGTGTACTTCCTCTCAGCAAGTATATGGATTCTGTTTCAAAAGGTCTAATCTGATGTTGACCGCACCTCAGGTCTCCACCGACGATTCATCAGGACGAGACCCAACCGGGACACTAGGGAGTACCGGCTTAAGCAAGGGAGGCTACCTATACGACAGCTTCTTGCGGACAAAAACCAAAAATAGATAGATGGTGGGTGTTTCATTTGCTATTCCTTTTGGCATGCACATTCTGTTTGTTATGTTTCAAGATTCATGCAGAGTTCAATTTCAACTATTGTAAAATACCGAGCATGAGCTCGCATCGCAGAAGATACAGCCCGTGCAGAGCGGCTTGCTGTATCTTAGTCAAGTAAGCGACACTCGAAGGCACACGATACAGTGCGAGTCAACGGAGCGAGCGCGGGCTACCAAATCACAGCGCACTCGGCTCTCGCGTCGCGATTGTTGATTCAGAGCTCTGCCTACCCCTATGACATGTGTGCGTGTGTTCATAAACGGCTCCTCTTGACTGCACGCGGGTCAAATGAAACAAAATGAACAGCTAACAGCTTGATAAGAATCGGTAGCAATGATAGTACTCACCCGGGAAAAAACGCGCGAAGCGGCGTGTTGTCTGTCGGCACTGCCGTCGAAAAAGGCAAAATAAAGACACAAATACTATATATTTACAAGAAATATCACGCGCAGGAGAGAATAGAAACACTCAGAAGCAATAAAAAATACACTGGAATAGATAAAAATAGGCAATGAAATCGAAACACAGAGGATTAAGAAGAGACAAGCGACAAGGCAATGCGATCTCAAGGCAGAGCGTCCAGGCGAGGGACAATCTCTTCCACAATTCCTCCCGCGCGGGCCGGAGCGCTTGGAAAAATTGCAAATCGTCTATTGCTACTTGGACGCAACTAATCGCAAATCTTTCTTGCAGTTTCCATGGCCCACAAGGCAGCAGGTGCCTGTTCATTCTCGTTCAAAGGTGAGGATTCCAGATTTTCTAGATTGCTCTGAAGCAGCAATACTGAAGCCAGACAAGCGGTACGGCATATTTAATTGACGGAGCTCAGAGCGACTGGGAACGCTTTCCTTGAAGCTTGTTTTGCTGCAATACACGCGTGCAAGACACGTGTGTATTGCAGCAAAACAAGCTTCAGTGAAAGCGTCCCCAGTCGTTCTGAGCTCCGTCAATTAAATATGCCTTACCGCTTGTCTGGCTTCAGTATTGCTGTAGGTGACAAACGTGTGCCCAGTTTGTCACAAGAGGCATATTATGTCACGCACATGTAATTTTGAATTTATCCGGCTTAGTGTGCTGTAGGTGGCTGCTCAAAGAAATTGCTACTTGGACGCAACTAATCGCAAATCTTTCTGGCAGTTTCCACGGCCTAAGAGCCAGCAGGTGCCAGTCTGTTTTTCCTCATAGGTGAAAATTCCAGATTCCCGAAGCAGGAATACTAAAGCCAGATGACCGGTACAGCATATTTAATTGACCGAGCTCAGAATGACTGGGGGCTCCTTCATTGAAGCTTATTTTTTTATAATACACGCGAGCGACATTGACGTGTGCCCAGTTACGTCGCAAGAGGATATCTATGTCCCGCGCATGTAATTTTGAATCTTTCTGACTTGGTGTACTTTACGTGGCTACTCAAAGCAACTGCTACTTGGACGCAACTACTCGCAAATATCTCTTACAGTTTCCACGGCCTGCAAGCACCAGTTCGTTTTTCCTAAAAGGTGAGCATTCCAGATACTCTAGTTTGGTGCGAAGCAATAATACTGAAGCCAGATGAGCGGATACATATATTTAATTGACCGAGCTAAGAATGACCCGTGGCAGTGTCATTGAAGCTTATTTTTCCACAATCAACGCAGACATAATTTTGAATCTATCCGGCTTACTGAAGAATTGCTACTTGTCGTGAACTAATCACAAATTTTTATCTTGCAGTTTCTATATGGCTGCAGCTAGCAGGTGCTGTTTTCATTAAAACGTGAGGATCTCACATTGTTTTCACACATCAAGTTTTTAATAATGAGGGTCCTAAACAATTAACTTTCTTTTACAGTAAATGCTGGATCCTCCAGTTCAGGAATATGTGAAATATATTTGGTACCGGATAAGCCCAGTGTTTTGCTTCTTTATTCCTAATTTGACAACAGCAACATTTTTATTTCATCACTCAGAAATACACACAAGGAGACTGCATGCAAAGAAATGTCGTGCTGAACGTGATATTCAACACGTATATAGTTTTATTGGTAGCCGATAGATTATGTTGGATTCCAATATCCATAACACGCTAAGTACACTGGAATCGCAAACCCTTATTGGATCCCCATACGACACATGGGGATCCAATAAGGGTTTATACGGTATGGGATTCCAATATTTTTAGCGTATTATGGATATTGGGATCCCATAACAAACCCTTATTGTAATACAATACAATAAACATAATGTTTTCCAATACACTATCCATATCGTATTGTAATACAATAAAAGGATATTGTTTACCAATATCCATAATACGCTGTTCATATTGGGGTTTTCCAATAGGGGTATAGGATTCCAATGTTTTTAGCGTATTATGGATATTGGAATCCCATAACAGACCCTTATTGTAATACAATACAATAAACATAATGTTTTCCAATACACTATCCATATTGTATTGTAATACAATAAAAATATATTGTTTACCAATATCCATAATACGCTGTTCATATTGGGGTTTTCCAATAGGGTACCAGAGAAGTTTTCCGCCATTGGGCCCAGTTCGCGAATTGGAGAGACGGACACCGCGACCCCAAGACATAGTACATTGCTTACACTCGAACATGCAACTTCCACCATCGCAAAACAGTCATGTAGCACTTGGGCGGGCTCCACAAATAGACCCTCTACAACCTCAGAGGCAAACACTGTCAAACGGGGGACTCCTAGGGTACTCCCTCCAATCCTGGACACCCCCAACGTCAACACGTCCCTCCCAAATGTATACAACGGTGCTGCCTCAACCCCTAGACCTGCGTGCAATCGTGGCCGAGATGGTGAGCCAACAACTGGGTTACCACTACCAGCGGGACAGGGTATAGGGCCGCTTTCGGGGAGGGGGGTCGGAGATAAGAGGGTGAGGAACAAAAGTAGGTGTGGCAAAAAAAGACGGAGACGACGTAGACGCAGCAGACGACTGACAGATGTGGCAGGATTTCTCAACCTCCAAGGAGCGAGACGGGAACACAAATGGGAAGAGCTATATAGGGAGTTGGAGGCGGAAGGAATTACGCTTTTTGGAGTGGCAGAGACGCACTTACGTGATATTGAAGAAGCTCCAACCGATGCAAATTGGTGTTGGGCTGGACGCAATCGCGTGGAGGGACAGCGTCGAGGTGGAGGAGTTGGCGTGGTGTGGCGCAGTACATCAGTATGGTGCAAGGAGCTACGAGACTGTTGGGACCATATTTGGGTAACGGGAGAGATAATCGGGATTCCTGTTGCCGTCTGTATAGTATACGTGTCGGTGGGAGCTGCGCGCAGAGAGGAGAACCTAAGTTTAATGAGTTGTGTGGAAACCGAAGTCAAGGACTTGGCTGCTACAAAAACATTCTCATCATGGGGGATTTTAATGGACACCTGCATGGACTGTGCAGATGGGACGACGAAAATGGGCGAGCGATGCTGCGGATGGCCGAAGATAACGCCTTGGAGATACTAAATCTCAGGGCCTCATGTGAGGTTCAATATACATGGAGTGCCCGGGAGAGCAAAACATGCATTGATTACGCCTTAGTCTCACAGAATCTGGCCCGTTATGTGGTTCGCGCACACATTGACGAAGCTGGTGAACACAGTATTGGGAGTGACCACAATCGGATACGGTTAGAATTCTCCAAAGCTACACCAAAAATAATAAGAGAAAAGCCTCTCCGACAGGCCGTTCCCGGCTATCTCCAACGGCAGTGGAGAAGGTGGTGGAGAAGTTTGAAAATACCACCAAGAGGAAGAGCGCGGCTGGATATGCGGATATGTGGCAGAATTAAAGCGCCTCATCCGACAACATTCTACAAAGGACCGAGGTGGGCGACGACTAAGAAAGCGTTGGTAGGACGCGGAAGTTCAAGCCGCCATCAGACTAAGACAGGAGCTAAACAGAGAGCACCGCATGGTTCTCCATGGCGGCCCGGCAGACGCTGTTGTAATAAGGTGGAAAAAGTACAAGTTACAGAAGCAGGCCGTAAAACAGCTTGTGCAGGACAAAATGGCCCAGGCTGATGTAGCCACAATGAGAGACATCAGTTCAAGTGGTCGAGACGCACCCAGAAAGTTCTGGCGATATATCGGAACTCTCAATGGAAGAGACCAGTGCCTAGCAATCCTGGACGAAGACACAGGGTTGCCCATAGAGAGACTTGGGCAATGCCTTACAGATCATCTCGTTGAAGTTTTCTCGCTTCCAGAAGCGACACCACTACAAACTCTCTGCCCCAAGCAAGGCGCAGACTGTGCACCGGATTGCAATAATGTAACAATTGGTAGGGTGCCAGCTATACGCGCACTAGCGCATATTAAGAGCAACACCGCCCAGGGATTAGATAACATTCAGTCAAGTGTTAAAACACTGGGCAAGGATTCCAGGGACCAACTCGCAGGAATTTTAATGATATTGCATCTGGGAAAGAGAGATTCCTCGAGACTGGAGATGCGGCAGGGTTGTTCTGATTCGATGTGACCGTCAGTACCTTCGACAGTACAGACCCCTGACTGTGACAAGCGCGATGTATAGGGTATTCGCCCACATCATGAAAAAGCGCATGACCGCATGGGCAGAGGAGGAGGGTATACTGACAGAAATCCAAGGAGGCTTCCGACGTGGACGCCGATTAGAGGACCATCTTTTTATCTTAACGCAATGTATTGAGGTTGCACGAAAAGAGGAGAGGAGCCTAATATGTTGTTTTCTTGACATCGCAAAGGCCTATGATAGTGTTTCCCATGCCCAGCTTATTGTTAGCCTACAACAGCTTGACATGCCGCCAGAGTGGACAACACTCATCTCCCGCCTATACCATGGCAACACGGTTATGACCCACCTTGATGATGCTCACTCTGAGGAGGTGCTGGTGACGAGGGGCTTACGCCAAGGTTGCCCGCTTTCTCCCCTATTGTATATGCTATAAGTATCCACCCTAGAGAAGCAACTTATACCATCAGGACTGGGCTTTTCACTAGCACATTTGGAGCATGGGGATCGAGTTGACTGGGTTCTACCGGGATTGACGTACGCGGACGATGTAGTACTGACCGCAGGATCAGTGTTTGAACTCCAAAAACTTCTTGACATATGCTCAGAGGAGGCTATGGGACTTGGTTTAAAATTTAACACCAGCAAGTCAGCGGCGGTGGTGTTTTCGGGCTCCCTCGAGACAACTCTCGATAGCCTTCGTCTCGGAGGGTCCAATGTACCAATTCTTAATTCTTACAAGTACTTGCGCATCACAATTTCGAACTACACTGACTACCTGCAAGGCCATCACACCCATCTCCGCCAACCAGCCCTTCGAGGAGCCAGCATTCTCCTTAAGCGAAGCCTCTGGAGTTGCAACAGGTTCATCGTTTTATCGGGAATTGTGGACAGCAGTAATGGTACCCGGACTAACATTTGCAAATGCAGTGGTGTGTGTCCCAGGAGATGTCTGCGCCAATAGGGAGCGTAGGCAGAGAGACGTAGGACGCCAGGCACTGGGCTGCCATGGAGCGGTCACCAACGAGGCAGTGCAGGGTGACCTGGGCTGGTCCTCTTTTGAGGCTCGGGAGGCTTCGAGCAAGATTGCGGATGACGGACGCCTTCGACTTATGAATAGATGCCGTTGGGCGAAGAAACTGTTTATATACACCAACTTGACTGGGCTGCGGACCCGCTGTCAGAAGCGCCTCTATCAGCTTCAACACAAGTACGGCTTCTTCTCGCAGCCTGTTGATGCGTCGACGAAGACGGAGTGGTCGTCGGAAGTTAGGAAGAGAGTCCGAGACTCCGAGGCCCAACAATGGTTCCAAGACGCCCAAACGAAATCGACGCTGGGGGTGTACCTCGCCAACAAAATAACCATCGCCTCGGAAGTCCGGCTGTACGATAACAGCCTGGGTAGCCGCTTCTTGTTCGAGGCACGTGCCGGGGCACTGCGGACGCTGCCTTATAGGCGTCGTTTCGACACCACTGTTACGTCAACAATGTGTAGGGTGTGTGGGGTAAACGACAAAACGGTGGAGCACATTGTGCTAGACTGCGCGAGACTCAAGCCGTCCCGGTCACAGGACAATGGCCCAAGGCGTCCGAGACCCTTAGCGCTCGCTGAAGCCTTGGGCTTCACTTACAGTGAAATCGGACAATCCACAGCAGTCTGCCCAGCTACGGGGCTGAAGGTAGCCTCCAACGACACAAAAAGGCTTTTTGCATACACGAAAAGGAGACTGGAGGACTGGTGGCAGAAGATCCACGTCAGGGAGCATTAAGACACCTACGCTCCCAGGCTTGGGCACAAACCTTGTTTGAGTCCTCCCGATTCAAAGGGAAATAGCCTCAGCATCATCATCATCATCATCATCATCATCATCATCAGCCTAGAGTTTCTGTATAGGCTCCCTACGGGAGCCAGAGTAGCGCGTTCACGTGATGAGCCGGATCAAGTGCCGTGCAGGAAAGTAGGCGTTGCGCGCGCCCCGCCGAACGTTCCCCTGCTTTTGAGCGCGCCGCGCGCATCGAACGCGCGCCGCTGCTATTCGCCGAAATCAGTATCGTGAGGAGCTGGATCAACATGCCATGCAGGAAAGACGGCGTTACGGGGATGAACGCGCAACTCTGGCTCCCGTAGTTTCTGCCCAGAGCCGTATATTGGGAGAGTTTGGCCAATAGGTGGAGCAAACGCCGCCGCCAGCGCCGAATATTCCCTCCGCAGTTAAAGCGTAAACTAAATATGTGACAACGCGTCGACCAGTCAGAAAACCGCGACGTCACAATATTGGAAACGACATTTAAAGCGTGAAATAGAAGCGTTCAATCTCGCAGCAGCACGACCACGACGACGACGACGACGTTTAGAGGATGCCACACCGGGCGTCGGCGGTGCCTCAATCGAAGCCCTGGGTCTCGGTACCTCGGAGGTGGCAGCTTTCTGCTTTGACTGGGCCACCCTCTTGGAGCCTCATGCTTCGACCCCAGTGAGCGACAGCACCATCATGCTCCTGGGGCTCCTTTGGGCAACCGTGCACCGAACGAACGACAGGTTGCAGATCCCCTTGGCTCGCTGCTGACCCGCCTCATCGAATTGTGGACATCTTCAAATTAGACTGACATCCTCCGCGATAGCAACAATCCAGATCTCGTCGTCATCTTGCATGTATATACTCATCGCATTATCATGTTCTTCAGACGCGGCACCGCGGGCCTCCATGGTACGGGCTGTGGCCTTTCCGTGGTGCCGCTGCTCTCCAGAGCCAAATAAAGATATCATTATTATTAAAACAGTGCAAAGGATGGGGCGCGCGAGCGTCTTGAGTCGCGGTTTGCTCAGCTCGGGTTCAGACGGTCCCGAACGGCTCGTGAGCTGGCTTTGGCACCGCTTTCCTCCCCCCAGTCTCAGCTGAGACGCAGTTTCTAACAAGTCGGCCCCGGTTTGGACCACACGTTTGTTTATTCTACCGTTGAATATGGACGTGACGAAACCCTTAGATGCTCCAAGATTTCAGTCACCAAGAGATACCTTTTCACTCTAGCGACGCTAAAACAGCTTAAGTTAGTCGTGTCACATATTTAGAGCTCACGACCACTGCTAGGGGCTGTTTCGAGGCCTGTGGTTGGCCACGAGATGCTCGCCTATTCAAACCACTGTATGGCTAAACTCTCCCAATAAACGGCTCTGTTTCCGCCCATACACGCTCACCCCGCAACTGTGTCCCGCAAACACAATGAAAGCACCAATGAGACCTCGACCCTGCTCATCCTTGACGGCTCTGCGAAACTGAATACTGGCTGGAGACAACCAGCTATGTGGCTTTTGCCACTTGACTTTGTACTAGTGAATGCGTAGGACAAAATATGAGGGGTGCGATGGCAGCAGTTCATTGGAACAGAAAAATATTAGCATAAACCCTGCTGTCAGTTTGAATAGTAGCTTTCCACAGCAGGTAATATGCTGGCCGGGAGCACAAAAAAAAGGCTTGGGACATCCAAGCTGAACTCGTATTCTTAGAAACTAGAATGCTAGGGATCTCATCAGCGCATTGCGCCTGCGAGAATTTATACCGAAATTTTAGCGAAAGGAAACACAGCCCGAGTTTTCTGAGAATAAACGGTGACTCACTTGGAGACTGGAGTTGAGAAGCCGCCTGTAAACGCATGAGAGACATGGAAGTGTGCTCTTCACTGAAAATTGTGTTCTCTTATAATATTTTTCTAAACGGCAAAATAAGTTTAGCTAAAAAATTGTGCACTTTTGGTGCCGTTTCATTGGCTCCCTCGGATCGTGGCATCGGCTCGTGGCACCGGTGATAGCGAACCTCCGAAGACAGCGCGCTCTTTGACGACAAACTTTTGGAGCCGTTTCATTGGCTCACACGGATCGTGGCATCAGCAGGGGTCCCGGTGATAGCGAACATCCGAAGACAGCGCGCTCCTTCACGACGCACTTTTGGTGCCGTTTCATTGGCTCACTCGATCGTGGCATCGGCTGTGGTCCCGGTGATAGCGAACCTCCGAAGACCACGCGCTCTTGGACGACGCACTTATGGTGCCGTTTCATTGGCTCACTCGGACCGTGGCGTCGGCTGTGATCTCGATGATAGCGAAAATCCGAAGACAGCGCGCTCGCTGTTTACGCACTTTTGAGGCACTTTTAGCGTGTTTTCGTCGTTTCGTGTCGTCGACGTGTTTTCGCTCAAGCACTTTGAAGGTCGACTGAACGATGAGACATATAAGGCTTTCGCCTTAAAATTGTGGGTAGCGTCGTCTGCTCGCGTTTCTGGCTAGCTCACGTCTCCAGCAAATGTGGTCAGAACAAAACGCGAAAATCTTTCGGGGCCAAATGGCCAGACTCATGCACAACAAAACGACTGACGCGTTGAAAAATATAAGGTGTCCTGCGCGCCGTTAGCACCCCGCGGGGATTTCGGAGGCCAATTACACATACTTCAATGTGATCAGATTTTATACGACGGGCCGGCCCTTTTGTCGTGCATGGGTTTGGCTTTTTGTGGATTTCCAGGAAAACGTGATGACGTGATGGACTTACCTACCTTAAAAATCAAAGCAAATGAACTATTTTTTGGGAGGTCAAGTGGTTATTTAGGTGACTGGGTGTTTATTTTGAAAAAAAGAAAGAAAAATACATGAGACTGAAAAATACAAAAAATGACACGCAGGTTTAGATATTGAGTTAGGTAAACCCAAAATAGGACTGGTGCGGTAGTCATAATAAAAGAATGCCAAGGTTAAAAATTAACTCGCTGCAAAAATGATAAGAATTTATTTAATACAAGATCAGTGATAAATGCAGTGACTGGCCAGGCAAAAATTCTGAGTCTGTGGATAGCTTTTACACAGAGTTTAAGCAATGCACCAGTCTAAATTTGGTGATTTATGCGCGCATGTAGTGGAGTGCAAAAATGAAAAAGATGCAATCGGGTAGAGTTTGACGTTTTATAAAATATAGTGCAAGCACGCACATGGTACGCTGATTAAGACTGAAACACCGCTACATTTTACACTAGCATTGAGCGTATCGGAAGTTAAGGGTGCATCTAAAGCACACACGTACTGCTCAGGCCGTAATGTTTGAATGTTTATAGTACTTTATTACCCTCAGATTTTGTGTAAGTTGTCTCCTAATTGCTTATAACAGAAAGTAGGAAACATTCTAAATCTGGGTTGATAGAAAAACTCCACCTGCTGACAGCTACCAATAATCTCGACGCCGAGAATGAGTATTCACTGCATGCCAACAGTCGCGTGATTAGAACGAGTTTTTCCACGTGATTTCGTGCAATCCCAATTATTCTTGACAAACAACATTGTTTGCTCACGCAAGCGGCCACATGTGAAGTTTAGAATATTTTGTATTCATTGTGGCACACGTGACAAGTAGCATAGGTCTTTTTTTACAATGCGTGAAATAGAATGCTCCTTGGTTACCTTGGTCTCTAATGCATGTAGCACACAAAAGAGCACGAGCTGAATCGCAGTGGGAAACGAAAACAATAATGATAAACAAGTGTGTAATCACGTGAAAAATGAGGGCATTGCACATATTCAGAAGGTAAGCTTTGTTTCACTAGATACATTACCAGTAAAGTATTTGGTTTTATCGTGCGAGCGAAGCGCAACATACAAGCGCGAGCATACTGCCCTGAACTACTCTGCCAGTGAACACGCGCACCGTTCAAACGATGGAGCTCGCTTTTATAGCTTGTGGTGCGCTCAAAACTTTTAAAACACAATTATAATCAATTCTATTATTTCATTTCTTTTTAATAGGTGGGCCTATGTTTTTTGTTGTTTTTTGTCTTTTGCGTTCACGTGCCATTTTCTTAGTTATATAATGTTTTTCCAGAAGTCCGACAACTATTGTCTGTTTCATCATAAGTAAAGGCCGCACAATCAAAGATGTAGACAAAAACAAAAAAGAACGCGAACACGCGAACACACATTAAAAATGCAATGTAACAGCGCATTCAAAGTTAGTCATTAGTTTTTTTAGAGAGCAGTAGTTTCGTATTGCAACATTGTTACCGGTTGTAGATTATAAAAAAAAGTGTAATACAACTGTTAAGCTCGGGGTCTTTAACGTGCATCACGCAGTATATGTGATACACCAGCAGATGGGCGACAGAACCCAGGGTCTCTGCTAAAGCCCCTTGATAAAAGCGTTTCGTTACAAGTACCGCCAACCATTGTTGTGGAAACGCGCAAGACACGTGCCACGAGCGGGTGCTCCGCCGCCATTCGCTTTCAAGGGCCAGTCATTTTAGTGCTGAGCCGCCATTTGCCTCCAAGGCCGCTCGAGACACGGGACTCGTGCACTGGCAACCTTCTAAGTTTACTTGAAAGACCAACGCAAACACATCGAGGGGCTTTAGTCGCTACAGGCTCCACGTGCTCTGATCTGCGGTGCAACAACACACTCGGCTAACGACTTGGTTTAGCCTGTGAGCTAAACCAAATGAGCTGCGCTTAGAGTATCGGCTTTCTTTTCCCCAATATTGTTGTCGGTGCCGCCATCTTGGTGGTTAGTAAAAATCAAACGCAACTGCCGATCGTCATGATTCAAAAGTGCGACTTCCTCAGCATTAGTTTTGGTGTTAGGAAGCTCACGTAATATTGCTTTGCTTTGTCGCGAACTGTTTAAAAAGTTGTGGATCACGCAAAGGCGTTTCCTGTGATTTCAGATAAAGCTTCAGATAACTGACAACCATCATTTTAAGCACCAAGATGTGTATGAAGCGTAGCTTATTTATTGGCTTTAGTTTAGCCCGACCGCACAAGCACATAAAGAGAACGAACTGCTTGACCACGCGCTCATGGCGATGCTTCAGTGCCTTCATCAGCCCGTAGCGTTGGCTGCACTCTCAACTAAGGTAAAGCAAAGCAAATATTCAGATCGTTGGGTTTTACAAGTCAAACCAACAAAGATCACTTAACACGCCACAATAAAAAAAAAAATATTGCGGGTTTATTTTGACTAACTGGAGATCTTTTGACGTGTTACCGAAATCTCAGATTGGCCTCCGTCAGAATGCGGGCACCTCGGCCAATATTTAAACCCGATAAATATGGATTCATGGCCAGTGCGTTGGCTCATTGACACTGAGACGTTTTAATGCTTTGTGTTTTGTTTTAATATCATTGCCACTTAAGAGCCACGGAAGTGGTTTTTGAAGCAAAATATAGTTGAACCTTTCCGACAAGCACAGTTTGATTGCGAAAATGATTTTTGCAAGTGATAAAAACATTCAAATGTTTTTGCATACGTGGTGGAAGCCCTTTCATGGCGTTCATTTCATTTGGATCGCGTCAGGCATGTGTACCGATGCACAGTAGAACGCGCGCAAAAGCAGCTCTGGTGCACCCGCAGCCTCGCGCTTGTTGTTCTGACATCTCTGGCTCGCTCACTGCGGGCATCCTGGCATCTGACACCTTGACATCTGGCGCTTTTTCTGTCTTTCACGTGGCGTTCCTAGCGGCACACGGCGGAAAATGCACATCAAGCAATTCTTGAACACGTGTCGCCATCTGTATTTTATATTAAGAAACTGCAATTTGCCGTAACTGAATGGGAAACGTTTGAAGTCTAATAACATTCTTAACGTGTAATATATCAATATGGAAGTCCTGAAAAATGTAATATCGAAGGATGCTTCATAATTTAATGTCTCGTAATTTTGATTAATATACTTGATTACGTTTTTATAGCACTATAAAATAATACCATTTTAAGCTTTATTCTTTTATTTTAAAATATAAATTATCGGTACAGTTCATTACTTACTTTTTCATTTCGTTATAACCAACAGAACACTCACGTAAAATATCGTGGACGATGGGACGTTATAACTCAAGAAATACTTTTTTTCTATATTAGAGACTGTGGTCTATTAAATGCTGAATAATTAACTAACCACTAAAAATAATCGTAATATTAAGACATTAAAGTATCGTTATAAAACAGCTCTGTAATTTGACATCTACATTATAATTGTAGGATACATAGGAAGAAAGTTATAATTTACGATAAAGAAAGAGGGACATTTAAGACAAACAGACAAGACAGGCTTTCAACTTTCAACAAAACGTTTACTGGCTCGACTTCGCCTCCTGAAGCTCGACGGGGGGCGTCCGGGAGGTGGAGAGGGAGGATGGTGGGTGAGAGAAGCGCGAGCAAGCTCGCAGCTAAGTGTGCATGGCGGAAGGGGGATCTGGTGAGTGTCAATCGACACGTCGCCGTTAAAGGGGCCCACCAACAATTTTTTGACTGGTTTGAAGTTCGCGCTGAAACGGAGCTCCATGAAAGCAGGAACACCGAGGAAAAACAATATTACAGAAATTCGCAATATTTTGTGAGTTATTAGCAAATTAAATATTGCAGAAAACAACTTTAAATAAGCAAAACATTGCGCTTCATGACGTAAAATGAAACAGTTTAGCGATTGGAGCAAAGCGGTTGGCCAATTGGACGCGAGTTTGGTTGATAGCCCGTCGGCCCGGTCGGCCATTAGGCCTCGCTGCAACCATCGTAGCTTTGGAATCGGGTTGCATCATCGATGAATTTACCGGGCTTATCGGATTTTGAGCGCCGAATTCTTAAAAAGGAGTGCGGAGCTGGGCGTCGCGCCGTACGAGGACACACCACGCAAGCGCCACGACGCGTCTCTGCCTCAGTCCGCTTCGACAACCACCGAAGATGTCAGACCTCTCTGTGCCGTGATTAAACCAGTTAAAAAGGAAAGCAGAAATTGTAACACTGGTGTCAGAAGTGGAGCTCCGTTCGGGCCGACGCCTTCCCCGGGCAATGGAACCTCCTACCAGTCCCGAAGGGGACCACACCGCAACTACCGGCGCCGAAAATCTCGCTTCTTCAGACCCGACAGCGTCCCAACTCATGCCCCTCTTCCAAAGCTGGCTCCAACAAGCCGAAGCGTCCTACGCTCGACGAGAGAGCCTGCTTCTCCAAACCATGACATCATCCATTCAGGACTTCACTGCCTCCATGACAGAACGTTTTCAACGCTTGGAGTCTCGATTCCCTAACTCGAGGAGCAGCGCACCGCAAGCCCCCGGTTTAGAACGCTACCCCACTTTCAACCCTGCGTCTCAAGCATCGACATTTGACGGTACCGTTCCTTGGGCGCCTTACGTATCCCAGTTCAACCTCATCGCTGACGCTAACCAATGGTCTCCGGCTCAAAAGGCACAAGCCTTGGCCGCCCATCTAACCGGACCAGCTTTGACAGTCTACACTACCTACCACCCGACACCCGCCATTCCTACGAAGCCTTGGTCGCGGCACTGAACGAGCGCTACGGGAAGGACCCCTCCGCTTTCTTCACCACGCCCAACTTCGCAACCGTCGTCAGTCTGCAACGAGACAGTTTCTCACGTCGCCGACGACATCGAGCGCCTCGCCCATCTTGCATTTCCTGGTTGCCCACAAGACACAATTGACGCTGTGGCAACCATGGCGTTCATTGACGCCATCTCATCCGTTGAGGTGCAGGATGCGGTTCACCTAGCACGCCCCAAGACACTCCGAGCAGCACACACGGGCGCGCTGGAGATAGAAGTTGTTCGACAAGCATCACGATCTACGTGTCTAAGGCCTCCTACGCAGCCGCAAGCCCCGACAACGCAACACATGCGCCTCAGCCCCAGTTTGCTGGAACTGCCACCAGCAGGGCCACACGCGGGCACAATGTCCCACGTATCACCCCAGCAGCCGGAACCCAACAGCAACACTGCCGCGGATAATCACATCAACGCGTGTCCTGACAGCACCACTTACATATATCTACCTTCAGGGCGTCGTCGACGGAGTTTCGGTACGCGCACTTGTTGATACCGGAGCTACAACCTCGGTAATTAGACCGGAAGTTTTGATGAAGGCGAATCGTGCTGTTCCACAAAGCTCTGACAGCTATGCTCTGCAAACCGCAACGGGAGACATGATAGCTGTACTAGGCTCCACAACTGTACCCTTCACCGTGGATTGCCTTCACGCTTCGCTGCCTGTTGTCGTTGCCGCTATCGAGGAGCAGTGCATCCTGGGCGTCGATTTCCTCAAAGCACACAAGTGCGTGCTCGATTTCAACGCTGGATTGCTGCATCTCGGAACTGACTCGTTTCCCCTACGCGCCGCCAAGGTGACGGTCCTCTACGACACTGGGTTGCCAATAAACGACACCCTCCCGCATATGTGTCCTCGCACATCCTCTGTCAAGCTAGCTGCGCACGTATACC
The DNA here is from genome assembly GCA_013358835.2 of Ixodes persulcatus. Lineage (NCBI taxonomy): Eukaryota > Metazoa > Arthropoda > Arachnida > Ixodida > Ixodidae > Ixodes > Ixodes persulcatus. Next base: position 344,672 of record JABSTQ010010634.1, on the reverse strand, counting down.
ATTATACGAAGGCGCGTCTGCTTGTCTCGATAAACTCGATGCGAGAGGTTTGCCAGCTGCTTGAAAAATTCACAAGCCTTTCTCAGCACGGGAGACGCAGATATAGGGCTAACATCGGTGGCGACACACCGGATTGTGACAGGACAGGCTTCTCCCATTCGACAGCCCCCTCGGCGCATTCCTCTCACACAGAGGTCTCACGTCGACGACTTGGTGAAGGACAATGCTTCAACAGGGCGTGATTGAACCAGCATGTTCCCCTTGGTCATCACCAGTTACGCTAGTGACGAAGAAGGACGGTACAACTCGATTTGCATAGACTATCGAAAACTCAACGACGTCACTAAGAAAGACTCTTTTCCACTTCCTCGGACTAATGGACATCTGGATGCCCTCGCTGGGTGCACGTGGTTTTTCGACACTCCGACCTCAAAAGCGGATATTGGCAGGTCCCGGTGCAACCAGAAGACCGCGAGAAGACCGCCTTCACCACAGGTATCGGCTCGTATCAGTTCAGCAGAATGCCATTTGGACCTGCAATGCCCAGCTACATTTCAGAGGCTATGGAATCTGTCTTGAACGAGCTCATAGGCACTATTTGCCTTGTATACCTTGACGACATCATCGTCTTCGGCAAGACAGTCACAGACCATCTGGGAATCTCAACTTGGTTTTTTCACGCCTGCAAAGGGCGAACCTGAAGCTCACACCGAAGAATGTTCGCTGTTTACAAGGCAAGTGGAATACCTCGGCCACATCATTTCGGTGGATGGCGTTTCCACAGACCCTCGGAAACTCTCTGCTCTCGTTGAATGGCCAACCCCGAGATCCACCACGGACGTGCAGAGCTTCATTGGGCTGGGCATCCTACTATCGAAGATTCGTCTCCGATTTCGCTCACATCGCCAAGCCTTTGTATGCTCTGACTGAGAGAAAAGCGAAGTTCGTCTGGTCCTCGGAATGCCAGCGCGCGTTTGAGACGCTCAAAACAGCCCTCACGTCTCCGCCAACACTTGCGTATCCGAAGGAGACTGGACGCTTCATACTTGACACCGACGCCAGCGCCTCGGCAATTGGCGCAGTTTTATCACAAGAGCAAGACGGACAAGAACGCGTCATTGCTTACTACAGCAAGGTCTTCACGAAGCCCGAACGCAATTATTGCACCACCCGACGGGAGTTGCTGGCCATCATCAAAGCCATCACCCATTTTCACCACTATCTACTGGGCCGGAAGTTTGTTATTCGAACCGACCACGCATCGCTGACATGGATGCTGAGCTTCAAGACACCTGATGGTCAGGTCGCCCGCTGGCTGGAACGCCTGCATCAATACGACTTCGACATACAACATCGTTCCGGCTCAAAGCACACCAATGCCGATGGTCTCTCTCGTAGGCCATGTAGTGAAAAGTGCAAGCAGTGCTCGAGCATTGAAAAGCGCAGCTTCGACACGCTTAACGCACTAACCAACCTACCCTGCGACTACGAAGCGTGGACACCGAAGAGCTCCGAAACGCTCAACTTGACGACCCGGACATCGGCCCATTAGTAAGATGGAAGAGACAGAATAACAGGCCCCCTCCTAAGGAAGTATCTCGGCTGTCTCCTGCCCTCAAGAGTTACTTGGCGCAATGGGACTCTTTGTTGCTGCGCGACGGTGTTCTTTACCGACGCTGGGAGTCCGCTGCGGGCAACTCTGTTGTATGGCAACTGGTGCTGCCACGAAGACTCTGCTCTCAAGCGTTTCATCAGCTGCACACAAGCCCTGAAGGAGGACATTTCGGCGTGAACCGCACCCTGAAAAAGATTCGGCAGCGCTTCTACTGGCTGCAGTGCCATAATGACGTAAAGCAATGGTGCCGTCTATGTGACATGTGCGTCTCACGGAAAGGTCCTCACGTAAAACAGCGAGCACCGCTTCAAGAACATGTCACGGGAGCACCTTTTGAACGCGTCGGCATTGATGTGCTTGGACCGTTTCCTCGATCTAAGCTTGGCAACAGGTTCCTGCTGGTCATTGTTGACTATTTCACGAAGTGGCCGGAGGTCATTCCTATACCGAGCCAGACCGCCTCCGAGATCGCCGACGCTCTGGTGAGGAACTGGATTACACGGTATGGAGTTCCCCTGAGCATCCACTCGGACCAAGGCAGGAGCTTCGAATCTCGGGTGTTCCAAGAAGTCTGCGAATTGTTCAACATCAAAAAGACAAGAACGACGCCTCTCCACCCGCAGTCAAACGGTTTAGTCGAGAGGATGAATCGAACGATCCTACAACATCTGTCCATGTTCGTCAGTGATCAGCAAGATGACTGGGACAGCATCGTGCCTTTGTTTTTGTATGCATATCGCACGTCTGCTCATGAGGTCACTGGCTATACGCCTGCCACAATGCTCTTCGGTCATGACCTTCGCATGCCCTGTGATTTAGCCCTTCCACGAGCATCAGAGCCGACCACAAACCCTGCGTCCTACGTAGGTGAACTGAGAACAAACCTCGAGCGGATGCACGCATTTGCTCGACAGCGTTTGGCGAGCGGCTTGGATCGCATGAAAGCCCGGTACGACGCGCATGTCACAACACGCCCGTTCTCTCCAGGGGAAAGAGTATGGCTTTACAACCCGATTCGCAAGAAAGGACTGTCTCCGAAACTGCAGCGTAACTGGCAAGGACCTTTCATCGTCATCAAACGTCTCAGTGATGTGGTCTATCGCATACGTCGCAGGGATAGATCACGGGCCCTCGTGGTCCACCGCGAGCGTTTGTATTGAGACGGGACTTTGGGGGCAGGATACAGGGGTTTGGATAGGCGAGCAGTGCGGGGTGAACAAAAAACATAAAAGAGAAGCAACCGGCACGCGACGAAGGGAACGCTCGTGTGCTCGTGCGTGTGCGCGTGGCAGTTGGAAGCCAACCACCGAAGATGTCAGACCTCTCTGTGCCGTGATTAAACCAGTTAAAAAGGAAAGCAGAAATTGTAACAATATGATGCGCTAATATTTTTAACTCTTTCGTTGTCCACTGGGTTTCCGGGACCACTAGCGTGGAGAAACCGCAAAAAAAAGTAGACGCTCAAATACTGTTGGAGGGCCCCTTTAAGCGCAGCCCCGAGTGCGGGCGATGCTTTCTTGGGGAGAGAAGGGGAGGAGGAAGGGGGGGGGGGCGGCAAAGGCGCGGAGAAGGGGAGGAGGAGAAGACGTGCCGACGATGCTCTCTTGGGGAAGGACGGGAAGAGGGGGGGGGGGGGGGGGGGAAGCGCTGAGACGAGAAGAAGAAAATACGGAATTTAGACTTTTTATGTCTTTGGAGGAACCTCTCGCCCCGCAGGAAGCGAATCTCCCGATCGGAAAGAGAAAGGGATGGCTGGACAGGTTGGAGACTGAAGATTTTATATGTAGAGACTCAAGGATTCCCTGCCGAATCGGGATTTGTGCCCGCCGAGAATTTTGGTTTTCGAGAAGTCGGGGGTGCAGGAGGGGCAGTTTTTGGCGTGAGCCACGACTGGATGGAAGGAGTCCGGAGAGGGAGACGAGATCTCCTTGGCGTGCTCCGGAGACGGTCATTCACGCAGCGCCCCGTCTGGCCAATGTACTCGGCCCCGCACACAAGAGGAATACTATACACCTTTTCCCTAGTGCAGGGCCGGAAGCACTGCGCGTGTTTTTTTGTGCATGTGGGTGGGGGCTCTGGGTTGGTCACTCGCTTGCACATGCCTCCCAATTTAAATTTGCATGTGAAAAGAACTCTGGTGCCGAATCGATGTGCAAGCGCGCGGAGTCGGTGTGCCGTGTTGTGGGAGTAAGGGATGCACGCGGGGCGGGCAGACCGGGTCACGGAGGGAGCCTCCTTTGGGCGGCTCCTCGACAGCAGGATGAGTTTCTTGCTGATGTTATCTAAAAGGTCCGCCGGGTAGCCCGCCCTCCAGAGCCTGGTAGCCTGCAGTGACAGGCTCCCTCTGATGTTGTGATCGCAGGACTTTTTGCAAGAGGAGGAAAGGAGAGACTGGACAATTCCGGACTTAACGGTTTTTGAATGATGGCTAGAGAAGGGGAGGACAGGTTTCTGGGAACGCTGTTGAAAAGACCAGCATAGACCATGAGACGAGTGCGTCAGTCGGAGATCGAGGAATTGAAGGCCCTCCTGAGTAGGGTCTTCCCTTTTGAAGGTGAGACCACTGGCGTTAGTTTTGAATGCCTGAAGAATGGAAACATCTGAGCTGGAGACAGGATGAAGAACCAGATAGTCGTCAACGTACCGAAAGATCCTACATTCATTACCCGTGCGAGCAAGATGCTCCTGCACCGCGCGATCCACAAAAAAGAGATAAATCTCACTGAGGATCGGCGCGAGGCACAACCAACACGCTCAACCATCTGCAGAAAGTTATAAACCGTCAAAAAAGCACCAAAACGTCATGCACGGGGGGGGGGGGGGGTTGTATCTTAAAGTACTTCCCAACACTGTATATACAACGTGACACCGATAGAGCAGTTGAAAACCTTTTTGTAATACAGGCACTTCAGCAGATGATGCCGATGATGTTTCGGCTCTTTTCCTTTGGAACGGGCGGGCTGGAACGCGAGTTCGTGCCCCAGTGACCCTGTGGGTCTTAATGGCACCTGATGTGAACCTTTTTCCAGCAGTACTCAAGCCTTTTTTTTGGTCGCCTCTATACAGTAGGCTTGTGCAGACCGCTGGGGATCACGTTCGATTTTGTAGCAGGCCTGTCTGCATGTTCTCCCCGCCCTGTTTCGTCGGGTTGCCGTGGTTGCCCTGTTTGTATAAGGAAACCCAACGCCTCAGCGAGCGCTAGGGGGGATCCGAGGATGCGATCCGTTATCCTGTGGCCTAGTAGGCTGGAGACTCGGACAATCTAGAACGATGTGTGCGACCGTTTCGTCGTGGACTTCGCACTGCATGCACACACGCGTGGTCACAGCGTCGTTTAACCACCGCTTGTAAGACAGCGTTCGGAGGGCACCCGCTCGTGTTTCAAACAGCAGGTGACTGCTTCGACTGTTGTCGTACGGTCGGGTCGAGTGATGGTCTGCTTATGTATCACGTACACATCCAGCGTCGACTTGGTTTGAGTGTTTTGCAGCCACTGCTGGATCTCTTGGTCAGGAACCTTTTTCCGGACTTCTGACTTCCACTCTTTCGCCGCGGACGCTAGTATGGAATAGAAAAAATTCGTACTTGCGTTCGAGCTGATAGGGGCGCTTGTTCCAACGGGTTCGCGATCTATGTAAGTGTGTGTACGTGAAAGGTCTCTTGGCCCAACGGCAGCTGTCTATATGCCGAAGGCGTCCGTCGTAGGATATTTTCCTGGTCACCTCCCGAGCCTCGAAGGAGGACCAGCCCAGTTCACCCTGGACAGCCTCATTTGCAACTGCCCCATGGCAGCCCAGGGCCTGACGCCCGACTTCTTCTTTTCAACGCTCTATATAGGCGCGTATATCTGCTGAAACACACACCACCGCATTGGCAAACGTCAGTCCTGCTACAGTTCCCCCGACACAATTACCCTGTTACAACACCACAGGTTCCTTTTTTGGAGAACGTTGGCTCCTCGGATGGCTGCTTGGCGGATATGTATGTGATGCATTTGCAAATAGTCTTCGGTGTTTGACAGCGTGATGCCTAAGTACTTGTACGAGTTAAAGGGGCCGTGCAACGATATTGAGTAGGAGTGTTTCTCACTTTGCACCAGCTTAGTGGCACTATTGGGACTCAAGAATAGTCGAACGCAAGGCCACTGACCAAGAAGTGTCTTTGTCGCGGTAGAAGTCCGAGGATAAAAGCGGACCTTTACTTTCAGTCTCTACTTCGCAACACTTGATGATGATGCTGCGAGGACAACACCAACAATGGGCTCCCCGGGAGTGCGTCATCAAGCTTGCGATCCTCGCTGTGACGATATTTAAATGCGGCTCATACAGTGGACACGAGTACTAAGTAGGCATGCGATTTTGGCTCGTGACAATCAATGCCTCGACTTGCATTCGGGTAGTGACTCGTGCCCAGTCGCTCGGATGAAGGAAATAGCCGAACCTAGAGCCCCTAAATAAGCTACGCTTCAGAGGAACGACTCTTACATATCTTGGGGCTTAAAATCTGGTTGCCATTTATCTGAAGCTTTATTTGAAATCACAAGAAACGCTTTTTTGTCCTCCACAAATGTTTAGACAGTTTGCGAGAGAGCAAAGCAAGCAATATTGCATGAGTTTCTTAACACCGAATCTAATACTGAGGAAGTCGCAGTTTTGAATCATGACGATCGGCAGTTGCGTCTGCTCTGTACTAAGTTATTATAAATTAAGCGGCTGCGGCGGCTGGGAGCGATCATGTGATTGATGACGCCATTTGGAGTTTTCGCGAAGGACGATTATGTAATTTCACAAAGAGCTCCCCCTAACAGCTGTCGCTATAAAGAAAAAGAGCATAATTTGCGAGCCCATTGAGCTAACCCAGCTGCTCCCCCGCGTCAGCGGCTGCTCCTATCACGCCGGTATGAAGAGGTAGGCTTAGCGTGCACTTAACGGGAGCGCGCCATGCACGGAGCACGATTATGAATTTCGAACTCTACGCGAAATGAAACGAGCTGAACTGAGCACAGCAGAAGCAGGCGCACACGTCGGAGGAAGTGCCGGAAAGATAAAGGGCGATTGTGAAAGCCTGAATGCCTTTCAAGCTTGCCTAGTGCAGAGTCCTGCCCGCCAATGCAAGAACCACGAAGCAGAGAGGTAAAGAGGTAAGAAAGAGGCGAAGCACGGAGAAAAGAAGAGGGCGGCCCAACATGTTGCCTCATGTCTGCAGCGTCAGGTTTGTGGATGTGAGAACCGGGAAGCCTAACGCCGTAAACGCGAAACTGATCCATATATCCCTATGAGAGTTCAACGGGACCGGCATTTGGGAATGTAACAACCGGGAAAACGTATGTAAGCAGAAAGTATCAACCAGGTTCTACGAGGGTTTTTTAACAAACAAGTAATGAGACTGCTTCTATTTTTCTTTGCAAGGAGGGGAAGTGTAGCAGCATTTGGCTGGTGCATGTGAAGGTAACGCATCCACATGTCTTAACCAGCAGTTGAATCGTCGTAGTCTTTAAAGTTCTGGCGCAGCGAGCGTAGACAAATCCTAATTGTCGTCATGGCGGACGACGAAGAATGTGGCAGGGGTGCGTGATTGAGTTAACCTCTAAGGAGTGGTCATTGCACTGTATCGCTCTTCATATATCCCGGACTTATTGCCGTGTGAATTCTTGGCATTTTACACACCGAAAAAAGAAAACATGCTGCGAAAGGAAGTTCTCTTCGTTCGATGAACTGAACGAAGTCGTGGATGCAACGCTGAAAGGGACGTTCCAAATCATTTTTCGGCATTTTTTTTTAAATATTGTATCCAATATATTGAATGTGAAGGATGCTGCTTAGAAACAAAATAATATTCGGAGCCCTATTTTGAATAAAAGAATGGTGTCATTGCTATTCAATTGGCGCTCGTACTTAACATTGTTTCCCTTTGGCTGCTCGAGATGAAGTAGCCGGTTGCTATGCGACTGTTCTTGGTTCCGTGTCAAATGTTTGCACTTTTGTCGTGACAATAGATGCCCCAAAGATGTTTATTCGAATTTAGGGAATAGTCGTTTCTTACAATGTGCTACTCATATGATATCGTTGCAACCGCGGTATTTACCTGTGCCAATGAATAATTCCACCCTTGCCGTTGACCTTGGTTGAGTTGCGGCTTCGAGTCCGCGCTGCATACCACGACTGCTGAGTTGCTCGCCGGCTTTGTAAAGACTTCAGTTGTTTAAATGTGAGACGGCACTGTTGATAGCTTTTGGTTTTTCGCTGCTATCAAGAAACAAAAAAAAAAAAATATTCTGAGATATTCTAAGCAATAAGACAGACTTTCTTTCTCCAGTTGTTGTTTCTCAAATGTATCATATGAAAAACCTTGTTTCGCTAGTATGTTTGAAGGTGTGATTCGACATTAATGAGTATATGTGCCTTATCTACCAGATTTTCTGTAGAATGCTAATGAGTTAATAATCCTGGAGTTATTTTTTTTAAATCTTCTGTTGCCTTTCACTCTATCACAAAATATTTCTAATAGTATATTTATGATTATCTGCTGTAAAGTGATTAATCTTTGACAAGAGGATGAATTCGTACAGATCGAGTAGAACAAAGAATCTACACTTCGGATTGGATTCATGAATAACGAATAAAGAATGAAGGCAATAAACATGTTTTTTTCAGTACCTATTTCATTTAATGCATACAAGACACATGTAGATAAAAATAAGCAGAAATGTTATATGGTTAGCTCGCGACTAGTTGCATGAATAAAGTTCTATTCTCATTGCTTCATTATACTTCATTACAAATGTCCTCTTACATGCTTTAACACGTTAACACAGCTATCAAGTCAATTATGGTTGCAAAATTTGTATTCTAATGAGCATGCGTCAATAATCAATTGTTTAATGATTATGTGGTACTACATATAATATGTTATTTTATAATTTACAAATCAAAACCATTTGAATGTAATGTTTCTTTATTCATTGACTTATCTACTTATTGAATATTTATTAATTGCATTATCACAGTTTGAAAGTGACCGACCGTACAACTATTCATAGTCTTGCCGATACTACTTGCTTTAACGTTCTCTCCACTCTTTAAGAACTGATGGGAAACGAAGTCTAGGACCCTGGTAAAACTTTGGAAATAAAGGTTTTGTGCTAAATGTTTTTTACTTCATGTTGCCTAGAAAAAGCTAATTTTGCGAATAGTTCGTACGCTGAGCGAGGTAGCACTTGTAAGATTTGCTTCTCATCAAAAATGTTTGCGTTTTGCGTTTTAATGGTGTAAGGGAATCAACGTAAAGCAACGAACAGTACGAGAACAGGGTTAAATGTTCAGAGTCCCTCATCATTTTTTGTCGATTTCCCTTTATTCTTGTCATTACCAGTGCGCTCTATTTTTTTTTCTTGAAAAATATGCACGTTTTTATAAAATGTCAAACTGATCTTAAAGGGATACCGATCTGCCCTCAAAATTAAAATGTTTTAAGTGCTTGCGTGGATTGTAGATGAAACACGTATATAAAAGAAATATTTTTCACCGAAAAAAAGTGTTAGCACCATAGTGAACAGACTAAGTGCGGAAGCGAGAAGCGAGCTGATGGTAGTTAATCATGTCGTGTAACACCTGAGGCTGTGGTGCAGAAAAGGAAAAAAAAACTTTTCGTCGAAGGAACAGACAGAAGGGAATTAACGTTCCCTTCTGTGACGTTCCCTTCCGTGTCTGTTCCTTCGACGAAAAGTTTATTTTCCTATTCTGCACCACAGTGTCAGGTGTTAAACGACCTGATTAGCAGCATAGTTGGGCCATGAGACCTATCTTGAGTTGAACGATTCCGAAACTAAGTTATACGTACGTCGAGGTCGATAACGTAGAAGTTCGTTTCGGAGTCACTCCCAACTCAAAACGTGCCCCGCGACAGATATTCCATTGAAAACAAATTTCTTCGGGGAAACCATATATTTTGCAAAAAATGTAGGAACGATGCGCGAGGAGCCCACATTTCTTGTTACCGTAATTCAAAAGTTGAAAACGAGCATGTTTACATGGACTCTTTTAGCGAGTCTCAATACATCTTTTCCTACACATTTGATCGGTGTATTTTTGTGTCTTTAGAAGAAAGTATTTACATTACACTCTAGTCATGCACAAAGTTGCATGACATGAATGTTTAATATGTTTTTGCAATATTTTGTACGAAGGAATTGTCAAAAATGAGCCGTTGAGATTTTAAGGATTTAAGTGGTAGTCTGATAATTCTGCTTAGTCTTGGATCTTAATATATGAATTTATGGCCACAATTTATGACCAACCACGCAGTGGTCACTCGCTTCTCATGCGGGATTTAGATTGGCAATGATGTATGGAATTTGTCCCTCTAGTTATCCCTGAGAAGTCATTTGCCTAAGTAGTTATCTATCGCGTATTACGATAATCATGATGCACTCTTACCTTTTCCAAAGCTTCCAGATTGTAGATTCTCCTTTGCAGAGAAGCATCTTAGTTTGTTCCTTAAGAAATGGCACTGCAACGCACATGAGTAGTTGTGGCTTTCTTTTATTACAGGTTTTAGTATTAAAAATATGTTACAATATATTACAGTGTGCACTGAGCTCAACGTATGACATATACATTACACCACCTGTGCATTCATTCGAAAATGTGGATCATATAATTTTCTCAATTTTCCTGTACACTTTTTTGCTGCCTTGGTCACAAACATCTTTGTAATCTGTGACTTAGCATAGTGTCAATATGCTTCGACACGTAAAAGTGAGTCACACGAATTATTATGCGATATACTATTTTCCGTCCTTGAGAGCTGTGCTGCCACCTGGAAATTGTTCATCTAGACTTCGATTCTAGCTCTAGTCAAATGAATATTTCCACAGTGAATAAATAATGGTTTATACTTTTCTCTTCTTGGTAGAACTATTCGTCTAAGTAACATATAATAAATTCTGGCATGTTAACGGTGACATATTTTTGCAAGAAGCCTACAAAATGTGCTGCAAGTAATTTACCGACTTTTTTTTTATGTTCACTCCTTCCAAAGTCGACGGTATCAGTACCTCACAGAATAGAAAAACATACGATGACTCTTGTTGTGCAGGTGAACGTGATGCTAGCTCTGTGTCAAAAGAAGCCTTTGAATATAGGAAATGAGGGTTCTCGTTTTATGATGTGCTTGTGACTCTAAGGGTATGTACATTGTACACATATTTGTGTCTCATATCCTCACTTTGGCTGAAGTTTTTATTCCAGCGAAAACTAGCCTTTCACCCAGACCCGAAGCTATGATACCTTCTCAGATGTTTTGTTCAAAAGCACATTGAAAGCTGCGAAAACAACTCCACAGTTAACAATTATCAGAAATAAAAACGGCAAAAAGGTTTTTTTTTTTTTCATGACCGCGTTCCCGAAAACGACCTTCGGGATTGTTTTGTTAAGCAGCCACCATGTATCACTTAATCCGGAAAGTGGTTGCGCTATCCTAGTTGAGCGTACGCTCAGCCGAGTATATGCTCGAAGCGGACAATTTGCGGCCTCAGGCTTCCTGAGGCGGATTTCTGCAGTGCCGAACGGCTCTAGCGTGGCTCCAGCGGGACTCGAGCTAATTTCCCTTTCCCGGGCGCTTTCAAAAAGGCCAAGGTAGCGTCAGAGGCGGTGAGTGGGCGGGACTAGGAGGGCTTCTTGATGCCCATGACAGTGGAGATCCACTGGAGGTGCGACGATATGGTGTGGAAGTGCTGCGGCACGGGGCGGTCGTTGCACATGCTCATGCTGCTTCCCACTCCGAAGAGGTACCACCGGTCGCCCCGCCAGCACATGAGTTGCCGACCAGGCAACGACTCGTGCTGAAACAGGAGAGAAAAAAGGTGGTTCGGAGAACTTAAAAAAATGAAAAGCTTGAAACTTTTACCAGTAATTTTTTGTTGTTGTCGTTGCTATATTTACGGCGTTAGACGCAATTTAGGTGAAGGTAGCCCTGCTCTAGGCCCCGCCCGGTGCTTACAAAACTCAGCACCTTTTCTCGGCTCTCACTGGTTGGAGAGATGATTGACGTATGAAATGTTGTGTGTAAAATTGTATCTCCGTGCCGTAATACTATTTTAATAGACAATAGTTTACGGGGGAGAAAAAAATAATCTAGATAGAGTCATTATTGATTAAAAAAAAATATCCCGAAATTGCTTTCCGCTTCGGTTTCACACGATAACAACCATGGCTGCCGGCGTCTGCGGAGTAACCAACCAGAGCAGCTCGTCGAGCTCGTTTATTTTTCTGAGTGCGAGTCGTGCTGCGTTCACCGAGGTTTTTCGAGGAAGATCTCCTCCACCGACCTAGTTTGCAGCAAACAACTGTCGCAAGTACGCGCCTACGGAAGCGCTGTTGGCGCTGTGCGGGAGCTTGGGTTCGTACAGGAACTGGCCTAAGCCAAGCGTCGAATTTCCACTATGTTGGTTGATCTGACTTGATTTGTTCCTTTGCGCGTGTTGATGCTGAATAAACATATTGGTTCCCGCAGAAGCGGTCCCACTGCTTTGTCAGTTGTTTGTTGTGACTGCCACCATGGTTTCAATAGCGAGAAGATACCTTGTATTGTCCAGCTCGCATGCACCTTTGCATTTAATTGCATTATAATCATTACCTTAAAATGCGAACCTTTCACCCTTGTTCGTGTTAGACTGGTGGCAGCTGATAAAACCTGTCTGCTCTACTGACCTCTAACCCCTGGTTAGCTCAGTTTGTAGAGCTCTCCGCTGGAAATGGAGAGGTCCCGGGTTCGATACCCGGACCAGGCGGATTTTTTCGGTCGTGCACAAGTCACCTAGCTGTATTTGGAGATCTGTGTTTGCCCTTTGTCCCTCTTGTTTCCTTTCCCCAGGGATTACTTTCATTATACCTACACAGGTAAGAATTTGCGAGCGATTAGACTGGACGCAGTCGGGCATTCGGCTCGCATCAAGTTTGTCCATGTTTGTTCTCGCCATTCCGCCAAGGAAAGTAGCTATCAAGTTTTGCAGTGCACCTGGCCTGCCAATGCGAATATTTTTAGTTCACGTTTTAATTGTGCGTCTTGATGCTCACCCACCTTGCTCGCAAATACCATGTGAAAAAATAACAACAAGGACAAAACAAGGTTGAAGGACTACATATTTATTTTCTTCACTTTTTTTAGTCCTTTTGGTCGCTTTTACTGCACATCAACAGACGCTGACAGACGCTTGTATTGGACCGCGGCTCGTGCACGATGGAACGCTAGAACGCCACTTTCATGGCCGCGTCTTGTAAACGTTGCAGAAGCTTTTACATGGGGGCAGAATAGCAGACGGACGAGGGCGAAAACGGACGTCGACGCGAAGCTTTCATGTACGCGTCTGGGCATTGCAGACGATCATAGACGGTGGTCGAATAGCAGACGATGCCGGAGGCTGCCGCGCGTCTGCTCGCACGACTAGCAGGCAGTGTCAGACTTCCCGACTAGACGCACCGGATGTCCCGAAAGGAAGACAATAGGCCTCCGAGCATGTTTAGCCGAGCAGCCAAACCAATCCAGTAGTAAATAGCGGGGCCACTGATTTGTGGGCGAGCCTTAGAACAGGCCGTGAACTCCGCCTAAATTGCGTCTAAGGCCGGAAATATTGCACCATTTTTTGTTTCGTGTAAAAATTTAGAAACAAAAGCCGTGTCTTAGGTATGCCCTTTCATTTTTTTCCATTTTAGTCTTTTTTTTAAAGCTTTTGTTACGTTTTACCTCATGGAGCAGTACTAAAATCGCTAATTGAGTTTCCAAGCTCACCTTTCCTTTGCAATATGTAGTTGGCGAGACTGATAGATGCCGTGCATGCTTATAAGCACAGTCGCCCTAAAGGCTTCAGTGAGTCCAGTATCGGCGCAGGCCTAAAGATCGCTTGGTGCTCACATTTCTGACGACTTATTGGAAGATTTACAACGACTACCATATACACCGGGCTTAGTGCCATTGTCACTAAATCAGTAATAAGACCCCAGGTTTGGCCTTTCAATTTGCCCTAGATATGTAACACAAAAGCATCGCAAAAACTAAATTAATTGGGTGGTACGTGCGACGGTAGGCGCTTGGAGTCCATAGGATTTTAGTTCGTTGAACAGGCCAGCTGGACGCCATTTTTTTTCCATTATGAATTTAGCTTCTGCATTCGAACACAAATATCTTCAATGTCCTTGTTGAATAATGTTTAGCATGTGACAAATTTATGGGGTTTTCTCGCAGCGAAATAGTTGGTGTATAAATGAAGGGAGTGTCTACATCCACGCGTGGGGATGTAGCCACATCGGGAGGAGATAAGGCTCTATCCCCGCACTACGTCACTTCCGGCGCCCTACCTCACTTCCTGCCTGGACGGAGGAAGTTCTCCCGTGTTCTCTCCGTCCACGCAGCAATCTGCGTGGTCCTCCGTCCACGCAGATTGCTGCGTGGACGGAGGACCACGCAGCAATCTGGATGGGAGGTAAGGTCTTGCCTCCCATTGTTTTGCCATGTGCTCGGCGGCCATTGCCACTTGCGTTCCTGCCTGCGCGGACTGCTGTTCCTGCCTGGTCATCCTCAAGCGGATTTGACTTTCCCCGAAGCGTTTTTTTTTGTCTGTTTTTTTGGTCAAGGAGTTTGGCCCTTTGTGTATTAGCACGGTCGCGCTTCTGATATGCCGAGAGTTTTGGTTGCCGGGGATTCGGTGGTGAAATACTTGTACCAGCATTTCCCATCGAATAACCAGGTGGCTGTCGAAGTGCGGGCGTTTGGTGGCATTAGGATCGAGGCTTTGTTTTCCAAGGTGTGTGACACCCTGCTCGATTTTGGCACAAACATGCGCCAGCGTTTGTGCCAGCGCGTATGTTGACAAATACCGTCGGCTGGCTGCTCAGATCTTGGAACGCAGCCCGACGATGCAGATCGCCTTTTCTTCCATCCTTCCGAGGTGGGAGAACAGGTTTTCTTCGTTCGAGTGTCAGCGTAGCCAGAGTGCCGAGATCCAGGCGTTGGATGATCGGCACAGAGACGTGAACTGGCTCCTGTAGGAGTTCTGCCGCAAGAAGGGCTTCGTGTTCATCGGTGATCTCGTGGACGAGTGGCATCTGTGTATCGGCTACTGTTTTATTTGTGATGGAATATACTGTTTCTGGAATCTTCTAGCCAGTTTTCTCGATGGAATGCTCTCAATATGTTTGTTATTACTGGGACCAATGCATGTTTTCCCTTCTCTGACAATTTTTGTGAGATTGCGAGCGTGCGCGCAAGTCAAGAACGTACGGAGCGGTGGGCTCGCACTTGTCCCCTTCGGTGCACATAAGCTCACACTAAAACACCTCGAACCAAGCCAACCGCACACACCACGAAGCCTCACCGCCTCGCTTTGGCGGGCTGCAAGCCCGCCAAAGCGAGGCGGGCTTGCAGACGGGCTTGCAGCGAGGCGGGATTGCAGCCCGCATGCGTGCGCATGCGGGCAGCAAGCCCGCACGCACACGCACGGATGGCACGCACGTCGCCCACACGTGTGCGTGTGTGTGACTCCTGGACAACATAACTATAAATATATAGTATATTGATACTATTTTTATGACGCATGATATTTGCTATTAGTCTTAGAAAACAATAAACAAATGTATAAATTGTTTAAAATTTGTAAGGTCACGTGACATTAACTTTAAAAACAACAATAAAATGTAACCTATTTATTTTTTTATATCTTATACTTACTTATAAGAAAGCATAATATGTACATAAAAACAAATTATGTTCTTATATTATAAGTCACGTGACCTTTTGCGTGGATGGAGCCTTATCTCCTCTCGACTTGGCTACGTCCCCGCGCGTGGGTGTAGCCTCGGCCTAAACTAAATGAAAGGCGAACTTCAGCAGGTGGACGAATAAAACGTATAATCAGAAAAATAGTGCAGTGTAGCGTGGTGCGACCCAATCGAATGGGACATCAGGGTTCCATCATTTTGAACAATGTTATTCCCACGTACACTGCGCATTGGAAGCACCACGCACGAGTACTCAATTCGTGCTTCAAAGGGTGGTGCAACACATGTGCAACCCGTGTATGAGACTTTACTTGAAAAACTTGATCTTTCTCTGATATTAAGGTGCAGAATAGCCCTGTGCATATAGGGCATCCGGACATACTTGATTACTTCATTTGACCAAACGTATTTCAGTGAACCTTCTTCAGTTTAGTGAATGTGCAGTTCACATACTCGTAAATGAACTTTTCTCCACATCTGTGTAAGGCCGGGGAGTTTTGCTTAGCATTTGGCGGTTTTGCGGCGAGCTTTTCTCCGGTACGCTTTTCTCCGCCGCTGTGTTTCACCACATGGGTCGATGCGCCGGGGGAAAGTGGGGAAGACAAAGCGACCCACACGCGGTGACCTGCTGAGAACTTAAATTCTATGGATGTGAGCAGAGGCGTTCCGGCTGATATTGACCAAGTTGCAATTCATGCAAACTTGCCACAAATTAAAGACTCCCAAGTTGTTTATACAGCGAGAGCTCAGTCTGCCAGAATTTGGCACCACTCTTATCCGGTGTAGATGAGGAATTTAGCCAGAGTAGCACGACTGCTAGCCTGGGGCCTTTGACGCACGTGCATCATGCATTAGTGATAGACAACCGCACGCCGATATCCAAAAATTAAACAAAATTAAGCAATTATCAAGGTGGCGCCGTCACGGCAGTGGAAGAGAACGAAAACGCTTGCGTTATCTTCTCTTTGTCTAGGTTCAGATCGAGGGAGAGAACTTTAAAATGTAACACCAAACGCTTCAATAAACTTGGTTTAATCTTAAGTCCAGACGCAGCCGACACTACGAGCTGATGGGACCAATCAACCAGCGTCACGGCAGTGGAAGAGAACGAAAACGCTTGCGTTATCTTCTCTTTGTCTAGGTTCAGATCGAGGGGGAGAACTTTAAAATGTAACACCAAACGCTTCAATAAACTTGGTTTAATCTGAAGTCCAGACGCAGCCGACACTACGAGCTCATGGGACCAATCAACCAGCGTCACGGCAGTGGAAGAGAACGAAAACGCTTGCGTTATCTTCTCTTTGTCTAGGTTCAGATCGAGGGGGAGAACTTTAAAATGTAACACCAAACGCTTCAATAAACTTGGTTTAATCTGAAGTCCAGACGCAGCCGACACTACGAGCTGATGGGACCAATCAACCAGCGTCACGGCAGTGGAAGAGAACGAAAACGCTTGCGTTATCTTCTCTTTGTCTAGGTTCAGATCGAGGGGGAGAACTTTAAAAAGTAACACCAAACGCTTCAATAAACTTGGTTTAATCTGAAGTCCAGACGCAGCCGACACTACGAGCTGATGGGACCAATCAACCAGCGTCACGGCAGTGGAAGAGAACGAAAACGCTTGCGTTATCTTCTCTTTGTCTAGGTTCAGATCGAGGGGGAGAACTTTAAAATGTAACACCAAACGCTTCAATAAACTTGGTTTAATCTGAAGTCCAGACGCAGCCGACACTACGAGCTGATGGGACCAATCAACCAGCGTCACGGCAGTGGAAGAGAACGAAAACGCTTGCGTTATCTTCTCTTTGTCTAGGTTCAGATCGAGGGGGAGAACTTTAAAATGTAACACCAAACGCTTCAATAAACTTGGTTTAATCTGAAGTCCAGACGCAGCCGACACTACGAGCTGATGGTACCAATCAACCAGCGTTAAAAGCGCCCCAATGTTCGTCATGTTTGTGTACATGTGTTTCAGCATCGCTGAACCAATCATGCGCGGGAAAGGCCTAGTGACTTTACAATTTACGGTTTGATTGGGCCGCTCAGCACGTGAAGGCGGCTGCGTGCGGACTTGAGGTGCAACGTAGTATAGAAATAACACATTCCACTCCACTCATTTTCATTACACAGCGCGCCTACAGTGCCATATCGTCCCCTAGCGCTATGGACACCCTGCGTCCAAGATCACGATATCCCTGCTGTCGCGCAGTCACGCGGCGCCGAGACTGCGGCCGGCGAACCGAGATCCCGGGGTCGCCGAAACATCAGAGACGGCTGTCTGGACTGGCGCTTCTGTGTAGACAATAATAGATGGCGGCATTCCCCCCCCCCCCCCCCCCCCACCCCCAATTCAAAGGCAGGCCGGCAGGACGCACCACACCCCGAAGGTGAGGTGCGTCCTGGCGTTCCCACTACGCAAACCATGTCCGCGCCATGGTCATTGGATTTTCACGGAGTGAGATGTACTCCGCTATTAATGTATTTGGCAGCATTTTTGAGACCTGAGAGGGAAAGCCCGAGATCGAGAGGAAAAAAGTTTTCATCACCGAATTCGATTGGATCGTTAAGTCGGTTTTGATTGTTGTCGTTTTGCATACCGCTCTCACTTTTGGGAAAAAATATTAATTCTAAAATTCTGGAAAAATGCTGGGCGTTGTGCTGTATCCCATGAAAAAAAAACGTAGATTGCTAAAAAAAATTCAAAATTGCAAAAGAACAAAACAAAAAACAAGGAAAAAAACGTGACTTCACATTGGCTTTTAGACTCCAGTGCATTTTCCGAAAAAAATCAGTCTAGCCATTTCTGTAACACGCGAACAAGTTTCTTTTATATCGAATTGTTTATCGCTATAGAAGTGCCTTTTATGTATATCTGCTGATTGCCAACCCATGCTGCCCGATTTATTGGTAAAGCTTCCCTTTTTTTTAATGAAATCGTAGTTTTCTTCTGAATTTAACAGTTTTCTTTTGTCGCCGCGTTGCCTGCCGTTATGTTTCTGCTCGCTAGGAGTCAAAATTAACTCGTAGCAAGTAGTGCGGTTGTTCGTGCGTGCGTGCTTTTATGGGCAGGATCAAGATCCAATATTTATGTCCGTCTTTGCGTACGCGCACGCACGTATTAGCCCCGAGCGGGAGCGATTGGAGCGCTGCGATCGCTCGATGGTGACGTGAAGATAAGGATCACATTACGGGGCCAGGTATTTTCTCCGCTTTGCTTTGCTTCGGTTGTGGAATTTAACGCGTAACAGCAGAAACTGTTCGCTTGGTATATTTTGTTTTTGCTATGGCGCGAAATGTGTGTACGACGAAACCTAAGAACAAATATAAATTCGCCAGGCGAAACGATCGGAATTTTTGTGTAGGTTACGATGGGAATTCTACGATAGCCTCATGACCGCCAACACCGCTCGGGTACTTCGCCGTGGAGACCAACGAACATACTTCTACATCCTTTTCGCGCCCATCACGACTTCAAGCTGCAGAATAAAAGAAATACGTACTCTAAAATAAAATGATCAATGAAGGCAGCTGAATCCAGAGATTCCCGAAGCAACAAAAAAGATTAGACCGATTTGAGCGGTCGTAGCCTTACTCAACAGGCAAAGCCTAGCAAGGTGCTCATCACTCGCTGCCTGCGATCGGTAGCCTTGTTGAATGAAAGATGTTCGCACGACCTTTTTCTTTTTTTTTGTAAGTGGACCCTTTCTGTATAAATAGCTTGAATCTTGTCCTAGATTTTCCAGTTATATAGTGAGTCTTATTTCTTATTCGTCCCCTTGTCATTTTCGAAGTGTTGTGCCGCGGTGACGAATGCTCTCGTGGCAGTGACACACTCGTCGATTCTATTTTCTGCTTTCTTTGACGTACAGCTGAGATAAACACGGTATGGAATACCCTCGCCTCATATGGTACGTACACTTTATTTTTCGCGTGTGTTTCTCTTATTCCGAGGTGACGGTGGTACAGATTGAGCTATAAAATATGTCTCGGTAGTTACGCGGTAAAGGACCAACATTTACTTTGCCGAACGTCACGTCAGTATTTGAGCCTGAAAAGTCACCGCAGAAAGTAATTTAATGGGGATTCCGTGCGTCCTTGATATTTCAACAGTTGATTAGCTTTCACGGGCCACGGCAGCCTCAAAGCCGCCTGAGAAACCTACGAAAAAACCCGGCGATCGGAATGCCAAATTCGACGCCAGCTCGGCCGTCCTCACAATTGATTTATGTTTGCTATCTCTGTTTCCGACACGTTATATATATATAAAAAAACTCGTTCCCGGAATTACGCCATCCCAAAATTTACCAATTTGGTCACTTGACAAGCCTTTAAAGCCACGAATACATAACCTAAAGAAGCGCAAAAAATACAAGCACGAGGAAGTAAACAGACAAGAGTTGCGAGAGCGCTCTTGTCTCTTTACTTCCACGTCCTCGTATTTTTTGCGCTTCTTTAGGTGATAATGAACCAACTGGCTCAAATTGCTACCTTAATCCACGACTACGGCCCACTTAATCGTGGTCAGTATGGTAAGCAGAAGCTGGGTCACTGGGCCCTGTTCCATGAGGCCCGGACATTTCATCAAACGACGTTTTGTCGAACGCGGTTTCATCGAAGCCGTTTCATCAAATCCGTTTCATCGAATGCCGTTCCATGGGACGTAGTTGTGTCGAACACTAATTCATCGAAATCGTCTCATCAAATGCCGTTTGATTGAACGCTTTGCTCGAAATAAAATAGCTTGCACAACCTGAATCACCTATCTTTAGTTTGACTGCCTGAATCCCGTAACAAAGGACGTAACTTCAACTACGTAACAAGGATCACGCGTGATATTTTTCATACCCTCCTTGTTGCGAAGTGCAATGTTCTTCTGATTTTAATTTGCAGCCTACATCTTTTCGGTTCCCTCTTTTTGAAAAGTTGACAATGTTTTTTTCTTTTTTGCTTTACAAGATTACAAAAGTCTAGATTGCAAACCTTACGAGGTAAAGTTTTGAGGATGAAATTTGTTTTCTCTAGGGTCGGGCTTCCCACCATGAATAACTACAAGCTCGCTCGCCCATTTATTTTCTCTTCAAGCTGTCTTTTTATGCGAAGGCGACAATTCATCTGAAGTCAAAGCCACGCGCTCTCACCGGAAGCCAGTGCGCTTCTGCTTTCAAGGCACAGCAAAGGAATAGGTGAAAACCTTAGAGTTGTCATCACCTAGCAGAATACCTGCGCGTGAAGAGGCACATATATACGCGTTTTCGTAATGCGCCATACCATAAATATAGGGATTGAAGAAAATCGGTGAAACGGCCGTCAGCAGTTCGATATAACGGCGTTCTCTAATACATCATAAGTTTAAACGTACAGTTTTTTTTTCATGAAACGGCGTTTTATGAAAAGGCGTTCGGTGAAATGCCCAGGAACCCCTGTTCCATAGGCTGCGACGCCACTGTTGTCACGCTGTGTAAGTTTAATTTTATCGAGAAGTATAACAAGGTTATATGAAAAGCAACTTGAAACTCTCGTACAAAATAGCGAAATAAACATGAATTGTGATTGCTAAGCCTCAACCATACCTGCTACCAAAAAAGCGCAGAAGCGGTCACGTGATCCTTCCTCCTACGTCACGACGAGGAGCCGTCAGGTGGCGCCGCTCATTCTTCTGGCTATCACATGTCTGTCTGAGTGCACACGCATTCATGCGTGCGTGCAACGTGAGCGCCCATGTGTGTGTATGACCCATTTGGATCTTGAAAGAATGTGCTTACCATACATATTGAGTTATGACTTGATTCTTGTTGCCGCCCGCAGATGGTGCTCCCGGTGCCGGGAAGGCTAGAGTTGTAGCAGGCCGTGAATGTCACGATTTCCAGGTTCAGCTGCTCCATTTGGTCGCCTGTAGAGGTTGCAAGCTTACTTCGAGTGGCTCACCGACGACATCCAACCATATCTCTGCGACACATGGCAGAAAGGTTCGCCCCGCTTTGTAAGCAGCCTCACCGTCTACATATATGCCAGTTATGCTCGAGCCCCACTTGAGCGACAAACAGAAACAACAGACATCGACAAACTTCGAGTACGTGCAGCAGGCACGCGAAGGTACCTTGGCAGGCTTGCGGTCTCTCGGCGCTCGTGGAGTAAGCACAAGTTACTTACAAGCTTGCCAAAGCTATTCTGTTTGTCGAATCGCACTAATGGAGCCATAGAGTTATTATAATGTACGCTAGAGGTTCAACTGGCGCTAGAGTCCTGTCGCAAATTGAAGCAGACAGCCATCAGTCGACAATTGACTTCCGGTAATGCATCCCTATGGGAAACGCGAGTGCATTTTCTTTTTGAGCTCGATTATAAGAGCAAATATGCCGAATAATTCGTACGTGCTAGGTAGCTTGGTACCTTTCTTAGTCAGGCAGACAAAATTATTGATCAGTTACGGCGTTTTTTTTTTTTTTTTTTTGTTTTCAAATTTATTGCGTTAAAAAACGGTGCTAAATCGGTTTCGTACATGCATTTATGTGCACTGTCGGACAGTGTTAGCGCGAAAACGTCGGCGCTTTTCGGGATGGGGGATATACGTGCCAAACGAACGAAGGACATCTCAAAAGCAAAGAGAGACGGCCAGAACTACGCAGTAGAACTGGACAAGAAACTCCCTGTGCATGTTCGATCAAAATAAATTGAAGGCCACGTAATATAGTACTATTTTCAATAAGTAAGTACTACTTTATTCTTCCTGCTTTGTGCGAAGATGCTTGTTGTACGTTCAAAACATCACCCGCACGATCAAAATATTCGAGAACAAGTGCCTGATAAAAGCTGCCGGCATAGCAAACAATAAATAGAGGCACCTTTCATAGCGCACATACTTTATTTTTTACGTCTTAAATGTTTTTAACCGCTCGTAAAGATGGAAGACGGGGTTATTTTTCTATAGTGACAGGACTGGCATAATAGCAATATATAAGCGTCACCAGAATGCTGGTAAACCTTTAACACACACTGTATACCTTTCGATTTTTATTTTGCTTAGCATCGTAGCTTGTTTTCAATACACCTGTTGTGGAACACATTTGGATACATGGTTTTGCGCAAAAAAGACGGACACAAGAGAGAGAAACAAACACGAGCGCAACTTACAACTGTTTGTTTTGTTGTTTGTTTGTTTCTCTCTCTCTCTTGTGTCCAACATTTTTTGCTCAAAACCATGTATCCAAACGTTCACCAACTCGCCCAACAACAAACTAGTTTACTGTGGAACACATCTTGTGCCTGAAATAGGGCCAAGTTAAACATCGTTCACTGATGAAGAAACATGCGCTAACTATAGCAATTACACTTTTAACAGTGAAACTAAAGGTGCATACTATTCGGTAAGACAGAAATAACAAAAGTGTTGCATGTTATATTCCGGCGAAGAGACAAAATGCACGCGCGTTTTCCCATAGGAATGCAGAGGAGCACCGCAAAAGTAGACTGGTTGCTGTCTGCTTCAATTTGCGTCACGGAAGTCGCATAGACACTAGCGCCAGTTGAACCTCTAGCGTACATTATAATAACTCTATGAATGTAGCGAAGGAAAGATCACCGCCCCCCCCTTCCTCCCCCCCCTTCCCCCTTGTCCTTCTCCCATACACTTCCGACGCCACTGGTTCGCTCTCTGAAGCGAACAATCTTAAGGTAACGTCAATTCATCTTCTTGTAAAAGATGCCTGAAATTTTTACAGTGTGGAGTATAGTTCACGATTGCGCCAAGCAGTTTAAACAAAACTTGCGTTGAAAGCATCAAGTGGTTTTGTAAGAATTCTATGTGGCGATAATAATTCTGGTGGAAAAGGAAGCTCCTGGAAGTCTCGGAGTTGAAGCTCAAGTTTCGCTGCAATATTCCAGGAAACGTCCAGGAGGCTGCTTCCGCACTATTTCCCCAGAGGCTTCGACTTGCTTTGTCTCTTGGACGTAACGGAACTACAGTCACTGCTTAAGAAACACAGGGCGTGGTTAGTCCCGAAAACTCTTGATCCACACTCAGTGAGGTATTAGCCGATATGAAGGCACGAAGCGAGAAGAGTGAAGGAAATCGTTAGGATATGCCCTGCGTTTTGGAAGCTGTGAGCTAATTCTTGAGCTGGGAACCGCAGCAAAGAGTACTCGCCTTTCAAGTCGTATCCCAAGGTGACGCACGTTTCACCGACGGATGTCCTCTGGTTGGGCGCAGGAAGACAGGACGGCCTGACGTAGTGGGATTCCTCGACCTCCGTTTCCAGACGGACCAAAGAAAGCTGAGCATTTACCATCGGCGAATGGATGATCTGGATGGCCCTCAGGTACACGTCGAACGGGGAGGCGGACATCTTGCGCACTGAGCCCAGACGGACTGCCCAGTTATGGTTGTCGGGGCTGGAAGGACAAGCAGCGCTCGTCGATCACTGATTCTGCATTGCGCGCTATTTTGAGCTGGCGATTAAAGTTGGAGATTTATTTGAGGACGCGAAAAAACCATGTGGTCGTTCATTGGTTCAGGGAGCTTCATGTTTTCTACATTATTTCAGAGATGTTATGCAGCTGTGCTTTGTTGTGATTCTGAGGGGCATGTCCTTCTTGGCTATGCGACCTTTGAAGGTGCACTAAGCCCCCCCCCCCCCCCCCCCCTCAAAAAAAAAAAGTTATCGCGTTATTGACGCAGTGAAACTGATTTTGTGGTAGGAGGGGTACCACAACATGCTTTAATTTTAAGACGTCAACCATCAAAGAGAAATCTATGTTTCGGGATGTCAAAAGTGTCCCGCGACGTAAATATTTCGTCAATTTTTGTGTTTTCTTTTCGCGGAAAGTGGTGGCATTGAAGCCCTACCCTTGGCACTTAAATAAGTGTCTTAGAGAGTTCAGGGAACCTCTCAAGGGGCCTTTAAAGTGAATTTTGATCTTGTCTTTTTATGGCGAAAACTCATTCTACGCGCACTAATCATCCTAGAAAACCCAAAATTAATATCATGCTTGTCCTTATTAAACACGCGACCAAATATCGCGCCACGACCTCTTTTTTTAGATAACGTAAGGGGCGTGTCGCGATGTTTGGTCGCGTGAGCGATCTAATTTTTCGTTATTTTTTATATTTGATATTTTGTCCAGTTTATTGACAGAGGAAATGTGTAGGCGTAAATATATAGGCAACTAGGGCTTGAACGGAATCGCACCGTGCGTTCCACACCATAAAGATCGCCATTCTTAGCAGGCGATAGGTAGGAGCTTGGTCTGATTAGGGAGTTTTAGTACATCGTTTTCAAAGGCCCGCTACCGCTACGAGCGCGCGCTTCAGAGCATGCATCAAAGTGGCAGCGCGAGCTCCCGCTACGATTAGCGTGGCCTAAAAACACGATCTACTAAAACTCTCTATTATCGGGGACCTCTGCCAGGCCAACCATACCACTCCCCCTCGGATGCGCTGTGAATAAAGCGTTCAGATATGGCAGCCAGTGTTACCTTCTATACATAGCTAGCAGGTGACTGGTTCCCTCGAGCTCCTACTTCTGCGGTGTGAAACTAACAGGGTGAACCGAACGCTCACGGACATAAAATACCGGCCGCGAATGTCATAACGGGCAAGGTATGTATAGGCCAGGTGGCGTACACTCCTCGGATATTCCTACTAAGCTAGATTGTCACGCGTTGACCCCACCAAGCGGCAACGCTCGCTACTATGGTACCCTTGGCCGTGAGAGGCACCTGACGTTACAAGCGCATACGCATTGCGCTTCTGGCTGGCCAATTTTGAGGCGAGAGGTAGAGAGCTCGCGGCCACGTCCTTTCGTTTCCGTACCCCTTTAATTCTAATTGATTTTGGGGTTTTGGGCCTTCAAGTTTCATCGACTGCGGACCGCCCTCGCCAGGCCCTCTTAAGCAGTGATCAATAAATTGTGTATAGGGTTGTAGAAGGCGTTCTGAGCATGCTCAATGACCGCGGAATCTCGGACGCCGCGCATGCGTCCACATCCCAGTGACTTGGTATTGTGTGCCTGGGTGAGCCGAACCCTGGTAAGTTGGTGCTGGAGCACTAAAGGACCTCCCTGCCGTTTTGTTCTTGTGAATACATAGCCCCAAAATTGTGAAAAATAATATCCAACTTCTTCACGCTCGTGTCACGACTCCTTCGATACTCGAAAAGAGGCGGACGACAGACAACGCATAGGAACCCTCGTCCCGGTCATTTGGTGTTCTCTGGTCATTACCTTCCTAGCAGACTCAAGTTTCTGTTAGGGATGACGCGAACCTACCGAAGTTCGAGTTCGACCAGGTTCGACTTTTTCCGCCTTTTAACTCCAAGTTCAACAAGAAGTTCGACTCAAGCTCAGCTATTGTGCGCATGTGCAGAAATTGAGAACCAGCTGACGCAACCTTGCGAAGGAAAAGTACGTGCAATATTTTGAGGGTGTATTGTTCATTGTTCCAAAATAATAAGCTAACTAAAGCATTAAAAGCACATGCTTGCTTTCATATTGTGTAAACAACGCTTTTCATTTTATAAAAAAATAAAATAAACCACTGTACGAACGATTTTCCTCGAAATTATACTTTGTGTGTGCGTGCGTGCGCCTGTGGGTGTGCGTGTGTGTGTGTTTGTGCCACCGCTCATAGGTCCAACTTTGTCGGATTTCGTTGAAGGTTCGCCGAAATAGTCGAGCCTCAGGTTGGACAGACGTCGGTGCCATCCCTCGTGTCAGTGCTGCACTCACCCTCTGAAACAGGAGCTGGAGGTGAGCACCCATTTGTTGCTGATCAAGGTACCGTCGCAGACATGCTTGTTGTCTTGGAGCAACATGACGTGCCAGGGCCAGTCGCCGTGCCGGCCGGGTTTCGAAGTGTACATGGCCGTGGCGTTCTGAGGGGGCGTGGCCGAAGACTTCCCGCATTCTGAAAGTAACACTGTTTTCCTTACAATAAGATCGAGCTTTGCAAGGCGCCAGTCAGATCGGGGCAAGCACCGCTAACATCCAGGCAGTTATTTTGTCAATCAAACGCTTTCCAAACGACACGTGCAGATTGTTGGGAAGTCTGAATCGGGAGAGCGCCTTTAGAGCGCGCGGCACTAGAGTGCCGACGTTAGAGCGCGCGACACGAGGGCGCTGCGACAGTAGCGCGCTTGACACTAGAGCGCACGACACGAGAGCGCATGACCAGTTGAGCGCGCGACACTAGAGCGCACGACACGAGAGCGCATGACCAGTTGAGCGCGCGACACTAGAGCGCACGACACGAGAGCGCATGACCAGTTGAGCGCGCGACACTAGAGCGCACGACACGAGAGCGCATGACCAGTTGAGCGCGCGACACGAGAGCGCACGACACGAGACCGCATGACCAGTTGAGCGCGCGACACAAGAGCGCACGACACGAGAGCGCATGACCAGTTGAGCGCGCGACACGAGAGCGCACGACACGAGAGCGCATGACCAGTTGAGCGCGCGACACGAGAGCGCATGACCAGTTGAGCGCGCGACACGAGAGCGCACGACACGAGAGCGCATGAACAGTTGAGCGCGCGACACGAGAGCGCACGACACGAGAGCGCATGACCAGTTGAGCGCGCGACACTAGAGCGCACGACACGAGAGCGCATGACCAGTTGAGCGCGCGACACTAGAGCGCACGACACGAGAGCGCATGACCAGTTGAGCGCGCGACACGAGAGCGCACGACACGAGAGCGCATGACCAGTTGAGCGCGCGACACGAGAGCGCACGACACGAGAGCGCATGACCAGTTGAGCGCGCGACACGAGAGCGCACGACACGAGAGCGCATGACCAGTTGAGCGCGCGACACTAGAGCGCACGACACGAGAGCTCATGATCAGTTGAGCGCGCGACACGAGAGCGCACGACACGAGAGCGCATGACCAGTTGAGCGCGCGACACGAGAGCGCACGACACGAGAGCGCATGACCAGATGAGCGCGCGACACGAGAGCGCACGACACGAGAGCGCATGACCAGTTGAGCGCGCGACACGAGAGCGCACGACACGAGAGCGCATGACCAGTTGAGCGCGCGACACCAGAGCGCACGACACGAAAGCGCATGACCAGTTGAGCGCGCGACACGAGAGCGCGCGACACTAGAGCGCACGACACGAGAGCGCATGACCAGTTGAGTGCGCGACACGAGAGCGCACGACACGAGAGCGCATGACCAGTTGAGCGCGCGACACGAGAGCGCACGACACGAGAGCGCATGACCAGCTGAGCGCGCGACACGAGAGCGCACGACACGAGAGCGCATGACCAGTTGAGCGCGCGACACGAGAGCGCACGACACGAGAACGCATGACCAGTTGAGCGCGCGACACGAGAGCGCACGACACGAGAGCGCATGACCAGTTGAGCGCGCGACACGAGAGCGCACGACACGAGAGCGCATGACCAGTTGAGCGCGCGACACGAGAGCGCACGACACAAGAGCGCATGACCAGTTGAGCGCGCGACACGAGAGCGCATGACCAGTTGAGCGCGCGACACGAGAGCGCACGACACGAGAGCGCACGACCAGTTGAGCGCGCGACACGAGAGCGCACCCCATTTGAGCAAACACCTAAAAATGTGTGATGTACCCGCGGCTCCACAGACAGAACAAAATTGTCCGACTCATCGGATTGAAGCATTGGTGACTTTTGATTCATTGAATATCCCTTTAATAAAAAATAAGAATAAAGCGGGTACGATTCTTTCTAACCAATTGTTTACTGACATCGGAGAGAAAAGGGGGCAGGGGAGTGGGCTGGGGCATATAGGTACCGGGAAAGGTTGCAGCTGAGTGGAGCAGCGAGTCTAAGATTTCTTCATAGTGCTGCGGTGCGCCTCTCGGATATTTATTTATTTATTTATTTATTGAAATACCTTAAAGGTCCTTCTAGGAAGGACATTACATAAGGGAGGGATAAGTACTTCATATATGAAACACACGAAAAATAATAAAATAAAAACATCCACAGCAGTGCAAGCATACAAGAAATCGGAAATCAAGCAAAAAAAAAAAAAAAAAATCTTGCACAGCAGTGCAAACATACAAGAAATCGTAAATCATACAATACCGAAATGGCTGCTGATAAGAAAACGAAAACTATCAGGGTTAATCTCGGTGACGATGCGCTCTGTTAGATCATTCCACCACACTGCTGTTTTGGGAAAGAAGGAATATAAAAAAAGAAGTGCGGCAGGTGAAACGGTCAATCTTACATGAGTGATTAAGACGAGGTGAAATGAAATGCGACTGTGTTAGGGTGCCTTGGCTGAGAGAAGGTGCATAGTAAATGCGATGAAAAAGGCATAAGCAATAAAGCTTGCGTCTTAAGGCCAGTTCTGGAAGGTCGGCTTTTTGTTTTATTAAGGTGACGCTGGAATGTCGAGAATACTCAGAAAAAATAAAGCGCGCGACACGGTTTTGAAAGGCTTCCATTTCAGTGATCAAATATAATTGGTGAGGATCCCAGGTGCTCGATGCATACTCAAGTTTCGGCCAAATCAATGAAAGGTATGCAGTTTTCTTTAAGTGAGGAGGAGCACAACGAAGTGTATGTTTTAGGTAGCCCAAACAACGACTGCACGATGATAACAACGACCGAATATGTACCTTCTAGGAGAGATGCGAGTCGACGTGAACACCTAAGTATTTATAAGAGGAAACAGACTCAACAACGTTAGTCTATAAATACTTTACTTTTTGCTATACTTGGTCTATTCTTGACAGGCATTTAGGCTCCGATCTATTTGGTGGCTATTTAGACGTTCCTCGCATAAGTTTAAATGGTATTTTGGCGTCCATGTTCGCAATGAAGAAAGATTACCGCTAAAAAGTATCAGTAAAAACCTCATCGAAGGAAAGCTCAGCGCAATCTTATCGGATGCAGATCTTTCCAGCCTTTTGACTAATACAGGAAAACCTCCCCTGCAAATCTGTGATATACAAAGTCAAAGAACTAATGAAGCCTTCATTAGTTCTTTGATATAGAAAACGTTAGAAAAAAAAGGTAAAAAATTAGAGAACAAAATGCACGCTACAGATATTCTCTTGTTTTTCCAGTTAGCTTTTTGTAACATTTTTTGGTTTGTCACACGCAAACATTTCGTCGACTCATTTTGCAATGTCATTGCTAAATTCCGCGGCATAAATCCCTGCCAATTTTACATAAAACACGCTTTGCCCGAACAAGTGGTCGGTCCGGTTGGGCCACTCGCGCTGGACTGGTTGTGCGCTTTCGTGACCGGCGCTCTAAGGACACGCTCTCGAGTCGCGCGCGCTAACGTCGCAGCGCTCTAAAGTCGCGCGCGCTAACGTCGCCGCGCTCTCGAGTCGCGCGCTCTAACGTCGCGGCGCTCTAGTGTCGCGCGCTCTAACGTCGCGGCGCTCTAGTGTCGCGCACGCTAACGTCGTGGCGCTCTACTGTCGGCGCTCTAATGTCGGCGCTCAAGTGTCGTGCGCTCTAGTGTTGTACAGCCGTCTGAATCAACTGGGTGACACAGGAACAACCGACAGTCTAAACGACGTGAACATTGTGACGATCAAGTCGAAACACCCGCATTTGTTGCTTAACAAATAAAAAAAAAATAGTAACAAACGGAAAAAAATGCGCATTTAAAAGGCTTTCGCGTGCGCACGGGGAGCACGGGGAGGGGAACACCACCCAACGGCCCTACCTTTTTCGAGTCCCGCCACACTCAAGCTCCTGGCGTCGGTTTCACTTTATATATGGCTAAAAAAAGAAGCTCAACGACTCTAGTGTGAAAAATGTATCGTGTGGTCTTTTCGACACCCCATTCAGTCGCCAAGCAACGAAAAAAAAAAAAAAGGTTTCGGCGTGTGAGAGGGAACATGCCTTTGAAACAGAAACTCAGCTTCATCTGGATTTTGAATTTCTGCACTTTGAATTCTGGATACCCAAACTTGGTGCGTTTGACCGAAAATTCAAATTCTGAACTGACGAGGTGGATCTTCGTCTGCCCTCGAATTATTGGCTCGCGAAAACTAAGCACACGCAGGACATAATGTCACACGAGTAATGAGGAGGGCAATTTATTTAAGCTTCTTTTTTGTGGCGTCATGGTTTTATTTGCATATCAACGTGTTTCAGATTAATATGAAGGCCGTGCTTTGCCTTTCTCTAATTTAGCATGCAACATGACCTTGATGGTGACTGACAGCTTAAGAAATGCGATTCTAAGCATCTTTTGTGCCACCTATAAGGAGGTAATAAGCTTTTCCGGGCTAGCTACGAAAGAAGGGCTCTTCTTTGGCTTTTTTACGCCTCATGCCGCAATCTCTGCCGCCGTGGTCATAATCTACTTGGGATACGCGCTTCATAGTCTGACTAGGAAATACAGAGTACGCACTTGGGGGCACTGCTACAAGCGGCACTCACAGATTATTTCGTTGATTGGACAATCAAACTAGCAATCGTCCTATGGCGATGAGTGAGCGGCGTTTGGGAAGTTCAGGTTCCTTGGCAAATTATGTTTTACTCTTGACAAACGACGCCAATGAGCTGCAAGCCTATGCAAGCATGTTCTAAAACCTGCAGACTGTAGTTTTCAGAACCCTGCTTAGACAGGCTTACGGATCATCGTCGTCGTTTGTAAACAGCTAAACAAAATTTCCTAACGAACCGGAAGTTGTCAAACGCCGCTCACCTATTCCATTGGTCGTTTTGCAGCGTGCCGGGATCAGTAGACCAGATCCGAGAGGAAGCACGCGATTTGAACTGAGTCGCTCCGCCTCCGGATCCCCGTGGAACATGAACACTCCTCCGGAATCGGTGGATGCATTCCCGTCATTCACCTTCCCGGGAATTCCCTTCCCGCGGTCCCGGATCTCGAAGCACATGTTTTCGCAATCGCGGCGCTAACTACACGTGTTCAACGCACGAGCGAAGTTAATCATGGTGTGAAAGATGCGTGTCGATAAGCGATATGCATCAACTTAGCCGCGTAGCTCACTTGCCTCTTCATCGGAATACTCGTGAACGGTGATCAAAAACGTCACGATTTTCGGCCTCTTCTGCGGAGTTCCGAAATAGCAGTCGGATTCACGCGGGACATACAAGCAATCCTCGTCGTCGCTACAGTACTCGAGCCGCTGCTGCTGGATAAGCTTTCCAGCTACTTCACGACGAATTGCCATCAAGCAGCAGTAGCAGCACTAAAGAGGGCGGCACGTCGCGAGCGGCCATTACGAATTCTTTCGCGGCGAGATGCCCGGCGAGAAAGAAAGTCACGTGTGCGCGCCGAACGCTGGCCAGGCTGGCTTCTGGTCGAATCCGCCGAAATCGGCAGAGCGACTTTTTTCGGATCCGGATCGAGATCTGGAGCGGGAGCTGATCCAAACCGACGAGTGGAACACGTCCGTCTCGATCCCGTTCGCCATGTGAAATAGTTCCACTCCAGAAATGTCGATCCCTGCGCGCTCCAAAACGACCCGTGGAATTCGCCATTAGATTAGGATGTGGTCAGTATCTCCCAAGATCCGTTTGTTACACGTTATAATCGGAGGCTAAAACTATAAGGTTTAAAATTAATTAACCATTTGATTTCTTCTTTTTTTTTTGTTTGCTATATGATAATTCCATTTTTTTTTATTAAGAAAAAGCGGTACCTTGGAGGCTGCACTGCAGGTAAACCACCAGCTTTGTCTGGCAGTGTGCCGATGAAAACCTGCAAAAAGAGACAGAGTTTGTTTCACATTTTCGCTCTTGTTTGCGTTGTTGCGCCGCGTCACCTTAGTCCCGGGGACTGGGGATCCAGCAGCTGCAGGTAACTGTCACTGCTGTTCCCATCCCTGTGCAGCTCCATTCTCGAAGGTGGTCTGAAACGGTTATAGGGTGCGACTAAGTTGCCTGGCTGCTTCGCTGGAGTAGAAGACATTATAACCTTGCGTTCTGTCCTTTCTAGCACACTATCCGACAAAAATACCGACGGCTTGCCACCAAATGCATATTCGACAAATCATTCGGAAGGCATATCCAGCAATTTTTGTTTAAATTAAAGTTTTGAAGCGAATTTTCTCTTGCTTTCGGGGCTCCCGTTTTGTTTTGTTTTTGTAAAAAAAAAAAAAAAAAAAAATACCAGGTTTTTTTTTAACTGCTACAATAGGCTGATCTCACGGCACCATGACAGAACAGCACACGACAAAACAGCACGCGACAAAACAGCACGGTCAAAACAGCACGCGTCAAAACAGCACAGCGTCGAAACAGCACGGCGACAAAACAGCACGCGTCAAAATAGCACGCGACAAAACAGCACAGCGTCAAAACGGCACAGCGACAGAAGAGCACGTGCCAAAACAGCACGGCGTCGAAACAGCTCAGCGTCAAAACAGCAAAACGACAAGATAGCACAGCGCCCAAAAAAAAGGTGTTTCGGAAATTATTGCGCTAAATTTTTGTAGACTCATAAACTTCCCGGTTCTTTTTGGTGTGTTGACGAAAATCAGTATACTAACGAAAATGTAATATTTAAAAGCGTTTATTTAAAATGTATAGTGAGTTAACCAGGTACTGATATTTGTTTTTGTTGTGGCAGCCGACGCGACCTGTTCTGCAAGACGCACTGGGGCCCCATCGTGATCTGACATTATTTTCGTGTGCTCGTGTTTGTACACAGGACAAACGTAAGCTTCACTATACCGCTTCGGTCGGAAAGGCAAATATCAAAATCCAGAAATTTGCAAGCATTGTACTCAGTGCGATTTTTCCCATTTTCACGACTGCGAGAGGTGGTAAATTCGCGACGACCACAGAAACGGCTATAAAACAATCGTATTTATTCCCTCCTCTAGTAGACGGAAGCAAGGGTTTTTAAAAAGTGTGCGGCATTTACGGGCGCGCTTGATTTGCATTGTGCAGTTCACGATTAGATTTCCTTCTTCGATTAAAGAATTCTGCACACAAATCCCTATCAGGTCAAAAACCCAGATTTCAACCTGAAGACCCCTGCGCCCCCGGAACTTTTGTTGAAAGTTGAACCCGACCTCGGAGACAAGCTGAAAACTGCGAAAGAAAGTGGCCATATAGTCAGGAATGAGTCGCATCCCCCCCCCTCCCCCCCCCCCCCTCCACCCCTCCAAACGCCCTCGAAAATATTGACCTTTTTCAATTAATACTGACCTTTTCTTTTTCTGCTGACTATAAACGACACGGAAAAATCCGACAAACGCACCAACAAGAGCTTCGCTGAAGGAGGTTCGAACAATTTCACTCGTTTGTTTAAAGCTTTCCGCCTGCCACCTTACGGGAATTCTTTACGCTGGATGCCGATCGGTAACTCCTGTTGCGATAAAAACCGTGGTCCACTACCAACTGCCGTGCCTTCCAAACTGTGGGTCCGACAGATCCAGTTTTTTTTTTTTTTGTGGTTATAAGTGTAGTCATCTTCAGCATACATTTTATTATGTGGACTGCTACTAGTACTCATCACTGTAACTGACTCTTGTAGCCTCGTGAAAAGCCCAGAGAAGGTCGTGACGCGATATTTGTTTTTTTGGAAAGGGGGGGGGGGGGGGGGGGGTTCGGGTTGCGGAGTCTAGTAAGCTCTGAAATAGGCAATAATTTCCTTTATAACCTAGGGACAATAAATGAAAAGGTCAAGGAGGTTCGATATTATTCGCGCAGAGAGAGGAGAAGAACGCGCTTGAAGTTGCTACATGCGTGCTGTTTTGTTGCCGTGCTGTTTTGACGCCGTGCTGTTTTGGCACGTGCTCTTCTGTCGCTGTGCCGTTTTGACGCTGTGCTGTTTTGTCGCGTGCTATTTTGACGCGTGCTGTTTTGTCGCCGTGCTGTTTTGACGCTGTGCTGTTTTGACGCTGTGCTGTTTTGACGCGTGCTGTTTTGTCGCGTGCTGTTTTGTCGCGTGCTGTTTTGTCGTGCGCTGTTCTGTCGCGTTCCCTGATCTCACTATAGTCCGTGACAGGTTAAGGGTGAAGTGGAAGCTCCTCCCACCTCTTTCTACTTTAGCAGAGTGAACGCTGGAGAGAAGGCGACCACCCTTAACTTGTCCCCGACTATAAGCGTTCCATGCATGCGTTACGCAGCCATAACTGTATTTCATAGAAGGCAGGCGCCAGTTCACGAGAGAGCTCGTGCTGCTTAGCGCT
Source organism: Ixodes persulcatus (assembly GCA_013358835.2). Classification (NCBI taxonomy): domain Eukaryota; kingdom Metazoa; phylum Arthropoda; class Arachnida; order Ixodida; family Ixodidae; genus Ixodes; species Ixodes persulcatus. The sequence goes on along the minus strand of JABSTQ010010634.1, from coordinate 310,160 downwards.
CAGATTTCCAGCGAGGTCGTCGCACGTGCAGAAAGGCTACAGTTCAAACGATGGATGGCGGCAGCGGTTGCGTAATGAAACTTGCGGTGAGATCGGTCTATCCAAGCTTTAGTTACCAAGTACGTTTCAGAGACATCCACTAAGTCATTCGTCAGACGACGGCATCGACTTGAGACTGCAAATTAACCACATTTGAGCTCAAACACACTCGCTTCACTTTAATCTTGAAAAATAATAATGTATTAGGAAGAAACTTTACCCCAAGATTCCAGCCCGTTTTTATGCGTTGTTTTTATTTCTAATGTCGCACACACAGACACGCACACACAAAGGTTTACTATACAAACTGTCCGCCGACAATATGCAGGCGTTTGGTAAACGCCTACAACTGAACACTGGAATCACTATCGTAACAATGAACGGAAGGTACTACCTACCCCAGGTTGAGTATAGAACACGCTGTTGTCGCTAGATTTTTGAGTATAACGTCGCGGCGAAACAGGGGAAGCGTCGAGTTGAAGTCGTCCATGCAGATCTTCTTGTACTGTCCCTTTTCATTGGCCATCAGGTATCCTTGGTGCGGGTGCAGCAGGGGTGACGTGCTCACGGTCTCTGAATTCGATGCGAGCGTCACTGGAACGTTAAGGTGACCAATTAGCGCATTTTTCATCTCGGGAACTTAAAGCTTCTAAAGCCAGCGAAATTTTGATCGTGAATGATTGCCTCAAAATTTTTTCAACAAATTATGTGAACCATTAACCTAAATCATAAGTCTTCGTAAATTGCTTCGCAAAGTTATTGAATTTGAAATTCGGTCCGAGAGGCTGCAGAGATTCCCTACTGCAACACTAAACACTCGACGTCAGATGTAATTTGGAACAATATGGCGGCGGTACAGATTGTTCTCGACAGGTTACATGGCGTCTGATGGTGTGAAATGAATGCTGGTTAAGCTCACACCAGCAAAACAAACCAAACACGCACAATATCGTTTCATAGACTGCCTGCATGACTTGCAAGTTCTACAACATGTAACGTCACCGCGATGGAAAGCGCGGGAAAAGTTCAATGTTGGCAACACATTCATTTGCCGCTTTCTGAATAGTTATTTTGAATTTAGATACACTAATAAGTAGCATGCCGGAAAAAGCAAAGCCTAGGTATTCCTAAATCTGTTTAGTTTCGGTAGCCAAAAAATCGCCGGGCTCCCGCTTAAGAAAAAAAAAACGGAACAAAAGTATCACTCACGCTCCATTAATTTGCTCACTGTTCACGAACGAGGCTCGCTCGTTCACTCGCCAACAGACTAGATACGCATGTATATTATTAAAGAAAGCTCGACAGAACCCGCTCGACAGCAACCGTGCACACCGACGCACACGAAAGTTTCGAAGGAGTGAGGGGTTCTGCGTTTTCGTTAAATATCGAAACCCCAATAAAACTGACCCCCGAACCTATTTCAGCAAAATCGGAAAAAAAAAAAGAAAAACCCGATTTAGAGCTGCCCTTGAATAAGAAAAATCGAAGCCTCAGGGGACGAAAGTTTCTCTTTAACCACGACAAACCCCCAAGACTGCTTGTAAAAACGGCACATACACTAAAAGGTCTAAAACACAGCTGAAGAATTTATTTTCCAAAAACTGCTTAAAAAGGCACTGTGGCCTAGCAAAACAAAAAGAGAAAAAGCCAAAAAACCTCTTTCCACAACTGAACCCTGAGAGATCACCCTAAAAACACAAAAGACGTCGCGACGAACACCTCCTCTTCTACCTCTAAATCTCTCGCTAAGCGAAAGCTACAGCCTCATTCCACACCAGAACAACTTTTTTCGTCCAAAAAAGAGTTAGACGAAAAGCAGTCGTACTTGTGGAAACCGATAAGTCAGGCTTGTTTTCGGTTACGCCGAAGGTGGAGTTTTCGAAGGAAATCAGATATAGCCATTTCAGGGTTAGTTCGGCCTTTCGACGCCAGTTTGAAGCAATTTAAGGAGAAATTGTGAAAGCTTTGAAGGACGCCGATTTTACTTCACTAGCCACAAAGACAAATGAAGTCTCAAAAGATACGTTTGGAAATTAAGTTTTTTTTGTTTTTTTTTTCTAAAAGACCGCAAGGCGGATATTATCCTCCGGGTAATCGTAAATGAAAATGGCACATGGCAGAAGTTGCTGTCTTCCTTTCTACAGAACGCTGTTGCTACTTTGGATACAAGAATTTTGTCCGTGCGGTGCTCCCTTGATTCTAGTGAATGATTAACAACCCTTTCACTCATTAACAAAATTTCAAGTGTTTCATTGGGCATAAAATATCGGTATTACTCCCTTGAACACAATACCTTACTGGCTAGGGCAAGCCGTTCTTGGAAAGCATTTGATCAATTTCTTGTCACGGTCGAGTATTTCGGTCCTTGAGTTCATGAGGCTTTAGTGAAGTACCTTGACTCAATGGTAGTGAAGCGTGATAGTCCGAAATTTATGAACAAGGTGCGTGATCGTTCCCGCGGTAGTCCCTGCTCTTTCTGAAATCTATCTGAGGTTTATAGGTTTGCAGCTCTCTGAATCTTCCGGAACCCTAACAAAGTTTCCAGTAAGGAGGAGCGTGGAGGACGTTTTGTTTTGTTCCACCGACATGCTTTTAACGGAATCTATGGAGAAATCAGTAGCGCCCCGAGTTCCTTAGAAACACTAAGGCACGGATAAATACAATACCTAGACCTTCAACTTAAAACTAATTCAGGCCTTTCCTGGGAGTATGGAAACGGCAACCGGCCCACTCGTCTCCGGAAATCTTGTCACAGGCCAACAGGTCACAGCGGCCTTCTGGATCTAGGTCACTTCGTCATAGGAACACTCGCCAAAAGTGGCCGTTCGTTACCGGAACACTGGTCGCAAAGTCGTTTGTGTTTTGGAAGGAGTAGGGTCAACCTTGCTTTACACAAAATTAGTCGTTTTTTACTAACAAAGGAAATTGGACCCGACTTAGAAATACGCTTAGGACGCACGTATTTGGTAAGAGTATACGTTCAGGAGAGTTTGGAATAACGAACGCACAACGCACAAGACTTGGACGCGGTTGCACTAAAATGTTTCGTTCCATTGTTCCACGAAATTTCGTAAAGGTCTATCAGAAAATTCAGTTCTGGAATCACTGCGTATCCATGGAAACGAACTACTGCAAGTCGATCAATAAATTTCACGAGTCCGTTTGTATTCTGACCGTTAGGGGCACACATACTTACCTCGGGACCAAACAGATCACTTACCGAGGTGCGTCAGAAGAAGAAAGGAACACTGGTAAAATATTTTCTCTCATTGTTTAAGCTGGATAGTGAAAGTGGTGCACTTCGTTGGCGTGTTGTTTTCCCACTTGTTTCTTCGCGTATTTCTTGATCTGCTTTTCTTTTTTTCTTTTTTAATCAAGAGAATATAGCGATCTTCACCAACAAAATCTACATACTTTATTTTCTAGTTATTGAAAATTGTTTCCACAATCAGCAAACTTTGGACTGTTGCAAAAAACGTCCAGATACCTATCTGAGCCCATTGTATGATCTGCATAAGTTTAAAAAAAAAAGCGTTCCATGATTCACTATTTTATAAATATTCATACATAACATCCACATGATTTGGCATGCCAGTTCTGAAGACTGCTAGTATGATAGAAATTTAGTTTTAAAAATAGCAGCACGCTATACAGTATGTTACGGTAAAGGCCAGGATTTTTGGACACTCCATCTTAGTTGCAACGACCGTCCCCACGTGGCGCCTCGATCGTGGCAAGGCCGAGCGAAGAGAACCCTTTCTCGCACCCTTTCCCCTTTTCCTCCTTGCCACCTTAGGAAAGAGAGAAAAAAAGGAGGGGGGGGGGAGGGGAAGTGTCCTCGTACAAATAGAAAGAGGAAAGATTTTCTTGGGGTCCGTGCTAATACGAGCTAATCCTGCCCAGGGGCAAAATTCGTCTGCTCAAGCGACACGCCAGAGATAGAACGCAGGACCTTGGGAAGCTGAAGTCAAGCACAATCTTTGGAAACCTAACTTGGTGTTTGTGGATATTTAGACAGCGCAATGCTTGCCAAATATTCAAGTGGCGACAGTCGCTTGTCACTTATTAGTTGCCTCTACGATGTTGATGAGAAATTGAACCATTGCTGTATGACTTATATTCCGTGTCACCCTAAAAAATACTGCAGCGGACGCTATGACCTATTGGAGCATATTGACCGCTGATGACGTGTCACTGACCTCCCGGCTTGGCAGAATAGAGAGCGAAACCGCGTGTCCCGCTGGTTGTGCTCGATTGACCGAGATGGCTTATAATGTCCGCTGCGGACCAGCATAAGAGAGTATAGACTGGATTTTGTAACGAGCAGTACCCAGTATAGATACACAACCGCACGGTGGTACGATGCTTATCCAGATCCAAACGGGCAGGGTCGGGACAAAATGACTAAACTCATGATCTTTGGGTTCTGCAGGGCGAGCTCTCGATCTACGCACTCGCTTCAAGCGCGAGCGTGGGGCCCGGGACGATGCTTGCTCTGCACGTGCGCGTGCTTGGCAAGCACATTCAAAGCGCGAATCATACTCGGTTTCACTTTAAGTGTGAGTGCAGAAGAAGCTACGAGAGCGAGCTCCGCGCAAGCACTATTCAGGGCAGTATGCTCGAGCGTCTATCTTCGGTTTCGCTCGCACATAAAGGGATGCTGAATAGACCCTTCCCGAAATTCAGTCTGGCTACTTTGATCACTATCATCATCTGTGGAACGGCATCTGTGCCATACCAATGGCGGCCTTCTAGTGACTGATAAAGGAAGACAATTGAAGATGCTCCTAAGCGGATGATGCGAGGCCTGTATATGCGGGGGGTCAGCACGGCGCGACGTAGGAATAGAACACAAGAGCTACGTAAGCGTTTATTTCTAATAACTCAGATTCCGTCAATCTGTGGGCGGCACACAATTGACTTTAAAGCCCTTTGGCGTCTAGAATTTTCTCGAGGCATCTCAGTGGGTCGGAGCTTTGTTCTGAATACAGGTTCTTGGTAACCATAGAACTGAAAGTGATCGAGAAAGAACTCACACTGAACGATTCCTCGCGGGCCGTTGACTTGCGAAAGTGACGGTGCCGATACAAGTTCATCTCCGCCATTGATATGGCAAAACCTAAACTGCTTTACGAACCACCAGATGGCCCTGAATTTCGGAAATGGTCTATTTCAGTGTGCATAATAATTGGTGCACGATCTTTCCACGAGCCAGCAGCCGCCGGTGTGCGCGAGCACACGCAACGATATTGACGTCATAGTCCCCCATCTACGCTTAAGAGGACAGTGAAATGTCTGGGCTCCAGGGAAACGGAAAATAGAGACAAGCTTTTCATCTCCCCATTGGGGTCTGGTGTAAAAGGTAAGCGACTAATTGGTCTAACAAGCGCGTAGGTTTCACTTTTGGAGATGAAAAGCCTGTTTTTATTCTGATTTGGCCCGAAGCCCTTACATTTCACTGTCATCTTAAGCGCCAACGGGGTACTGTGACGTCAATTTTGTTGCGTGTGCCGCGCACAGCGGCGGCTGCTGGCTCGTGGAAAGGTCGTGCGCCACTTATTATAGACACAAAATTGTTTGGTTCAGTATCCCTTTAAAATGAAACAGTGTATAGCATCTGGTCGTGTTTCACTACTGCCCGAGGCACGTTAATGTCCCCAGGCTAGCAGTCATAGTGCACTGGCTAAATTTCTATTCCACAGGTTAGAGACCTGTCGCCCCTTGTATGCCTGAAAATAGTCGCGCTATCTAAATAGTCCTACACACGAAGCAAAGGCACTAGTTTCGTAACTTTTAACTTCGATTACAGATGCTTTTTCCGCGGCACCAATTTCAACAGAGCATTATCCATCATTCAAAGAAAGGCCTGCGCGTCTGGTTACCAGCAAAACACTCAAGGAGCCAGTCTCTGCGATCTACGAAATCAGTTCAGCGAATGATGAGGCGGAACAACCTAAAATGAAGTCTGCGCTGTTTCATTACGCAATGCAAATTGCGTGATGCTTGCAGTCCGTAATGCCACAGCACAGAGCAGACTTAATTTTGAGGTCGAAACAGATGTTCCGCCTCATCATTCGCTGAGCTGATTTCGTCGATCGCAGAGATTGGTTCTTCGAGTGTTTTGCGGATAAGACGACGCGCAGGCATTTCTTAGGGTGATGTATTGCCACGTGACTCGCATACTAAAGAAGCCTTGCCTTATGGCGAATTCCACGAGTTGTTTTGGAGCGCGCCGGGATCGACATTTCTGGAGCCCACCTATTTTACTGGGCGATCGGGATCGAGATGGACGTGTTCCGCTCGTCGTTTCGGATCAGCTCCCACTCCAGGTGTTGGTTTGAATCCGAGAAAAGTCGCTCCGCCGATTTCAGCGGATTGGACCAGGAGCCAGACTGGCCAGCCATCGGCGAGAACACGTGGCTTCCTTTCTTGCCGGGCATCTCGCATATCGCCTTGATAGAATTCGTGATGGCCGCTCGCGAAGTGCCGCCCGCTTTACTGCTGCTGCTGCTTGATGACAGTTCGTCGTCAAGTTGCTCGAGCAGCTCTTCCAGCAGCAGCGGCTCGAGTAGCACGACAACAAGGATTGCTGGTATGTCTTGTATGAACTCGATTGCCTTCTCGGACCTCCGCAGAAGAGGCTGAAAATCGTGACGCACTTGGACACCGTATTCCTAACGAGCGTGTTCACGAGTATTCCGATGAAGATGCAAGTGGGCTGCGCTGATGCAGATGGCTTATCGACACGCATCTTTCACATCATGATTAACTTCGCTCGTGCGTTGAACACGTGTTGTTAGCGCCGCGATTGCGAAAGCATGTTCGTCGACATCGGGGACCGCCGGAAGGGGACTCCCGGGAAGGTGAATGACGGGAAGGCATCCGCCGATCCCGGAGGATTGGTCATGTTCAACTGGGGATCCGGAGGCGAAGCGACTCACTTCGGATCGCGTGCTTCATCTCGGATCTGCGGCGGTCTACTGATCCCGGCGCACTCCAAAACGACAAGTGGAATTCGTTATGAGTAAATCCACATCTCTGCCTGCCCAACGCTAGGCGGAAATGAGCGCCCCATTATTTATGAAGACTGCATTCTTGGCGTTCTAGAGTGACCGCGTATTCGTAGTAAAATTTTCGAAAAGTAGCGCTGCTTCCGGCTGTCAGTCTCCCGTCTTGACTTGCAAGATTTGTGTTTGTGGTGTGAACGGTTAATTTCTATCGATGACTCGCGTGCTTCTCGAGGCGAAGCTGGGCACAGTGGAGTCATTTGTTGACGGGCGTAAAAGGCAAACACAACCATGCAGTGAGATTTAGATGTGGGTGCAGATTAATCGGGTTAAAACTATTATTAGACGCCCAGCCCTACTTTTATTCTTTATTTCTTTATTAAAACAAAAACGCTGAACCCTAGCTGATACTGTAAACGTTACTAAGGATTCGCTCTCGAACGTTGTGCAAGCGGTCAGACTTCGCGACCGGGCTTGTGACGCACTACGTTCAGAGGGTTAGACCCACTATGCTTCCTAAGCTCTAGGCCAAAAGGAGAGACTTCACCGTGACTGTCGCCCTTTTTGTTTGTGACCGTCCAGGGGTATGCGACGAAATATTCATTTACTTCGTGTGAACCGCAGGAATTTACTCATTAAACTAAAAAGCGTCACCAGTAAACGTTTTTATTCAAATACCGCCATTTTTCTTTTTACTGCCATTGGGGTTTTTTTTTTTGCTTTCTTTTTTTATCCATCCAGCCCATCTCACGGGTATGAGGATAGAGGCATTAATCACGCGACGTTTAGCCATGCCTTGCCAGCGAACTCAGCACCATAAACAAAAGCGTCAACTCGAGAAAACAAAAGGAAAAGAAAAAAAGAGCTTTGTGCGTATATTTTATACTCTGCGTGTGTGGTTCTAACAAAAGTTGGGTAGAAAGAAAAATATGTCTTCGATAAAATAATAAACAACTCAATATAAATGCACGCATAAGTATCCTAATTCACTACTCAAAAGCAAGAAGCCAAGCCAAGTTTTATTGCGGCTTTACTTATGCGCTCCCTATATATTTCCCAGCGCTGTCACGAATTATATTTTTCCTGTCATTGTAAGCTCGAAGTTTACAATTGCAGAGGGTGCATCCGGCAAAAGTGTGCTCAGTTGAATTGCGCCTCAATTTTGTTTGACGACAAAAAAGAGTAATTTTATTCATTTAAACGAGGAGTGAGAAATCGACCTAGTAGTTCATGACGCTCAAGGTGTACATGTCACTGGCGATAGGAAAATTGGATTAGAAGAATAAAATTAGAGACCAGACAGGGGGCGTGCTACCTTGGCAGGATAGGCCCACCGTTTAATGCGAATATCTCGGGGAGTAGCGGTGAAAGGGGAGAGACGCGCCCCATGCGAGGAATCGCCAGAACAATGCTCAAGCACAAAAACAAGTTAAGTGCTGCAGCAACGGCTCTTCTTAAAGCTCACAATCAGATGTCGATGTTTTAGTCAATTTCTTACAAAGATTCGGCGTAACCGGTCTTCGGACAGAATATATTAAATAATAAAAAAAAATACTTTTTTTTTCTTTTTTGTAAAGAAATATATTAAAAAAAGGCCAGCACTGTCCTTTTAACGACCATAAAAAGGGGAAAGGGGGGGGGGATGCAACGATTTCCGGACTTCGGTCAAACATTTGTGGAAGTTGCCCTCTGCCACTTTTAAATAAAGAACAAAAAACGATTTCGCCTGCGTGTCCTAGTTGTGTGAAGAAAAGATAAAGATTGGCATTTCGGGCACCCCTCAACGCAGTCTTCAGGGTCACACCTGGTCCCCCTCCTAGTGACGTAATTCGGGGTGCCGTGTAGGTTCCCGTGTGCTTTCTCGACGGATGCTTCCTCTCCCTCTCTCTGCTGACATTAGCGGGCGTTAAGCTGCAGCTTAGAGGCGAGAGCGAGGTCACGTAAGCTTTTCGCCGTAATGCCTTCGGCTGCCACTCTCGGCTCCAGGTGGGGGGAAAAACTCGGCATTTGCTTTGCGACTGGGCAGCGGAATCGCGACATTTTTTAATAAAGGAGTTTTTTTCTCTATCCCCCGGGACACGATAACAACGTAAAAATGACGAGATACAAATTCTTTTAATCTTAGAATCGTTGCACCCCCCCCCCCCCCCCCTTTAACTAAACACTCCTTGCTCCGTGTTCAGGGTCAGCTTGCTAGGAACCGGATGAGACGCAATCTTTCCCAAAACGCTGCAAGAGAAAACACAGTGGCGCAAAGTAGCTTCCTCCAGCGGCCTCTCGGAAAAGATTGTCTCAGCTAACCGATCTTAAAAAAATCATATTAAAAAAAAAAAACAAAAAAACGAAGCTTTTTCTCCCCCCCCCCCCCTCCCTCCCCCGCACACGGGAGAACACGAAACAAGACTGCAAGTTTGACTCAAGGCCAGTGCGAAAACAGCACCGCCGTTTTTGACGGTTGGCAATGCAAAACCAGAGATGTAACATAAAACCGCCAAACTTACAAACTTGAGTTTTGCGTTAAAACTGCCCTCTTCACGAGAAAAGTAATAAAAGCATAATATTTTATTTCTGAGCGTGAGCGGGGGCTTCTCGGGCAAGTTCTCGAACCGGACCCACACAAAACCGAAAAGAAGACAAAGACCGTTTATTTTTTTATTGATTCAGAACGGATCGAAACCAAACTGCATTCTCATATCATGGGTGCGGGTGGTCCGGCGACAACTTCGCTACAGTTAAATCAGAGCAATAAATTAAAAAAAAATATATATATATATATTGTTGCATTTAACAACATTGTGTTAAACCGCGTCACGGATACATCATAATCCCTCTACTAGTGGACAGCTAAAGTAAATCTGTTCCCGTTCAAAAAAAAAAAAAAAAAAAACAAAAGACATCTACAAACTTTTGCGCGAAACTTGCGACGAACGGAACTTCGCGAACCCCTCTTGGACAAAGAGTTGTTTCAGCTGTATGCTGTGGTCGAGGACAATGAATACGGAACGATTGCGCAAAAATTTGTACGATAAACATTTGAATATTTATAAAGTACACCAGTGGTTCTCAAATGGGGGTCCGCGGACCCTTTGGGGTCCGCGAAGGCATTCTAGGGGTCCGCGAAGCCTTGCCTCGTCACTCAAACGCGGCAATAAAGCGCGAAACACATGCCTTTGGGCAGGACGATTGCGCGTATGTCGAAAAAATGGTACTTCTGATATAATTCGAGCCATTTCTTGGCAGAGTAACCTCTATTAAATGACCAGATTCTAATCTTTTTATGCCGAAATCGCGTTTGCACTCGGCGGGAAACTATTGTACACACATGAAACTATCGTATAATCAAGGTTGAGTCGGCTCGGGGTTCTAGCCTTTGGGCACGACGATTGCGCGTATGTCGAAAAAATGGTACTTCTGATATAATTCGAGCCATTTCTTGGCAGAGTAACCTCTCTTAAATGACCAGATTCTAATCTTTTTATGCCGAAATCGCGTTTGCACTCGGCGGGAAACTATTGTACACACATGAAACTATCGTATAATCAAGGTTTGAGTCGGCTCGGGGTTCTAGCCTTTGGGCACGACGATTGCGCGTATGTCGAAAAAAATGGTACTTCTGATATAATTCGAGCCATTTCTTGGCAGAGTAACCTCTCTTAAATGACCAGATTCTAATCTATTTATGCCGAAATCGCGTTTGCACTCGGCGGGAAAGCTATTGTACACACATGAAACTATCGTATAATCAAGGTTTGAGTCGGCTCGGGGTTCTAGCCTTTGGGCACGACGATTGCGCGTGTGTCGAAAAAGTGGTCTTTCAGATATAATTTGCGCCTTTTCTTGGCAGAGTAACCTCTCTTAAATGACCAGATTCTAATCTATTTATGCCGAAATCGCGTTTGCACTCGGCGGGACACTATTGTACACACATGAAACTATCGTATAACCAAGGTTTGACTCGGCTCGGGGTTCTAGCCTTTGGGCAGGACGATTGCGCGTATGTCGAAAAAGTGGTACTTCTGATATAATTTGCGCCTTTTCTTGGCAGAGTAACCTCTCTTAAATGACCAGATTCTAATCTATTTACGCCGAAATCGCGTTTGCACTCGGCGGGACGCTATTGTACACACATGAAACTATCGTATAACCAAGGTTTGACTCGGCTCGGGGTTCTAGCCTTTGGGCAGGACGATTGCGCGTATGTCGAAAAAGTGGTACTTCTGGTATAATTTGCGCCTTTTCTTGGCAGAGTAACCTCTCTTAAATGACCAGATTCTAATCTATTTACGCCGAAATCGCGTTTGCACTCGGCGGGACGCTATTGTACACACATGAAACTATCGTATAACCAAGGTTTGACTCGGCTCGGGGTTCTAGCCTTTGGGCAGGACGATTGCGCGTATGTCGAAAAAGTGGTACTTCTGATATAATTTGCGCCTTTTCTTGGCAGAGTAACCTCTCTTAAATGACCATAATCTAATCTATTTATGCCAAAATCGCATTTGAACTCGGCGGGACGCTATTTTACACACATGAAACTATCGTATAACCAAGGTTTGACTCGGCTCGGGGTTCTAGCCTTTGGGCAGGACGATTGCGCGTATGTCGAAAAAGTGGTACTTCTGATATAATTTGCGCCTTTTCTTGGCAGAGTAACCTCTCTTAAATGACCAGATTCTAATCTATTTATGCAGAAATCGCGTTTGCATTCGGCGGGACACTATTGTACAGACATAAAACTATCGTATAACCAAGGTTTCACTCGGCTCGGGGTTCTAGCCTTTGGGCAGGACGATTCCGCGTATGTCGAAAAAGTGGTCTTTCCGATATAATTCCCGGGATTCTTGACTGTTAGAACTTTTTTTTTTATGACCCTATTTTAATTTGTTTACGAAGAAATCGCGTTTGCACTCGTCGTGACACTTTTGTACACACATGGAAGTATCTTATAACTAGGGTGTATACTTTCCGGTGTTTATTTATGACGAAAATCGGCGGATGTTTATCGGTGTTTGTTTATTTTTTAGAATACCGGTGTTTTTCGGTGAATTCTCTCGTGCAGGCGCTGAAAACGGTGATTATCGGGAGGAAAAATTGCGAATGTGAACGACCACTGAAAACGAAAAACAGTTCAAATTTTATTTACATCTTTTACACAATCTCTTTCACATGATTCTCCCGTCCTGACTCGTATAGGACAAGGGCATTGAGACTGTTGTCATCTCAAGAGAACAAGAGCACCGGCTGTAGCTGGCCTCTCGGGCCACTAATAGTGATCTTCATGGTCGGTGACCCAGGAGGATCGCTGGTTTTAGGGAGCAGTAGAAGAAAGCTACTGTTCTCCAAGAGTCCAAGAACACGTAGGTCACAAAAGAAAGACAAGCAAAATGCATGGTTCCGGGCAAGATAATGTGTTTGACGAAAGTTCGTGTGGGACTTTTTCAGTGAAAAACAAAACGACAAAAACATTGCTAGAGAAAAATTATGTGGAAACCGGGGTATTTTTGTTTTGAACGATTTTTTATTTCCGTCGCCGGTGGATGTTTATCGGGTAAAACTACAGGATTTATCAGTGAAAAAAAAAAAAAAAAGAAACCAGCGTTTGCTCAAAAATATGTAAAAGCCGGTGTTTTTGGGCTTTAACCGATTTCATACTTTCAACGCCGGCGAATGTTTATCGGTGTCTTTCGGTTAAAACCGGAAAATATATAGCCTACGGTATATTCAAGGTTTGACACAGCTATGAGTTCTAGCGTTTGGGTAGCGGGAATGCGCGTTCATCAAAAAACTGGGATTTCAGATCCATATCTCGCCATTTTAGCTGTCTTACCGAGGTTTGAACCCCACGAGGGGTTCAAACCTCGTGCGGTATCTGCGTGTTTTGCCACGCCACGCAGCGGCAACGTGATACATTTTAATGGAAACTAAGATACAGATAAAATAACTATTAATTCTAAACCCGGGTTCAAACCTTGAGTACTGTGACTGTGATTTGGCTTTGTTTATGTAAAAGTGATGGTTAAGAAGTTTTTTTCTCGTGTTAATTCGGCGCACCACGATCGTCGATATGCTATTTGCAAGCCGTAAGTAAACAGGTTGCGCAGCATTCCCTTTAAATATTCGGAGCAATGGCGGTCTACCTTAAAATTAATTAAACTAAAAATGAAAGTTATTAAAAGATAGCTGAGTCGCTTGGCAACCCGTTATTGATGAGTGCAATCCAGTATGGGAGGACGTTTTCTGTAGAACAACGATCTTTCATTAAAACTCGGTCTTTTTCTTCGGGTCTTGCCATAGACGTAATGTAAATATTTTTGATCGCCATTTGGCTGTGTATAACGTGATCGTACGATTTCTAAATTTTCCCCGAAAAGGTCGGACACCGCACCTAACACAACCTTAATGAGTGAAAAGCGATTATTGGCCGAGGTTTTGAGTAAGTGATTATAAACGGCTTTCGCCCATTGAGTTACGGTGGCCCCGGCTCTTGGTAGCCAATACATGGCGCAAGTTGTAGGGACGCGCCGACGTCCACCAATCTTGGGGTTCACTGGCGACTTCTTCGTTGCGGAGGGCTTAGCGGAGGGGTAAACGCGGTTTACGAAAACTGCCTAATCATGAGCTCCGACGGTGCGGTGATAACGGGCGCCTCAGGCCATGGACTACGTCTGTCCTTGAAAACGCTGCGAATTATCAGATTATTCTGCCTCTACTGTGTGGGCAACCTGGAGATTCCAAGCGGTTGGCCCAGGTTGCCCCTACGACGATCATGAGTGGTCATCTTGACCACGAGGGGGCCAAGGGCAACTGGCCACGCGAGCGGCGCTCCGCCGCTGATAAAGGGCCGTCGCAGCGTATGCCCGGGGGGCTGTTGGGATCGCGCCGCAGGCGATAGCGGTCATTAAATGTTTACGTGTTGTTGAACCGGTGTGCTCTGTCATTCCTCGAGACGGGTAGCAGCAAGGGAAATCCCACACTGGCGCCCAGACGTGATATGCTGCTCGTCTGAGAGGATGGCCGCAAACTGGGTTCGTTTTACGTTACGTTTTACATAGTCACGTTTTACATAGCCAATTTTGCGTTCCTGAGTTTGCCCACATTTGAGGGGGCGTTTCTTCGCAAGCCTAAGTTCATTGACCTGCGGCAACCTCGACTACAACACGATGCCGTCTACAGAGGACGCCGACAAAAACGTGAGTGAGGACGATCTTTTGACGCTCGGTGCACTCGCGGATAACGCCGCCAGCGACATAAAACCAGACGCTAAGCCTACAGTCTCAGTCCCGGCAGGCGCAGCATCAGAGGGTGGTCTAGCAGAACTAAGAGTGGCCATGACCATGCTTCTTCAGATACAACGAGAGCAGATGATGCGCTCAAGCCCCACTCCTGCTGGAAGCACGCCCCCCAGGGACTACCTAAGGCTCTCGCTTAGCGTTCCGGTTTTTTCGGGGTACGCAGATAGAAAGTCAGTCGCGATGTTCGTCTCGGAACTGCGGGACTACCAAGCTGCGTCGGGAATTGACGACGAAACCGTCCTCACCCGCCTTTTGCCGGTTGCACTGACAGACAGTGCAGCACTGTGGAGGCAAAGACAAACTAAATTCACAAGTATGTCGGATTTTGAGGCGCGATTCAGGGCGGAGTTCCTGCCTCCGGATTACAACATGCGGATCAGGGACGAGCTGCGTGCGCGCACACAGCACCCGGACGAGTCACTCATCGAGTTTGTAAGGGCTCTCCAGGGGCTGTACGACATCGCCGACGCCGCGGCACCAGACGCGGAGAAAGTAGAACGCGCCATCCACCAAAGCCACCCGCGTTTCCACCCCCATCTCAGGGGGCGCACATTTCAGAACTTAGACGAGATGTCACGAGCGGCGATCACCATCCAGGCCGATATCCTTGCGGAACTTAGATACCGCCCCCCTCCTCCACAGAACATGACCCTGGAACCATCATTTGCGTGGTCTGGAAACACACGGGTACATAGAGTCGGGGGAGAACCAGACTATTCCAACCAGGCGTCTGTCTCCCGAGCCCTAGATCCTCATGCATATAAATCACGAAGGCGCAGCGGGTTTGAGGGCATACATTCACAACGCCACAACCCCTCCATTGGCCAAGATCAGTTCTTGGCCTCTGGACCGGTAACGCGGAGCTCGGGAGGGGCAAGTACGAGCGGGACACCGCACGAAGCCGACGGGCGGGCCACGCCCCGTTGTTTTCGAGGCGGCCGGCCAGGACACATACGCCGGGAATGTAGCGAACAGCGGCGGCAGCCTCAGACACAGGGAAACGGCTACGGCCGGCGGTGGTAAGAAATCGCTACTCTTCCGCCGGCCGCGCCGAAAACACGATCCACAAGATCGAGCCGCCGCAGCCGCCTCCGGGCCTCCCGGAGGCTCACACGGGCTCCGGGGACTGACGCTTTCCCATCGACCCTCGGTGGCCCTCCATCACTTTTCCTTTCTGATAACACTCTCCGTTGTGAGACTCCCGGCGTGTCCGATCTTGCATGGACACCCGGGCGCCCAGCTCGCACCGTTCGCGGTGTTGAGACTCCCGGCGTGTCTGCTCTCGCATCGACAACCGGGCGGCCAGCTCACAACACTTTCCGTCATGAGACTCCCGGCGTGTCCGCGTTCGCGTCGACACCCGGGCGCCCAGCTCACACCGTTCGCGGTCTTGAGACTCCCGGCGTGTCTGCTCTCGCATCGACAACCGGGCGGCCAGCTCATAACACTTTCCCTCTTCGTTGTGAGACTCCCGGCGTGTCCGATTTTGCATGGACACCCGGGCGCCCAGCTCACACCGTTCGCGGTCTTGAGACTCCCGGCGTGTCTGCTTTTGCACAGACACCCGGGCGGCTAGCTCTCAACACTCCTCGTCGTGAGACTCCCGGCGTGTCTGATTTTGCATGCACACCCGGGCGCCCAGCTCACACCGTTCGCGGTCTTGAGACTCCCGGCGTGCCTGCTGTTGCAGTGACACCCGGGCGGCCAGCTCACAACACTCTCCGTCATGAGACTCCCGGCGTGTCGGCTTTCACACCGACACCCGGGCGCCCAGCTCACACCGTTCGCGGTCTTGAGACTCCCGGCGTGCCTGCTGTTGCAGTGACACCCGGGCGGCCAGCTCACAACATTCTCGGTCGTGAGACTCCCGGCGCGTCTGCCTTTGCACTGATCCCCGGGCGAACCGCTTCCACTGTTCCCGGTCCTAAGCTACCCGAAGCAACTGCATTTGAGTTGGACCCTAATGCGATTCCCTTTCAGCCAAAGGTCGGCCCGTCAGATTCCGGCCCGATCCCCAGCGTCAGAGCCGCTTTGAAGTTCTCAACACCAAGGATGGTCGCTCTGGATGGCCGGTCGCTAATGGACTCGCACCAGCCGACGGGGGTAGGAACAACCTCACTAAACGAGAAACCAACAGTGCTCATCCCAGCTGTGAGTAGAATCGAAGCCAAACCAAAGTCTCTTGAACCTCGTATGACCGTGAATGTACTAGGTACACCAGTGGCCGCTCTTTTAGATACTGGTGCAAACATATCGCTTATTGGGGATGCTGTATTTGCGGAATGTAACAAGAAAAAGATACATCTCCGGTCAGCAAACGTGAAATTGCAGGTAGCATCGGGGTCCGTACTGCCTGCTGCCGGTGCAGTCAGGTTACGAATTTCCTTTCATGGCAGAAAACGAAGACAACGGTTCGTATACCTCCCAGAACTGCCAGTGCCCATGATCCTTGGTAGAGATTTTATTGCAGCGGAGCGGGTTTTGCTAGACTTTGCCCAAGCTGGATATTGGTTGGGAGGCGAAACGAAATTAACGCCGTTTACAAGACGGCAGGATTGTATTCGTGGCGAGACGTTCCCGTTAAACTTTGCCGGGCAGATGTCTTTACTTCCAGACAGCGTGCTCAAAGCCGTGCAAAAGTGTTCCGGTGAGGACAAGCAGAAGCAGCTCCAGCAACTGCTGGAACCCTTCTCGCCGATGTTCACGGAAAGACCTGGGAAAACCGATCTCCTACGGCACCGCATCGAAACTAAGGATGCACCCCCGCGGAGGTGTAATCCGAGACCCATAAGTGCTCACAAGCGCGAACTTCTTGATGCGGCGCTATCGGAAATGATCGACACAGGCGCAGTACGTCAGTCAAAAAGCCCATGGGCTTCCCCGGTGGTCCTTGCTCCAAAGAAGGACGGCACAGCAAGGCTTTGTGTTGATTACAGGCGCCTAAATGAAGTGTCAGTCAGAGACAGTTACCCGTTTCCTAGAATTTCCTCAGTAATGTATGCCCTTGAAAACGCGACTGTTTTCACAACCCTCGATTGCAGCCGCGAATTTCTTCAAATCGAAGTTCATCCGGCTGATGTAAAGAAGACCGCATTCATTTGCCACAGGGGGTTGTTCGAATTCACTCGCCTTCCCTTTGGTTTGTCCAACTCTCCCGCCAGCTTTCAACGCCTAATGGACGTTGTCCTCGGTGACGCGAAGTACGAGTTTGCGATGGCGTACATGGATGACGTAGTGGTGTTTTCACGAACATTCGAGGAGCATCTCGTACACCTTCATACCATACTCGAACGAATGCGTCAGGCCGGCCTTACGATTCATCCAGATAAAGTCCAGTTGGCATCGCCTGTAATCAACCTTCTCGGATTTGTTGTAGATAACGGAACGCTGCGCCCGAATGAAGATAAGCTCCGCGCAATAACGGAGTACCCACCCCCTCATGACGTCAAAAGCCTACAGAGATATCTCGGGATGATTGCGTTTTATAGAGACTTTATTCTGCAATGTGCTGAGATAACTGAACCTCTGAACCGATTGCTCCGCAAAAAAACGAAATGGTGTTGGGGGCAGGAGCAGCAAACCGCATTCACGTGTCTTTCAAGGGCTGTGACTGAAAACGCGTGTTTAAACCTGCCCGACTTGAATCGTCCGTTCATCTTGCAGACCGACGCAAGCGATTACGGACTAGGAGCAATTCTTCTGCAGGAACATGACAGCGTTCTTCGTCCCGTAGCTTTCGCCAGTCACACGTTAACCGGAGCGGAGCGAAACTACTCAACAACCGAAAAAGAGTGCCTGGCAATTATTTTTGCGCTTAAGAAGTTTGACATGTACCTTGACGGCGCTTCGTTTAGCATTCAAACTGACCACATGGCTCTCTCGTGGCTCAAAGGGCTTCAAAACCCTGCAGGACGACCCGCTCGATGGGCCCTTTCGCTCCAGCGCTACAAATACACAATCGAGTACAAGCGTGGAGTGGCTAACCACGTTGCAGATGCGTTATCCCGTGCTCCACTTCCCGGGCAGGAAAGGCAGGTGGATCCCGACTTGGTGGTACTGGCCAATGCGGCGCCCATCACACCAGATTCACGGTGGGGAACCCTGGTGAGCAGAGAGGAGCTCCGGGCTGCCCAGCTGTCCGATGGACTTTGTAAGAAGGTGATGCACCAGCTGGCAGAAGAAAACTCAGCCGACGCTGGGAATCCCGGTGACTTGGACTCATACCTGCTCAGCAGCGACGGCATCCTGCTGCGATACATCCCCCAGGCGGACGATGGGTTCAGCGGCCCGCCATTCCGGACTGTAATACCACGTATACTGCGTAAGTCATTTATAAGATATATGCATGATCCCGCCTTGGCAGGCCACAGCAGTGGGAGCAAAACTTACGAAAAGTTGTCCCAAATTGCAACGTGGCCAGGTATGAGGCAGGATGTAATGAGGTACACACGTAGCTGCCCGGTTTGTCAGAAGGCGAAACCCCGAGGTGGCCAACCACCAGGTTTAATGCAGTCGGTCGAAAGCAAGTACCCCTGGGAGTGTGTTGCTTGCGACGTTGTCGGTCCCTTTCCCCGTAGTCCACGCGGCAATCAGTATTTGCTAGTAGTGACCGACCATTTCACAAAGTGGGTCGAAATGTTTCCTTTACGCAAACTAGACTCTAGGAAAATCTGGGACTGTCTTCTCGAGACGTTCGCGCGCTTTGGCTTTGCCGCAACGCTTATTACAGACAACGCTTCTTATTTTGTTAGCAAGGTGTTCGTGGATGCGTGTAAGGCGCTAGGCATACGGCACAAACGGACTTCGCCATACCATCCACAGGCGAATATCACGGAAAGAGTGAACCGTAACCTGAAGCAGATGCTTGTAGCGCATACAGAGCGACACAAAGACTGGGACGCGAAATTGGCGGAAATGGCATTCGCTACCCGCACAACAATCAACCGGTCCACGGGCTTTACTCCGGCTGAACTTAACTTTGGGAAAGAGCTCGTGTTTCCCCTGGGAAACGGCCTTCTTTGCACAGATCCTGCAAGCATGCAGCGCACTATCACGCAGTTCGCAGAAGATCTCCGGAAGCGTTTCACGGAGAACCTGCGTGAAGCTCGAGAGAGCCTCGACGTCTCGAGACTGCAGCAGGCAAACCAGTACAACAAGGGGAGGCGAAATCTGCAGTTCAAGGTGGGAGATCTGGTACTGAAGCGAACTCATCCGCTGAGTGATGCTGCTAGAGGCTTCACGGCCTCTTTAGCAAAGAGGTGGGATGGCCCCTACCGTGTTAGTAGGAAGCTCTCCAACCTGTCTTGTGAGCTCGTGCATTGCGAATCTGGTGAAGTTTGCGGGACTATTCATGTCGCCGACATAAAAGCTTTCTATGAACCTGAGGAGGTAGATGTGTCGCAGGTTCCAGATGGCGACTATCCGGACCACCTCATGGAAGATTCCACACCGTCTCTGCCGCGGTACAACTTGAGACGGCGGTGAAGATGACCAGGAGTAGCGCGAGCTCCAAGTGCATTATGTTCATTCCCTCTTCAGTTTTTTTTTTTTTTTTTTGGGGGGGGGGGGGGGAGAAGAGAAAGTAGCCGCGCTCCCGTATGCACAGTGGGGCAGGCATCTTTCGTGTGCGCGGCCACTTATTTCTACCGCGCCATGGCCTCATGTTGTTTTTAATTTCTAGTTCCTCGGGCCAGAGAGCGGCGACGCAGCTCCCATCATCAGACCCCCCACCCCTCAGCCCCATCGGTACTGTCCGGAAGTACTGACGTCGGACCCGTGCTCGCCCATCTGAGAAGACCCTGGCTGACCCAGAAGGAAGGCCCCCCAAGACCATCTAAGACGTCCACGGTTTTCGTTTTTGGAAGGGGGGAGATGTGTGGGCAACCTGGAGATTCCAAGCGGTTGGCCCAGGTTGCCCCTACGACAATCATGAGTGGTCATCTTGACGACCACGAGGGGGCCAAGGGCAACTGGCCACGCGAGCGGCGCTCCGCCGCTGATAAAGGGCCGTCGCAGCGTATGCGCGGGGGGCGTTTGGGATCGCGCGGCAGGCGATAGCGGTCATTAAATGTTTACGTGTTGTTGAACCGGTGTGCTCTGTCATTCCTGGAGACGGGTAGCAGCAAGGGAAATCCCACAACTGCCAACCGGGTACGTGCTTACCAATACTGTCTTCCTGCAATGTGATGTAACAGGAAGGACCTACCAGGTGCAAGATTTTTGTCAGGAACTCAAGTGACGGCGTGATGAAAGACCAGGCAAGTGCCAGGCCCCACCAGATGAAAACGCCTGGATGCTGAGGATGCATTCGCTAGCCGCCGAGCAAAAGCTGGTCAATGCCAAAGAACCGACCATCAAGGGGGGGGGGGGGGGGGGGGGGGGGCGCAAGACGTTCCAACAATGTCTGAGCAACACCTTGACGTCATTGGCATTAATAGACGTCAGTTCTACGTTTTTCTCCGGGAAGTTCTTTGAACGTGGAGCACGGAACGTACCAACAATGTCCTGAGCAAGACCTTGACGTCATCGACATTATTCGACGTCAGTTCTACGTTTTGTTTCGGGAGGTTTTTTGAACGTTGAGCACGAGACGTCCCAACAATGTCTGAGCGAACACCTTGATCACCTTGAACAAGCGCCTTAGTGCTGTCATATCACTTTTAAAATTTCTCGTTAATGTTCGCATTTTTGATGCTGTGCATGCAATCCACCTTTCAACCTGGCTGAGCTGCAGAAATCTCTTACAATATTATCATTCTCGTGATTGTTGTTTTAGCAGGAATTGCTTAAAAAGCCGAGAATTCAAAACAAAAACCAGGATTTAGCTCGGAGTCAGCGGGGCTGTTTATAGCATTTTTAGCGTTTCTAACTTAATATCAGCGTCTTTGAAGCTGTAAGAGAATGATAATAATGTAAGATTTCTGCAGCTGAGCCAGGTTGAAGGGTGGACAGCTTGAACAGTATCAAAAACGCTGCCATTGACGAGAAATTTTAAAAGTGATATGTCAGGTCCTTGGGCACTATAGGATGCTTGTTTAGGGTGACTCCGATTTACACCCAAAACTGCGTAACCATGGAAGTGGCTGAAATTACCGATCACTAGGGAGCTGAAGGAACACCGTTCCCATGATTCCTGGAGTGCGGGCCGGTGCATTGGGGGGTTTAGCAAATGGTCTATTCCGTCCGAATATACATGTTTTCGCGAACATACCTTCGAGCAACGAAGCCACATCCGGTTGACTCCAGTGTTCCAAAGTGGCCCAGGTCGAGACCGTTATGAAATGACATCCCGTTCAGTTTCGACGTATGCTCGATGTTTTATGGTCGTTAAATAGGACGTTATTTCAACGATGACATAACCTTATCACAGACGTACGCTCGACATTTTATGTCGTTAAATGGGACGTTATGTCGTTAATATGATGTTCTCAATTGACATCCCGTTCAGTTTAGACGTATACTCGACGTTTTATGGTCGTTAAATTGGACATTATGTCAATGTTGATATAACGTTATCACTTGACTTCCCGTCCAATTCAGACGAGAACTCGACGTTCTAAGGTCGTTAAGTGGGACGATATATCCACGTAAAATCCACGCTTTTTTTTTTCAGACATTAGCATTTCCATATTACGTCGAAAAGACCTGACGTTCAGACTTTTCGACGTTCTTTCGACATGTGGTTCCTGACGTCATCGAGGCTCTTTCGACGTCTTTTCAACGTGTCTGTGCTGCCTGGGTCCCTATCGGTCCGAAAGTCACGTGACAACATGACGTTCGCGTCATCCGTGCTGCCATTGGCTGCGGCCCTCCGAAAATCGGACAGCAGTGCGGCGAATATCTGGCAAGTTGGTAGCATGCCGGCGCCGGACGGAGCCCCCATCCGACGCTCCGGTGCAACAAAATCCCTAGCCCCCGAACGTCGTTCCGGCAGTTCGCATGTCGTATCGGACAGTTTTGACGCGCATGTGTCTCGCGCTTAAAGGGCGTAGGGTCGGACGCCCCAGCGGACGTCGGTCTCCCTGTCCCAGAAGCACGAATGACTGCCTCCGAGCCAGTGCCGCAAGGCGCAGGAGAGACGGGCGAGAAGACGGAGCGGACACCTGATCAACAGCAAGTGTGCAACCAACATGATGCAAGTGCCCCGAATGACGGCAACGACGGCAAGATCACAGAATGGCCGGCCTTTCAGAAGGGGGAGGTCGCCGGAGAGCTGGCAGACATCGAGGAGTAGACCCAGAAAGTGATTAGAGCTGTGACCAAGCACACGAAGATAATCCAGCTCACGACAGAAAACCCAGAGGTGGATCCTCACCTGCTTCACCTGTGGGAGGTGAGGCAAGGACTTCTGAGAAGATGGAAGCGGTAGAAAATAAAATCAGAAACTCAAGGCCAAGATCGCACAGATAACAAGCAGTCGAGGAGAACGCCAAACGACTGGGGAGGCAAAACTGGAACAAAGTGTGCGATCAGCTGCCGGACACCTTGAGCAAAAAGAGAACCCGGCCAATCCTCAGGATCCCTGCTGAACAGGGCGGAGTCCAATGCAACCTCGCAACAGCAGATCCAGCAATTTATCCACAACTTCCAGGGCAAGAATGAGAAGATACTGAAGGCGGTGAAAAAGGTATTCGGTGAGCACCCTCCCTACAAGGCACGACCTCCTACCCAGGTTACGAGGAGGAAGACAACGCAGAGCTGGAAGAACCCTTCACCAGAGTTGAGATGCAGGCTGCTTTGGGAGGGCTGGCGAGAAACACGGCACCAGGACGGAATCCAATCAACAACAAGACATCAGAAACCTGGATGGCAAGATGGTCGACTGCCTACTAAAACATGTAAACGAAAGCTGGTATACTGGGAGGATTTCGTCGATCTGGAAACATGCTTGTGTGACGATGTTATCCAAACCTGGCAAGACGATAGCCATCCACAATCTGAGACTGATAACTCTGACATCCAGCGTGAGGTAGTTGGTCGAACACATGGCGCATTACAGACTGGCGTACCATCTGGAGGAAAGAGGCCACTTCACAAGTACCATGTACGGCTTCAGACTCCATCTGTCGACGCAAGATGTCTTCCTGAAGTTGTAGGAGGAAGTCATCGACAACCTGAGCCCTAGAAGCAAGAGCACCATCCTAGCCCTAGATGCGAAGGACGTCTTTGACAAAGTTTCCCACGCGGCGGCGCAAAGGAGCCTACAAGGGACTGGCTCTAGAGAGAAGGCCTACAATTATGTACGACACTTCTTTGCGGACCGGACGGCGACGTTGGGACTTGGTAGCCTAAAGGCTCTGTTATACTCCGACGTCCAGCGTATCGAACGCGGGGTAGCGCAGTGGACACAGATGCTGATTGCTCGCAGATATTGAGTTCCAAATCGCCGGCCAATGAAAGGCGCGCGTTCTGCGCTACTTGAAGATCCCGCAAAGATGGACTCCTCAGGGGTCAGTGGTCTCACCACTCCTCTTCAACCTTGTGATGAGGGGCCTAGCGGAGAGGCTGAAGGGCATTGAAGGAATCAATCACGCCATCTCTGCCGATGATTTGACGGTGTGGACGACGGCCGGCTAAGCAGGAACCAAGCAGGACGCCTTGCAGAAGGCGGTGTACAGGACTAAACCATACCTGAGAGACTGCGGTCTGACGTGAGCCCCGGACAAGTTAGAGCTGCTAATCCTGAAGAAACGAACAAGAGGGAGGCCACCACCGGAGGAGCAGGACCCGGAGCTGACCCTCAACGGAGTCACCATCCCAAAGGTTAAGACGATCCGGATCCTGTGGCTAAATATACAAGGATATGGAGCGGGAACAACCGCAGTGCTGCGGCTACAAGAGACGGTCTCCCAAGTCACACACCTAGTGAGGAGGGTGGCCAACCGCCAGCACGGACTCACGGAGCAGAACTCACTGAGACTGGTGCTAGCCTTGGTGGTCATTATGATAACAGATGGAACTCCGCACCTGGGGCTTCGAAAAAGCGAAAAGGAGAAGATCAACAGGCTCACCAGAAAGACCTACAGGCTGACATTGGGGCTACCTCCAAAAACCTTGACGGAGAGGGTCATGCAACTTGGGGCCTACAACTTGTGGGAGGAAATGTTGGAGGACCACAGAACAAACCAGCTAGAAATACTGCACCTCACGGCCGCGGGCATAGCCACGCTGGTAAGGCTAGGCTACCGGACCGAGGGGGAGAAAAGAGGAAAACAGAGGATCCAGTTGGACCTGAGAAACAAGATAAGGGTGGCACACATCCCGAGAAATATGCATCCGAAAGGTCACAGGGAGTGGAGGAGAGAAATGGTGGAAGCTTTCAGGAAACGATACGAGGGGAAAACGGAGTCCACAAGATTAACCGATGCAGTCAAATATTCAGGGAAAGGAGCATATGCAGTCTGCGCGGTGGACGGCAGCGGAGAGGAGGTGGCAGCAGTGACGGTCAGGACCCAAGAGACAAGAGCGGCGGAAGAAACGGCCACCGCTTTGGCGGCTACGATGAGCAGGGAACGCCTCACAATAATCACGGACTCACAGGCAGCATGCAGAAATTTCCAGCGGGGGACAGTGGCAGCAGCGGTTCTCCAGACCCTGACAAGAAACAGAGAGCTTCTGCAAATCCAGATAGCTTGGGCCCCGGGCACGTGGACCTGGCGAGAAATAAGGCGGCCCACACCTTGGCTCGAGATTCTACTCTCCGGGTCTCCCTGCCGATCGGTCGAGCCCTGTTGAGCCCGCATGAAGGATTCCCCAAAAGTGCAGATATACTAGAATACTACCGAGTCAAAAGAAGGGCCTATCCACCACCCTAACCGAAGCTATCCAGGGAAGAAGCAGTGTATTGGAGGCAGCTGCCAACCAAGACATATACATATGGCACACTCTACAACCTGAGACATCCCTCCTGCTACGAATATGACTGCGAGGCCTGTGGCTGTGACGTCATGATCCTATTGCACAATCAGGATTTTCCCATCCCACTGCCGCTGACACCGGCTTTCCTGTGACACGAGCTCCTTAACGCTCTCGCATTAAAGTAATAAATAAATAAATATATATATAATTAAAAGTTTGTACTTACAGCAGTTCTGTTCATCGGCTCCATTCGTGCAGTCCAGCCTTGAGTCGCACCTCTGTGTTATGTCGATGCACTGCCTGTCTCCACAGTGGAGTAGCCCCGGACCACAACGATCTGAATGCAAATTGAGTAGGAAAAAATGTAAACTCTTACACAGTGCCTTACTCCTGTTGAACTAAAGCAAACAAGAACAACAAAAACACTAATATCAGATGGCAATTTTTCTTCAAGACATTTGAACTGCTATCATAACGAGCATGAAGAACCATCTCCAACATTCCCTCGTACGACGCGAAAAACAAAAAGGGAAGGAAGGGTCCCGCTTGCAGAAGAGATCTAGAGGAATGGGATCCGGACATATTGGTGGAAGACATTTCGGTGCGGTCTTTTAGGTGCACGGACGTTTCGGTGCACGGACGTTTCGGTGCACGTACATTTCGGTGTAAATATGATATGTGCTTGGAAAGGAATAATTAAACCCCCAGCGGTCATTGGAGACCTTTGTAAGCTTTAATATTTTGATGCATGAAAGGTACGAGACGTACGTACCGATAGGGATTGCATATTTTTTTTAAATTTAGCTGTCTCTTTTGTCCATTATCAAAAATATAATAAATATAAACTTCAACAAATAAAATTAATTGCGTCTCTGATGTAACAATGATAGATTCAGTCATTCTAATACAGCGAAAGATATCTTAAGTTGTGCAGGCCGTCATTTTGAGAGGCTAAACATATATGTTATACATTTTACAATTAATACATTTTTCAAAACAAAATGCCACGTGTTGTTTTTAGCGACAGGCATTAATGCAATCTAAGGGATGAGCTCCTGTTAGCTTTAGTTTAGGTTAGGCAAAAGGATGGCATAAAAAAGTCCCCACATATATATATATATACTAGAAACAGAGTGGCGAGCGGGGTCATTTAAGCCGAAGATAATCTCTTAGTCATTCGATTAATAAACATAGCAATTAAAATAATTGCTATTTGTAGACGCAATAATGAAAGTTATTCATAGCGAGGGACAACATAAGTATTCTATGACGATGTAAGTATAAGCAAGATAAGTACTAAAATATGCGACGTACGTTCAGAGACGAGACAATCACACGATAACCAGGATTTTAAAGGATATACACCAAAAAGTCCGTACACCAAAAGGTCCATGCACCGAAAAGTCTGTATACCAAAAGGCCTGTACACCGAATTGTCCGTGCACCGAAAAGACCGCACCAAAACGTCCTACACCGAAAAGACGTCCCCCGAAGTGTTCTAGACCCTAGTGGAATGTATCCTTCTATTGGGGGTTCGCGCCTCCGGCACTCCGTTCACGTCGGTTGCACCAACGTCACTTACCTTAACCGAAAGCGGCTATTTCCTAAGGCGGCTTAGCGTCCAAAACCGAGCTAAGCACGGGTTTAAATTCCGGTTGCACCAACATTAACACCGATTTACAGTCACGCTTCTAGCTAAAAGCTGGCTTTGCGTAGGGAATGTAGAAACCGACGAAGCGAAGCTATAGAGAACGCTCAGAGGGACGAACAGGATTGGCAGAGGGAATCACGTGCTGCAAACAAACTTTTTGCCACCGTGCCCGGCGCCGGCGGCTGTTTTTCACTGTTTCTTCGGTGAGTAGCAAATTAAACATCACCCAAATCAATCATTTTCACGCTGTTGTTTTATAAGCAAGCGTCAAAGCTTTAAATATACACTAAAGCTCTTTACGTCTGTGATTGTGTGTTTAATAATAGTCTCGTCCCACTAGAGTGCCAAAAACCAATTTTTCTCCGGCGACACCACAAACTTACGTGTCGCTGATGCTGTCCCACGGTAACGACCAACACTCACGACAAACGCCGACAAGCGCCGACAAATGATCGACGACGGACAGGTTCTTGTTTGTCCTTGAACTCGAAGCGCCGCAAGCAGTCCCACTTAGGAACATCTCTCGGAGACAAACTTATCCTCCTCGCCCGATTGTAACCTCAGTTGATCCAGTCTTTGGTAAGTTACTTTCAAGAAGTAATTAGTTACAGTTACAGATAGTTTGTCAAAAATGCATTTAAGTTACAGTTACAGTTACTTAAAATACATGTAACGTGTAACAGTTACTTCGTCATAGTAACGCAGTTTACTTTGAAGATACTTCCGTTTGTTTTTTTAATTCAACTACAAAGACATTGATAAACACACACGATGACTACGATTTATATTTATTTAGAACTCTCAGAAAGCTTTTATTTCACTTTTTGAGATATATATTATTACCGTCGCACGACTTTGTTGAGTCAAAGCGTTTGCTGCTTCAAAACAGGGTGCACTAAATAATAAAAATATTTAGTTCATGTAACGCAGCCGCAAATACCTTACAAAGTTATCATCACTTAACTTTCCCCTTTTGATGCACATCCTTTTCCTTGCTAAAGAGGAGCTCAACGGATAAGCTAGACGGCAGTGCAGTATTCAGGCGTAAAAAGCTTTCCTAATGGTGGGAACGTCGTTGAGGCTGGAGAGCGTTGTCGAGGTTTCAGCCTTCCATCGTTCCGACTCCATGCCTAGCGGTAATGTCCAGAAATGAAAGTCAAACCTCATCCCGAGGTGCTTGTGAAGGTTGGAGGAAGAGGACCTCCCGGCTGCGTAGACTCGTTTGCAGTGTTTGAAGCGAGCACTGAAGTTATCGCCGCTATATTCGACAAGGTCAAAGTGCAATTCAATAGCCGGGCCACGGTAACACCTGCCGTTCGTCACTCTGGACTGCCTCTCGTTTGAGCGATACCGGTTAACTACAATCCAAATATTTTTTTTTTCTTTCTTGCGACATTCACTATCCCTTCCTCTTTCTCTTAAGAGCTCTCTTATTCCCCTTTCTCAGCTGACAAGAAAGGGGGATACTGATGAAGAGATGAGTCCATGACTATAATAGGGAAGGGAGCAGAAGGCTAAACCGTTTGCAACTGAATAAAGTCGAAAAGAACGTTAGTATAAAAAAAAAAGGTAAAGAAAGGAGTGAACAAAAACAACACAAAGTGGCCTCGAAATGTGTTTCGCTTTTCTTTCTAATTTCTTTTACGCAACGCAGAACAAAAGACTCGGCCGTGGATCATGGGCTCACGGCCCCTGGGAAAGGGCAAGTCGATCTGTAGAAACATCGACTGTGGCCCCGGTCATACAGTGTCTACTGGCGGCAACTCGCTTTCGCAAAGAAAGCTATTGCCGCGACCGCGGCGGAGCCGGCGACAGAGGCTCTCGTTCGGCGTTCAACAGTTCACCGTTAGGTGTCTACGCGTCGCGTGTTTTCACGAGATGGCTCTGTCGCTTGGCTGAAGAGGCGGGGGTGTTTGATGAGGCCGGACAGGGTGAAGAAGGGGCAAGGGAGCCACGCACAAAAAGGTTGAAATAAAGCAAATGCTCAAGAGGCTCTCGTTCGGCGTTCAACAGTTCACCGTTAGGTGTCTACGCGTCGCGTGTTTCCACGAGGTGGCTCTGTCGCTCGGCTGAAGAGGCGGGGGTGTTTGATGAGGCCGGACAGGGTGAAGACGGGGCAAGGGAGCCACGCACAAAAAAGGTTGAAATAAAGCAAATGCTCAAGAGGCTCTCGTTCGGCGTTCAACAGTTCACCGTTAGGTGTCTACGCGTCGCGTGTTTCCACGAGGTGGCTCTGTCGCTTGGCTGAAGAGGCGGGGGTGTTTGATGAGGCCGGACAGGGTGAAGAAGGGGCAAGGGAGCCACGCACAAAAAGGTTGAAATAAAGCAAATGCTCAAGAGGCTCTCGTTCGGCGTTCAACAGTTCACCGTTAGGTGTCTACGCGTCGCGTGTTTCCACGAGGTGGCTCTGTCGCTCGGCTGAAGAGGCGGGGGTGTTTGATGAGGCCGGACAGGGTGAAGACGGGGCAAGGGAGCCACGCACAAAAAAGGTTGAAATAAAGCAAATGCTCAAGAGGCTCTCGTTCGGCGTTCAACAGTTCACCGTTAGGTGTCTACGCGTCGCGTGTTTCCATGAGGTGGCTCTGTCGCTTGGCTGAAGAGGCGGGGGTGTTTGATGAGGCCGGACAGGGTGAAGACGGGGCAAGGGAGCCACACACAAAAAGGTTGAAATAAAGCAAATGCTCAAGAGGCTCTCGTTCGGCGTTCAACAGTTCACCGTTAGGTGTCTACGCGTCGCGTGTTTCCACGAGATGGCTCTGTCGCTTGGCTGAAGAGGCGGGGGTGTTTGATGAGGCCGGACAGGGTGAAGACGGGGCAAGGGAGCCACGCACAAAAAGGTTGAAATAAAGCAAATGCTCAAGAGGCTCTCGTTCGGCGTTCAACAGTTCACCGTTAGGTGTCTACGCGTCGCGTGTTTCCACGAGGTGGCTCTGTCGCTTGGCTGAAGAGGCGGGGGTGTTTGATGAGGCCGGACAGGGACGGGGCAAGGGAGCCACGCACAAAAAGGTTGAAATAAAGCAAATGCTCAAGAGGCTCTCGTTCGGCGTTCAACAGTTCACCGTTAGGTGACTACGCGTCGCGTGTTTCCACGAGGTGGCTCTGTCGCTTGGCTGAAGAGGCGGGGGTGTTTGATGAGGCCGGACAGGGTGAAGACGGGGCAAGGGAGCCACGCACAAAAAGGTTGAAATAAAGCAAATGCTGAATGCGCTTTTCCGCACGGTGAAAAAGGAGAAACAAAACAGAAAAACGCCTGCCCTCTGCTCCGGCAGTTTGCTCTGAGACGAAAAGTTTTGAGCTCTAGTTTTATTTTGTCGTGTCTAATGTGGGGTCCAACCTTCGCCCATGATTGGACCCGCTGTAGTGTTCACAAAATAGGGTAATCTTTTTTTCGCAAAAAGTATCTGTATCTTTGCAGATAATTTGTAGTTACTTTTTGAAAAAAGTATTTAAGTTATCGTGTACAGTTACTGAAAAAAAAAATGTATCGAGTTACAATTAAAAGTTACCAAAAAAATGCAACGAGTTACAGTATCACGATACCACCCAAGGCTCCTCTCTTCCCACGCTTCTACCCTTCCTCCCACTTCTCCCGTGGCTCGCTCCGCCGCTCGACCTTCAGAGAAGGGCTTGGCGGCCACTGATCGTTCCCGCAGTTCCGTCCCTCGATTGCTCGCAGTGGTCGCGGCTTGCTTGCTGGCGGTCGTGTTGCGAAAGGGAATTTGCTCTGACTGGTTTTGCTCGCGAAAACCTGATGTGCGAGGTGGTACTTCAAGAGGCCGAGGTCTACGCCCCTGCATCAAGATGGATACACTGACCAAACTAAGACCGCTCACCCCGAAGTACAACACGACGTTCCGGCAAGCCATTCCGGCAGACGAGAGACTTGTAATCGCGTTCTGTGATAATCGGGATGCCGTATTGTCCCCCCAAAAACGCCTGCTCTCAATCATTTGAATATAAGTTATAAACATCCTCAAAATCGGCGTGAAAGTTTGTGGCGCTCACCTAGAATGCTTCGAACGACCCAAAATAAGGAAAGATTCGGGAATTCTCGTTCGGAAAAAGTTTGATGTCGATTGTCACGACTGTTTGCGTAAGGTCGCCAACGGCAAACGAAGGCTAGCGGAAGCTTTAGAGAGAAGGTATGTTTATTTACAAGAAAGCAAAGAGGTCAACCTGCTTGGGAGTGCTGGTTTGCTACTTTGCGTGAAAATGAAGAGAGTAGAGAGGCAGCAGCTTTAATCAAGACATAAAGTAATCGTCTCCACTTTCACCACGTTTGTCGGCGCGTTTTACGCCCAAAGAGGAAAACACAAAAATCGCGTCGCCAGACTCTGTCTATATTTTGAAGTGTTTTGTTGACAACTCCAGTCCCACTAGGAAACAAGTTTCCTTGTCCCCGTGTTCAGCGCCGCGTCCGCCAGGTAGGACGGCGGACTCCGACAAACAGGCTGTCTGTCGGTGTCGTTTGTCACTCGTTGTCCTGTGTCCCTGTCGTTTGTTTCTCTTTTTCGCTCTAGTGGGACGTGGCTATAACGGATGATAGCAAAATATTTTGGCAGCGACAATCGTTTTCCTGCACCCATTTCGAGATAAAGGGGCCGTCGGGTTTCAGGGCTCCCGATTTCACCGAAGGCAAGAAGGACGCTCTACTAGACATCGCTGAAGGATGCCAAAACGTCATCTCGTATAAGTGGTCAGGTACGATGCCTACGAAAATCGAGAATTAGGCGTGAGACCAGCGAAGTTTGAAGCAGTGACGCGCTCGCCACGGCACCTGCGAAAATACCGGAAAATGTTGAATTGAATGCTCCGAGAGGTCAGGATCGGTGCTCTCAGCAAGGCGACAGAACGGCTCTGCATAGTTGCTAGCGATATGAGCTAGAATCCGCAAACGGCAACCAGGCAGTACAAACCACGCTGTCACGCAGCTACCGGGCGTACGTCTGGGGTGGGGAGGTATCGCGCGCGTCGGATGAGTACACACATGTAAACACCTCCACTGCCGTGCTGACACTCCACCGGTGGCACCACCTGGTCTGCACTGCCTGGTCGCTGTGTGCGCATTCTAGCTCATATCGCTATATACCATCGTCGGACATCTGTTGCAGCCCCAAACGGATTTGAGTTTGCCACTGTGCTGTTCGAAGGTGGCTGTGTAGCCTCAGCCATTTTAATGCGATAGCATTATTAAGCTACTACTCAAGATTTTTCGCTACGTATATTCTGGCCTCCTAATGCGCAGTAGGTGTGCGCAGCTGATCAGCTCACTGTGCTTGCACCCCATTGCGCCGCGCATATGCGGAGCGGCAGTACGCATTCCCTCATATTTGCACCCTCTTCGAACGCCGTCCTAGAGATCGTCCTTGAGGTTGTCCTAGAGGTCGTCCTAGACGTTATCCTTTACGTCGTCTTTGACGTCGTCCTCTAGGACGCTGTCCTCGACGTCTTCCTAGAGGTCGTAATTGAGGTCGTCTTAGAGGTCGTTCTAGATGTCGTCTTTGACGTCGTCCTCTAGGACGTCGTCCTCTAGGACGTTGTCCTCGACGTCGTCAAAGATGGCGTCTAGGACGATGTCGAGGGCGACGTCCTAGAGACGACGTTTAGAACGACGTGTAGGACGACCTCAAGGACGACTTCTAGGGTGATGTCGTGGACGACAAGGATTTAGCGCCGTCCTAGAAGACGACGCTAAATTTAACGGGATGTTTCCCCGCTATATTTACCGTAAAACTTGACGTCTCTACCTATGCACCAATTCAGTTTCCCCAATAAATTTGGCGGTGTGCAACGATAAATGCTATCGATTCATAAATAATCACCCCTGTGGTTTCTACAAATTTTCCTCGGCCATCAATTTGCTTCCCTGTAATTATTTATTCCATGCGTCTCTCCTCAGGCACAGATTACAAGTCTACTTTATATATGCCCAGTACGCCAACATCCTGAAAACTACAAACACGGTGAGCGGTTTGAGCAGCCTTGGGATCCCCAACTCGATAACTCAATCCCGAGTCGTTTGGTAACTGTATAATCGAGAGGATACACAAAAATTAAACCAGGGTTTTTTTCTGCAACCTCTTTATGTCCTTGTCCGCATTTATAGAAATTCTCTTCATGAACTAAACGAATATCCATTTACTGTGTGTTTTATTTTAATAACTTAACAAAAAGGATGACAGATCAACGAAGCTATTGGGGTTCAGAAAATCATAGTTTTAAGGCGTATTTTAATTCACTGAATCCTGTTGTCTTGGTCAGTGAAGCATGGCCAAAAATTTGCGTCAGACGATTTCAATTCAATTATCTGTTCCCGCGTGGCGTATTCACCTTTAACTTTTAGGCCGTGCACTAATTCCCGCCGAAGTGGAATGTGTGCCGAGTAAAAAAAAAACAGTAACTTGAGATAAAAACAAAATGATGAGATAACGAGTGGCTTGCAACATGCTGGTAACTGTATCATTCTCCCTCACCATTTCATGGCGATACTGCAATCAAAGGAAGAACATCGGAACTTTTAAACAATTTCGCACAAGTCATCGCACGCATTCCTATATTTCTTATAGGGAACTTGAGGTGCGATATAGTTAGGTACCTTCAGAGATAACTGTGTTGTAAGTGAGTATAGGGCATGAAACATATGCCATTATTAGTGGTTCATTCCGTACAGGGCGTATCTGAGGATGGATTGTCAGCTTATGCATTTCAGGCCATAATGTTTTACGCGTTTTTTTCCACAGCATCATTTCAAAGTAGGGATGATTCGGCCATTTTTGCGCATTCGTTCATCTTTTGAAAATCGGGCATCCGCGCCTCGCCAAAGAAGTTTTTGAGGACAACGGAGTTTCCAACTAAAGGCGGAATATAAAATGCAAAGCCCTCGAGCACGTCCTGGTACAATGAAAAATACTTGAAAAATCGTCTTTTTTGACCGGTCTCAAAGTGGGGATACATCAGCCGCTTTGACCCATTCTTATGAAATTCAAACACCCGCGCCTCATCCGGAAACAGTTTGAGATCGGCCGAGTTCTTAACTGGTGACAAAATACTAACTTTAGGGCCCTTGACCACAAGCTTCTGCTATGTTAAATCCGCTAAAATGAGTCATCTTTCCGAAAACTTGACTTGAATGTGACATGGTTCGACCGTTTTCAGGTATTCGTTCGTCTCAAATTTGAGCGCCCGCGCCTTGTCCGGGGGCGTTTTGAGATCTACCGAGTTCTCAACGGGCGACGAAAAATAAAATTTGTCGCCAACTAAAAGCCGGATCTATTGCAAAATCTCGGGCAACAACCCTATTCGTGGAATGTGATATCAAGTCGGATATTTCCTTACGTTCTTCTCCCGATTTTGTTTTTCTTCTGAATGTGTGCATTGCAATTTGGATAATTAATTTAATGTAAACATTTAGTACGGGCCTGAATATTACTTTTGACACATGAATGTTAAGTTCACAAGAACAGTTATCCTCTCATAAATCGTTTATTCACCGCAGTGTTCACATTCCTTACAATAAAAATTATTTCGTTATAATCACATAACATATTTAGCAAACCCATTTTGAAAAATTCTTTATAATTTTAGATTACCGGTAATATAAAAAAGCTGATTTTGTTGGCTGGTCTATTAATCTCAGTAGCATAATACTGGAAATGATCGTAACGTTTAAACGAGAACGAATCGTTCTCAGGAACCCAAGAAAATAACTTTGAGAAAAAACAAAATGTACCCAGCAAATTATCGATTCTTGTGGCTTACTGTATGGCAAGTCTTGTATTTTGTTGTATTTTTAAATTGTGCTAGTTAGAGCTTTTCTGTTTCTCAAACATTTGT
Organism: Ixodes persulcatus; assembly: GCA_013358835.2. Lineage (NCBI taxonomy): Eukaryota > Metazoa > Arthropoda > Arachnida > Ixodida > Ixodidae > Ixodes > Ixodes persulcatus. The sequence goes on along the minus strand of JABSTQ010010634.1, from coordinate 275,481 downwards.
GTGAGGTGCCTCCGAAATATATTTTTCTACAGATGTAATACACATCCCAGACTACAGAATTTCCCATAATATCATGGAGGGATTCTATTGAATTTATACAATTATAACGAGTTTCCTATACCCAAGAATAAGCTATACACTTTGATTACCTAGGATACTATCCGTACTGGATAGTACAACATGCTGTGTTTCTTATCATGATATTTGTCTTTCTCACAGTTTGTCTTTCTATGTGAATCATTAACTCACTGAAGTTACCACTTCATGCAAACACATTTGTTGAACTATAGGAATCTGTACCTGTCTAGTGCAGAGGTAAATAATTAAGGATAATCGTGTTCGCATCTTATTGTTCATAAAAGTTACAAATGCTTATAGCAACAATTATAACTTTAGGGTTCCCTTGATGGTTTGTCCTATTAATCAACCCTTGGAGCGAGTTTTATTAACTACACTATTGAAATTCTATTTATCAGGCTATTTTCTTGATAATACAGAAGGTTTCTCTTACAGCACTGTGATTGGTCAATGTAATAGTGACCTGAGACATTGAAATATAAAATAACAACATCCCACAACAGTTTCTTCGACAGGGTCTTTTATGCTACCGATATCTTTGAATAGCTTCATTAGTTTATTTTTCCACGTCTCTGGCTCGTTGTGTTTCTAAGCTTTGTTCGCTTGGTTTCTACCATCAGCAGCCAGCCTTGCACAGAGTGGAGCTCATACAAATTCAATATAGTCCCATTATGGAAACTGGCGATTCAGACTAAGCCACTGAAACCAAGCAAAGCCTAGATTTCTTAAACTAACTGATCTGTGTGTTTGCAGCTGAACCAAATTTCAGGAGCAACTTAGCAAAGTGACATATCACTTAGTGGAACTTTGAGCGTGCCTATTGTCAGTGTTGCATCTGGAATAAAAATGGCAGTGCCCTTATGTCTGTATTTTCAGTACATTTTACATTATCAAGTTTCTTAAAGTAATTGCATCTGTCTGTTGGCAACATGTCAGGATTGCCACATTTCCACGTGTAAAAGTTTTCATAGTTTTAATTATCACGCTATTTATTTTTTAAGATCACTCGTATGTTTATAGATAAGAATAAAGATTTAATCAAGCAATTGAATATCCGTAATAGATATTAGAATCCCCCAGTCACCGTAATCTATAAATTTGAGCCACGAGATTGAAAACTATTGCAATAGCACTATCTCAGACCAATGATGAACTTTGATCTGGGGACGACGACCATCCCGTGGTAGTTGTCAGCACTTCAGTGCCCTCTGGAGGCGCCCCAATGACGTGCGGAAGTGTCTCAGCACCTTCGACAACGAGGTTACAAGAACCGTTCAAGCACGTGCAGCCTCTACAGCAGAGATGGTAGTAATGACATTACTGTAATGAAATTACAGTCATTAAATTACTTTTTGGAGCAATGAGTAATGTAATGAATTACTTCTCTAGGCTAGTAATTTAGTAATGTAGTGAATTACTTTCAGGCAGTAATTTCGAGAAAATTACTCATTACTTTTGAAATTACTTTCGTCCTAAATTAGAAAATTTGTTTGCAAGCTTTAGAAAAGAGAAAAATTAGTTTGCATGGTGAAATGTTGTGAAAGAGAATCAGAGTAAATCATCGACGGCCACCTGAGCGCAAAACATCGTACGAAGAGCTGAACAGGCGCACAAAGGTGGGCTGGAATGGCGAAGGAAAAAAGCTTACTTGTAGCCATCGCTGCAAGGCAAAGGCTTACGAACTCCAGGCACGGCAGATTCACGGCGTCGCGTCATCAAGACGATACTATACTTCGTTCATTCCTAAGCTGACAGTGCGGTGGCAGCAGCAAGCTGACCAGAACCAATCCAACACCTTCCTTTAATCACCTGACCCGTCCCTTTATCTGCGCGTAGGTATGAATGAGAACGTGGTTACGTGGCGAACGATGGACGTGTGACTGCTCCAACAAACACGTAGCTTCCACCGTTCATCCCTAAGCTGACAGTGCGTCAGCTTAGGAATGAACGGCTCATAGGCTACAAGGCGACGGGCACATCAGCAGTGAGTTAACCATTATTTAAAACCTGAGAGGACAGGACAAACAGATCTCCAGCCTTGTACTTTCGTGAAGCAAGGTCAAACCGTAAGCTTCGACCATTATGAACAACAAACGACCGGAATAAATAGTTAATTCCAAATACCTTGTCAAAGGCCCAGAACGTTTCGTGCGTCCTCGAGCAAAGCAGGTGCCGCTCGCGCTGTGCCTCACTGCCTTCAATTGGAAAGTTTATTCGGGAATAAGCCTCCAAGGAGATATCGCCCCCCGTATGTTGGGAAAGTACACAGTTTAGGAAGCTGCGCCATTCCTCAACTGGTGACGCTTCTGCTTAGCAATTATCCAGGCCCTTTGTGTGACAATTCGCAAAAACGTGGGCTCTTCGGGTGTTTCGGAAAAATGCTCCTTAGTCAACTATACTCGGCGACAACACTTCTTGGCAATGCAGCGGAGGGTACAGGCACCCGTTCCCTCTCCCATTTCGAGCGCTGAATAAAGCTGTCCGCGGGCTCTCCTCTTCTACACTGCATTGCCAAGAAAAGTTGTTGCCGCGTATAGTAAGTGATTTTGGGAGAATAGAATATTGCGTCCGAGGCGGAAGGGAAACGTTTCACGTGACGACTCCTTGTAAGAACGAGCTGCCGTTTCCCGACTTAACCAACTGACACGGACTGCAACTTCTAAATCAGGAAGACGGAAATATACCACCCTTTTAGTAAGAACCTTCACTGTTGAATGAACAGCAAAACCGGTGAGTCAACTGTCTTTCTGAGTCACATCTAAAGAAGCTATTCATGTTTAACACTTATGGCGTGTGCGCCAGCAAAACCACTATTCAGTATGGTTCACTTTGAGGCACATACGGTTGTTGCGGTGTTAACAGAAAGATCTGAGTTTTGGTACATATAGACCAACTCAGCTCTTTGACGTCACATCACTGCGGTGGCGCTACTGCCGGCACTGCATATGCGCAGCACCTCGATTTTCCCGGATTTGGTTGCTACGCACGCGCGGTGTGAGCAAACGAGGGCTTGTTTTGTAAACACTGTTGGTGTATACGGTAAAAAAATAAAATGAGCACGAATTACTGCCTCAAGGTATTCAAAAGTAATGTCAAAGTAATTTCAAAGTAATTGGATTACTTTTGGAAAGTAATTGTAATCTAATGTCATTACCTTTAGACTGCGGTAATTTGTAATGCAGTTTAATTACGTTTTTGTAGTTTTCAGGAAAGTAATTAGTAATGTAATTTAATTACTTTTTGAAAGTCATTTTGCCATCTCTGCGCTACAGGCACTCAATAGGCCTACACTGAGGTTTTCTGTCACCACGGCTGTTGCAACTATGCATAGGGAGGTTACAGATGCCAATTAATTACTGGCATAAAACAAGAACCTGTCTTACAAAGAGAAAACACACTTCAGAAATGGCAAAGCACAGCATAGCATCCTTCCTCTCTGCTGGGAGCAAGAACGTGTCAACTATAAATTGAAGAAAAGTACAGAAAATCTTATATATGAGAGGAGAGTGATTAAAAAGTATCCAATCTGGCTGTAAAATTTATATTGATCAAAACGTTTCCAAACCCATGCCTCTCATGGATTATTGCATAGGCAAAGCCTTGACTGGTTTGGAAATGATTTGTCACATCATCCACTGTCACTCGTCTCTCTGACAGAATGAGTTCACGTGCACGCTCAATGTCCTCATCAGTCGTAGACACCGACGGGCGTACGGCTCCTTTTTATGGCGGACACTTGTGCATCCTTTTTTGAACATCTGCATCTATTCAAACACACTTCTTTGCTACAAAACATTTCCTTCATACTATGCACAAAGTCTTTAGTATATATCAGCACCAGACACCCCCTCAGACCACGCAAACAATGAGTCCTCTACTTGTACAAATTGCTCATAGGGCAGCCATTTTTTCTCGCACCTCAGTCACAACTGAACTCACTTACATTCAAGCCTGCATAGCAGTGATGAGAGGGACAGCAATATTGTATGAAAAGCGCTGATAACACAGTGTGGCCAACAGAAGGCTTAATACAACCGAGATGCGAATAATGTTTAATCACCCTCGTATGAAATTGATCCTTTTTACATTCCGTATTCTAGCTCCAACCATACTTATTTCTCGTTTTTTTTTAATTTAATGAGCCAATTTTAGTAACATAATACATATAGTTATTACACCAACACACTTTGTGTTTGGTCACACTCTACAGTACATATTGGATATATATTTGCATAAATTAGAACTGATCTTCTTTGACTTTAATATGATAAAAAAGTCAAAGTCATATGGTTGTTCGATCCTCAGAGGGTGTTGAGTCAGTCAGAGGAGACAAAGATTAACAACTGTCAGTCTAGGGACAATAAAAATATCAGAAATATGTGAAATACAAAATAAAACAAAAGTAAGCATTGGCAATGTTGACATTCTAGTGCTTGAATGTTGCTTTTTGTTATTCCTTTGAAGTTCCTATCTGCAGTCACAAACTTACAAATAGACAGAGTAGGCAGCTGCCTAGGGCAGCAGAGTTTGATGTAGGGGGGGGGGGGGGGATTTTGGAGAGTGACTTTAGGCAAGTATGAGATTCATACAGTATATGAAACTCCAAATATTCAAAGGAACACGAGCCTCGAAAAATACCAGAGAACGGAGGCACTCACCAATGACAAGTAGAAGATACTGATAGAACTAGACTTCAAGAACATTGTGATTTTATCCTGGATGATTTGTTGTTGTGTTCTTCTTCCCGCCTGTAGGGTAATGCGCTGTCAAACGATCCTCATCATGCTTGAAGCGCGTCAAAACTTACCTGCTCACAATCAAGTCTGAATATCTGCACTTGACATCGTTCGACGGCATTATAAACCGTTGTAACTTTGACCATATAATAGGTATTACGGAAGTGGCTATTGGTAACCCCCTCCAAAAATTACCTAGAGCCGGAGTGACAAAATATGTGCGCATATGTTCATATGACCATAGGAAGAGGGAGGAGGCGGCACTTTCAAGGACTGCCTAGGGCGGCAAAATGCTAAGTCCGTCTCTTTCTATCTGAAAATATGAGACAACTAGACGAAATGGTGCTTTTGGTCTAGCAGTTACAAAATTGTTCAGAAACCACAATAAGCCTTGGTGTTGTTGAATTTATGCGAACCCTTTTCAGGTCAGGGACGTGACACCCGTGGAAATTAGGCGCCACGCTACTTCCACAAATGAATTGTGAGAGGCTATATCTGTAGAAACTGCCCCTTTACACATGAGCACAGTAAAATGTATTACTCATAAAGGTAACAGTGAAATAAATAAAGGTAAAGATGAGTCTCTACTAAATAGATTATCCACTTGTCGACCAGGCAACTTGTCAAAGGATGGTGTTGCTTATGATGCCCAACCAGCATTTTGAAACACTGCCTAGGAGCACTCAGACTCATCGCAAGCACATAGGTGATGAAAATGGTCTTAGTGCCGCTCTTATCACTGCATGCGAGGCGCCTGTTCGGCTAGGACAGCTGGGAAAACACGCCAATGCCTTACCTACTCCAGATCCGCAGGGAGTTCTGCTTCGACCAGTTTAAGCACCATGTCATGGGGAACTGCTGTGGCCACAATGCCGGAATGTGTTCAGCCCACGGGCTGAACTTCAAGTCAGGAAAATAGCATTTCTGTACATCCTTCTACCCTCCATGGGGTGGAGCTGTCTATGTGTGGCTTTTCTCACACACACAGCATTTAAGCATACAAAATAAGAGTGCATTGGTGAAGGGAAGTTGAAGAAAACCTTAATGCATGCTGTGGTCACAGCATGCACCTGTTCAAGGAGGTTCTGAAACCACCAGCATGAAGATGCAAATATCAGCCCTGTCTTACCTACTTTTGGTAATTGACTCTAGTGCCGCAACTAGTGTCATGATGTCGTGTAAACTAGCGAAGCCTTCATCTAGCAGGAAAAGACCACTTTCGTGACACCTGATTGCTTCAACATCTGACTTAAAAACTCATATGTTGAAAACAATGCTGCCACGCACTGACCTGGGCACCATGCCAGAATTCTTTGTATGAACAGCTGGTGGCCCAGCATTTTCTGCACAATGATAGAGGTAGCCCCCCTAACGCAAATGAGCTCAACATGTTTTATTATTGGCCACTACATAGGAATGTGTTTGCAGTCAACCACACAAATAACACATTGAAATGTCTTTAATGGAACTAGGTATATTTTGCCTCGGTGAAGGGAATAAAAGTAACTATCTATACATCCAAGCAATACCACCGGTAAATCCCTTGATCGTACACACTGACAATTTATGAACACCCAGAGGTCGCCCAGAACTGTTTTTGGTTTCATTCCTGCTGATAGAGAACAAACAGAAGCTTGTTCGCAAATGATAACAGGTGGATATGGAGTTCACTAAAGGTAATGCTATGCTGTTGTCATATAACTGAACAAATAGACGGCAGCGGTCTTCGAAATGCTAAAACCCCCACTAGATCATCACATCGTGTCGACGATACCAACAATCTCTTCGCACCACCCACCGTAGCCTGCCTCAATACAGTGCTGAACGATTCTCGCATCGTAGTCGTTATGATTTGTCGTCGCCACGAAGGAACCATATAAGCAAAATGTATCTACAAGGCACGATTACCAGATTTCCGAAGCTAAGGTTCTACCCTCGAGACAAGAAAACTTCACTAAAGATTGTTCCAAAGCTCTAAAAACAAAACAAATTGCTTTTTTCATTTTTTTATTATTTAAACGAGTTGTTCGCCGCATTGGGATAGAAAAGACAGAAGTGTCGAAATTCCGCTGATCGCCGAGATCATAAAGTGCCGCTATTCAGCGCACCGATCCGAATGAAGGATATTCGTTGAAAGCAAAGATAAACAAGATTCTCAATAGCAAAACGATAGATATGCGAAAATAAATAAATACACACGAGTACGCACGTTGACAAGAAAAAGCTAACGGGCAGAGTGACGTGAGACCAGACTTGTGCCTATCTCAAATACTCTACTCAAGGTACTGTATCTTAAATACTTTTTGGAGTATCTTAGTATCTTGCAAATACCTTTGACGGAGAGTATTTAATACTCTATTTTAATTACAATTCTGAGTATCTTGTACTCATTATCTTAAATACATTTTTGACATTCCGCCATTTTCCGAGTTTTTCGGTAGGAAGTGGCGTGGGCGTGGCACGAGCAAACGTGAACATTCTTTCGAGCAACCGAATCCTGTTGCTAGCTCCGATTAGCTACGGTGACTTTAACTGAGCTCGTGAAAATATCGCTATTTTTGCCAACTGTGACTCATCTTTCAGCCCAAAGTTCGTACAATGAAGGTTCTCCCCTCGCCTTCCCAAAGGCGCCTTTTGTTTGTATAAAGTTTCTCCCAAAAAAATCCTCAAACAAAAGGTGTGGTTTTACGGAAGTAAAGATGCCACCCTGACCCTGAGGCGTAAGCAGACCGGGAAACGACCAACGAGAACAATGCAGACTTGAGTGTCAAGAAAATAACAAATAGAAGAAAATGAGAAGTGGACACACACAAAAAAGTAGACATTTTTGTTTCGCATTTTGTATATTTGACCCTGCTAAGGCAAAACGTCGAGGTTTTTTTCTTTCTTTTCTTTGTGTTGTCAGTCTGGCACTTATTGCTCTCGCGAACACTGTCTGTAAGCGAACATTGATAAGCAGAGAACAGTACAGGAAACGAACTATAATAGGAGCTGGATAAATCTCAAAATGCCAACAAAGTGTCCCCCGACGTTGAGTGCTTTTCTGAACGCAACCTACTTGAATAAGGTGCGACCACTGCCATGGCTATTATATGGGTTCTCTTTGTTATTCATTCACTCATATCCGTGTCCCAAGTTCGTTTATAGTGAACTCCCCGTATAGGGAATATGGATTGTAGTTAAACGATGCGTCTAAGGTGCGCCGCAGGATGTGATATTCAGCGATGTCACTATTGGCGAAGCGCTCTGACCCGTTTGTCACTCCCACACCTCGGTGTTTACCCTACACAAGGCCTCTGCACATGCCCATAGGCCTTGTGGGTATGTTCGTGCCATCTTTTTTATAGAGTGCAAGGCACAGTAATGAAAAAATACAAACAATTAGTGATGTGAAGTTAAGTGCCGGATCTCCCCCGAAAGCAGTCGTCAGGGGATGCGAACTTGACCCACTTGGGCTTTTGTGCTGAGCTGGGCACTGTGCATGCTGCATTGTTCATGCAGGCCGGAGTGGTAACAAAAGAGCCCCTCTTTCCACTCACCGGAGAACACGAACTCCAGCCGAACGCTGACGCCGCGTTCGGTTAAGTCAGCCGAGCGCTGAGCCATTGTATTTCTTGTCCCCATTCATCTAGTTCTAAAGTTAACCGCTTGGGGCGCCACGGTCTGATCTCCTCCCCAATAGTTAAAGCGACCTCTTTCTTGTTGTCCCAGAAATGTTTTGTAACATCTATCAGTGATATTGCCACGCGCGTTGCCCAGCGAGCGCATGGCCGAATGGTTACCGCGCTTGGCTCTCGCGCGGAGGCTCCGGGTTCGATACCGGAAAGCCGACTTCTCTTTTATTTATTCCTTCAACTTGACATTCTGGTGAGTTCGAGAATTTTGTCATCTGGTCGAGTTACGAGTGTTCTACGCGCCGAACTTTCTACGCCGAATGTTCCAGAAACCCACGCGCGTAAAAAAGGTGCTCCGAGTGGCGGTCCAGAGTCAGTCTCGTCCCAGCGGTCAATCTTGCTGTTTCGCCGACATCGACGCCTGCAACGCTAGCCTTTCTCTATTTTGTTTTGGGAACAAGTTCGCCCCCTTAAACGTTTAGTTTCTTTAGTTATTCGCCGCCTCATCATTTATCATTCGTGACAATACTTTGCTCTTTATAGTCGGACTGCGTAAAATAGCCCTACGATACTTTTTTCCCCCGTTTTGTGTTGTTGCATGCTAATAAACCATTCTGGTAACCCAGACTTGCGTAGCTGCATAATTGTCGTTGTCAATGACGTCGATACAAATTAAGCAATGCGGAAGGATCTTCAAAAGTAACTGAAATACATTTCTAAGTATTTGTACTCTACTCAAGATACTTTACAGTGAAAGTAACTTAAGTAGTATTTTAAATACTTTATGAAGCAGGTATTTAGTAACTTAACTTAAATACTTTTATCGAGTATTTTGTCCAACACTGCGTGAGACCCACAGCTGCGTACCTTCCCAACTTAGGGCTAACACGCACTCGAGTGGAGAGCTAACGTAAAAACAAAGGTTGATAAACACTTCACGTGATAACATTTTGCATCCTTGTCATTATCGAAAGACATTCTGTCGAAACTTTCACGCTGTTGTAGCGTAAAACACTTTCTACAACCAATTCCTTCCACCGCGTCGGCGTCGACCGTCGCAAATTCCTCATGTTTTAAATCATGATTTAAAAAAAAAAATACATAAAAATCAAAGCACCCAATGTTGGGAACTTACGTTATGCGTGGCTTAGTAGAAGGTTTAGCGATAAGCAATTTTGTTGCAACAGAACAAAACCGAAACTCAGCTTAGGTTTCCTGCTCAGCTCCGATTTGCGTTACGCCGTGTTGGTGCAACGCGCCCCCCTAGTAAAAAATGTTTTATGTATAAGAAATGTATTTGTCCAATAAACGTATATGATCAAATAGAGCATATAAAATCATACAAGAACCTTATACGAACATATGAGAACAATATAAGATTCTGTAAGAAGTAATAAGAAACTTATCAGTTTCTTATAACTGCTTGTATAATCTTATATGTTCTTATAAGGTTCTTGTATCCTCTTATATAATCGTATTTGATCATATACGTTTATTGGACAAAAATGTATTCTATCTATCAGATTATTCACTGGGGCCTAAGTGGACAAAACGGTGGAAGTAACGCGCTCGGCGAACCATTCAACACATTGCCCTTTATCAGTTGACTCCCTCTCTCTCTCTGCATGGCGGGAGCGTAATCAAGGGGCGAAAAATCTACTTATGACCATTCCAAGGATCACGTTGGCAGGTAGTCTCCATCGCCGTATCAGCTTAGCGGTGAACGGAGTATATGAGCATGTCAAGGAACACGTTGACTGTGATCGTTTTCTTCTATGGAGGAGAAAAAGATCCCGAGACTAGGGTAAAAACAAAACAAAAAACAGGACCTTGACAAAGAGAAAGGGTCCCATAATATAATATAAAAATACTTACAAAGTTTCGTTTATTTTTACATTGCTAAAAGCACGGAATACATTTTAGCGCTCAAAACACAGACACAAAGACGAGAATCCGACACCACAGTGCGCTACTAACAACTGACTGATTTTATTTCATGAAACGTCACTTATATACCATCCGTGTTTCTGATATCGCCCCATCATTAGCCAACCCGATGCCAGGCCGCGTCATTGAGGAAGGCACGTTCCTTGTCAAGTAGATTAATTGAGGTCACGCTGACGCATGCTGCCCAACCCTTCTTAATCTCATCTGCCTCGACTATCTCCCTCACAGTTCTTTTCCCTGTGCCTCGCCCGAATCTTGCACTCGGAAAACAACGGCACACACTTGCAGCTTTGACAATATAAGTGACGTTTCATGTAATCAAATCGGTTGTTAGTAGCGCATTATGGTGTCTGATTCTCGTATTTGTGTCCTTGTGTTTTGAGCGCTAAAATGTATTCCAAGTTCCAAAAACAACTAGCCCAAAAATCTACTCTACTAAAAGCACGGTACTGCATTGTTTCACTGCGTTTTAATCCGGTGTTGAAGTTGCAGTGGTAACTAATGGACAAGCAGTCACGGACATGTGAATGTCCGTGTATCTTGGCATGCAGCTGTGATCTTTACTCACCGCAAGATGTCTCGTCCGAAAAGTCTGGGCAGTCCACTACGCCGTCGCACACCCTCACAGTCTTTCCCCTTGCCTTCAGCTCGTTGGCGCACCCTAGGTTAGGATTGGACCGGAAGCAAAGTGGTTGACATCTCCTTTCATTGGGACCGACCTCTGTAGGTCGTATTCACTGGAAGCCACAGCTGAACTCCTTCACCGCCTTCACGCTCTCAACAGCAAGAGGGTTAGCGATGGAGGCCAGTTGTTTTTCGCACCTGTGTCGTAGCCCTAAATGCTGGTACACATGTGCGAAAAACCATAGGAAATTGGCACGAAAATCGATTTATGAAAAAAAAAAAAAAACGCTTCGCGTTATTTTCGAGAAACGAGCGTATTTAGTGCATGCAAATTCCAAATGTGGCCTCGGTAAAATATCGGGTGTCTCAAATAGCGGCCAGGCTCTTTAAATCGGCCGCAAAAATCGGTTTTTTAACCTATCGTGCTACGATTTTGTGCAGCGTTGCCCACAGGTGGTGCACTTTTTTTGTAAAATTTGAAAAGAGCGAACGTGCATGAGGAAAAAGTAAAGAAAGAAATAGACTTAACTCCTATGAAAACCCAGCCAGGCCACCGGTCTTTAATCAATAGGGCGCCCTATTGTTTGAAGACCGGTGGCTTCGCTGGGTTTCCATAGGAGTCAAGCCTTTTTCTTTCTTAACTTTTTCCTCATGTACGTTCGCTCTTTGCAAATTTTACAGAAAAAGTGCACCACCTGTGGGCAACGCAGCAGAAAATCGTAGCGCGATAGGTTAAGAAACTGAATTTTGCGGTCGATTTAAAGAGCCTGGCCGCTACTTGAGACACCCGGTATATATTCACAATTTCTGCACCTCAAATACCCTCTCCTGGTCCAATTTTGAAGAATGGTATGAACCTATTTTTTTAAGTTCCAATTTTCGTTCCTTTTTTTAATCGATTTTTGTGCATGTGTTCCCGCGCGACACTGGGTGCGAATTTTTCTATTTTTTTTAATGCTAGTGGAACGTGGCATGGACATACCTAGTCATCATTATTACAAGCGGTAAGGATGATTATGATGATAATAATGACTTACGTATTCTATGTCCCACATATGTCCTAAAATAGCACCGTGTGAAGCGGTTTTTAATGTGATTGGAGGCCTTTCTAATATGATAGATTTGCTGCACTCAACTCACCTGGTTTGTTGCGGCAGCTGCCGTTGCCGTCGTATTGCGGATAGTTACTGCAGTCTATTTTTCCACTCAATGACTTCGGCAGTAGCTTTCTGCACGCAGACCAAAATTCTGTAAAAGAACCACGTGAAGCACTAGCTATTAGGGAGTGTCTACTACACGTTGCTTCTTTACCTTCGCACTATCCAAAGTATATACACTCTAAAGTTTTCTTACTGAAAATGTAAGTCACGCACGAAAGGCCTTTGAATAGATCTGGTATTTAATATTTGTTGCTCAGTTTTCATTGCACAAATCTGAAAGAAAATTGCGCATATTTTCAGTTACGTCGGCTGTGTTGCTGGGCTATAGTTCGACCTGGATAAAGCTAAAAACCTTTACGTGATTGTTTTTCAGATGATGAATGGCATTTCAGACGATAAGTGACAATCATAAGGCATTTAAAAAAAAACACGGACACATAACTCAACTTATAAGAACGTTTTAAGACCAAATACAAAGTACTTTGAACCCTTTATAAATACAAAATACGGAGAGCCGACGGAAGATATGATGTGCCAAAGACACTCAATGAGTTCCCCGAAGAAATGCGTAAAAAAAAATCTTCTAGAACCCTTAAAATTACGAAAACAAAAGTTGATAATAAAAAAATGGGGAAACAACCTTCTGGAAAAAGTTAACTTAAGGGAAGTTTAATAAATTGTATTTCTCAGCGGATGAAACACGTACAGCGCCGACCGAGTACGATTTGGTTCCACCAAATCTTTAGTAGACGCAGGAATAGGTATCACTCGTTTTCATGCTTTGGTCGCTACGAATAGTGGCAACAATGTGAAACACTACTAAAAAATGTGCTTTTCTTTGAACGAAAACAATAGCAACATAATATTTTCGATTAACAGCCAAACTTTTTTCTCATTAGATTTCTATTAAGCTGTAAAATGTAAAAGAAAAAACGTACCAAATTGTATTACTTGTATTGTATGTTCAGTGGAGCTTCGGCACTGTGCTTGCGCAGCCATATAGGAAGCGCATCATTTAACTCTCTGCAAAACTATTCCCGGAATGCATTCTTTCCTTTTCTTAATTTTTATTTATTTTTTCTATTAATTTTTCTTTTATTTTTCTTTCGCTCCTTGTCAAGTATGCGTTGTAATGTTGAAGTCGATGACGTGTATAAAATCATCAGCAGTTCTTCCCTCTCATTTTGGCGCAGCGAGTGCGATATAAAAGCGCTTTCTCTCTCAACCACAACAGAATGAGCCCCGACCCTCCCCTCGGAGCATGCAAAACCAGATCAAAGGATTTCAATTTCCCTTTATTGAGCGATAAAAAGGGGTTCAATCTAAAAAAGTTCAGATGCCTCATATGAGTGTGGAACCAAAAGTAACCGAAATTAATTTCCGGAGGGTGGGCCGTTCGTGGTACCAGCTTCTGCCGCTAGAGCGTTTAGCGGCACCCCTTCCGAGTCAGTTTGCCGATAGGCGTCGTCTGCTAAAGTTTTAGCGGCATGTTGTGATTTTTACCCCGATTCCCCAAGCGCTTCAAAGTCATTCCTCGTTGTTTTCCGATGTCTGATTTGAAGGAACAGCGCGCGACCATTATATTATGTTTTATTTTAGGGAAAACGGCGGCGGAGACTATTGCAATGCTTCAGACAGCTTACAAAGAAGATACTATGAAGAAATATTGCAGGTCTACGGGGGGTTTTCTAGCTTCAAGGCCGGTGAATTATTGATCGACAACCAGCCTCGATCCGGCCAACCCTCAACAGCCTCAACTAATGAAAACATCTACAAAATTCGTACATTGTTCACTCCGAGTTTGTTCCTCCTGGTGAAACACTTAATCAGTTGTTTTACTAGGTACGTTTATGACGCTTACGCCACTCAGTGAAGCGGGAACGCCCCGATTTGGGGGAAAGAGGGAGTGGTGGTTCCATCACCACAATGCCGCAGCACAGACTGCCCTGTCAGTGCAACAGTATTTAACAAAAGTGGCAAAACACCGTTTTTTCACCCGCTCTATATATACAAGACCTTGACACGTGTGAGTTTTTTTCTGTTCGCCCGAACGAAAAAAATTCAGAAAAAGAAACGTGTTGTGAATGTGATGGTCCTTCAAATCAGATATTGCAAAAAACGAGAAATGATTTTAAAGCACTTGGCGAAAATATTCACAGCATGTAGCAAGAACATTATGACATGACGCCGGTTGGCAAACTGACTCGGAAGGGACAGAGCTGTATATGGGGAGAGTTTGGCCAGTTTGTGATCTCGTCGCCGTAACGCCTCCCTCCCGAGTGAGCCAGTCAACCCGCGGCGCAGAGCGAGACGCGTGAACGCATGCGCGTGAACTCCCGGCAGCTCCCAGCTGAGCGGGCAGGGCCGCCATTTTGATTCATTCGCCTGGCGGAATTCATAGCGGAATGCATGGGATCGACATCAAAATTTCGGTTTTGTCTTTTTGTCTGGCAGGCTCTGGCAAGAAAATGATATAGTGTTATTCCTCGGTGGCTTAAAGAGCTAACGAATAAAGTTTCAATATGTTTGAACGCAAACGTTTATTCAGGCGAAAAAGAAATAAGCCCGTAGCAGACAACGCGTAGCCTCAACACTGCTCGGCGCGCCGACAGCGTTGCGTCAAAATGGCGGTCGTCTCCTCTTTGCTCCCTTCTTTCTCTCTCCCTTTCCTTTACTTTTCTCCTCTCCAGCACCTTCGTCGCCACACCCAATGCCCAGACTCTCCCAATATACGGCTCTGGGAAGGGATACCGCTAAGCGCTGCTAGCGGTGGAAGCTGGTACTACAAACGGCCCGCCCTCCAGAAATTCATTCCAGTTACTTTTGGGTCCCCCCTCGTATAACCTCCCTCCCTCTTTATCTGGTGTGCACGTGCACATTTTATTCTTTGGCTAAGAGGAAACAAAAATCTTTCTTATGGAGGTTTCTAGGGCACATAGTTTCACACTCCACCACTGAAAATATTCAATGTCTACAATTTTAGCGGCACGTCGAAAACAAACGAAATCGGCACTCGAGCATTCCGGTTACCTCTATGTGGCGCGCATTGCATAGGCAAGCATTTTAAGTTTCCTGCACCAGACACCACAACTGGCGAACGTGAGTGTTACTATATATACTACGGCTCTAAAATACGGAAGCATCAAAGTTTATGAGCTGAGCACTAGAAGCACGACCACAGTATTTTTCGTACCGTATGGTCCGCGGACTATAGACGAGTTTAAAAGTTAAACTTTTACGCGGTGCGGACTATATCTACAGGTGCGGACCTGGACAAGGATTTGATTTTCCGAGATATTATGACGAGACGAGTTTTGGGTATAACATAATATGCTAATCATTATTTGTGTATGATGCAAGCTTCTTAATGAGCTAACAAAGCAGGCATTTCTTGAGGTGTGCTGTGACTGAGATGTTTCTACGTGCCAACTACCCTTGGCAAAAGCAATACACTAAGAGTATATGTAAAAGCATTCTTTAAGGAAAATTCATTCGCGGTGTATTTTCCGCTTTTTCCTCGTAGATGGCGCAGATTCTTTTTCCGGAACAAACGTGTTGCTTGCAGGTCGGGCTCTCGGGGTGGGTTCGGGACAGGGGCTTTTCGCTGCAGATCTAAGCTAGCTGGATTGCGTTCGTACGGCATCCGCCGCTACCGGCTGGTGGCAGCGGCCGGCGCGGAGCACGAGCTTAGTCAAAGAACTGGCTCTGATTTGCGATTGCCTCTGAAGTTGAAAACAGGTTCGAATTATTCAAACGTATTTTGTGAACAGCCTATTGACTCATGGTGCTGTGCGTTGGTTGTACACTCGGGCTTTCAGCGTTTGCAAGTGTGTCATTTGCGTGCAGATGGAGTCGCTCACGCAACTGACGTCTTGACATCATGTATCGGCTTCGCCAGCGTTCTTCGATTGTCCGTCGCATGGAGTTTGGTGCCGACGAATACGCTGCGACTAAAGTTACTGGATCCTGGAAAAGTAATGTTAGGCTTCCCCGTATGGTCGCCATTTTCGTTCATGGAATGAACAGTTTCTCTATGACCTCTACATTCTTGTTGAGCCGATTTTAACTCCGCGGTGACAGGTTGCTTTACAAATGGATGTTTTGTATGCTCGAAGTTTTCTATCCACACAGCGGCAAAAACAAGCGCACATCTTCGCACCACCATCACGAGCGGCGTCGGTGCTTGGCGGCATCGAAGAACAATTTCCATGTCTTGAAATACGCGAGGATAATACTATCATTGGGAGAGATCCTAGGAGCATGATTGCATATCCAAATACGCTGATATTAGCGATGAACTCTCTCAGTACGATGAGACTCCATAGAGATCTTGGTGCGATTGGTTAAGAACGACCCTTTTGGTGCTTCGCATATTAAGAAAACCGAACTGACGATTGCTATGGCAACAGAATCCGATTAGCCAATTGTCTTACGGGATCATCTTGTATGTATAGACGTTTTCCGTTTCCTTTCGTTTTCAGTTATGTGGGTTGCGTACAGTGGCGTACCAACTTCTTTCTGAGTGGGGGGGCAAACCAGACCAACCCCCCCCCCCCCCAGAGCCGGGAGGCTGTGCTTTTGGTATCCTTTTGGGCGCCGCCGGCCAGTGTTTGCCCTGCCCAGTGGCGGCTGTTTCAGGGGGGCCAAAACACATGCCTTGCCCCCCCCCCCCCCCTCTGAGAACTAGGGGGGGCGAGCGCCCCCTTGCCCCCCCCCCCCCCCCCCCCCCGGTTGGTACGCCCATGGTTCTGTATCTGGTATGCGGGACGAAAATATAACGAGACATTTCAAGCTGGAATTTGCGAAACAAAATATAGGGGAGACAGAACAAGAATGTGTGACAATCACGCATTTTTCGTAAACACCTTCCAGCGGCGTACGGAGATCAAAATCATATTTGTTTACACGCAAACCAGAAGTGACGACATTCAAGATGGCTGTGAGCTTGTGAAAAAGGTGTATACGTTAGTATTTGTTTGTGTCCGGCTGGCAGGCAGGGTAGGCAATGGCGCCACTTTCCCAGGATGCAGTGACTTGAGTAATGAGTAGTGTCAGATCATGCACGAGTCACGATCGTATGTAGAAGGGGGCTTCTGACCGTTGTGCCATTTTCAGCGCGGGTAAGTACGTGCCTGCTTTGCTAGCTTTCGAAACCGACGAACACGCGTGTGCTGAGCTTTGAAAGAACGCATGCTGATCAGTGCGATCGTCACAGCCCAAAGGTTTGTAAACGAGGGGCTTCTGGCCGGTGCGATCTTCAGTGTTTGTGCATATGGCTGATGCTTTCATAGCTTTTCGAAGCATGATCGCTTTTCGAAGCGTGATATCTTTAGGGGCGAGCTTTGCGCTGGCCCCTAAAGATATCACTCTGGGCTGTCATTTTGTCAATATAGAAACTGCATAGAAGAATCTTCCAACATCTGCTCGTCCGCGCAACAAAACGTAAAACGCTAACATAGTACAACACCTTTAGCGTCTTATCAAAACGCTAACAATGATTTACTTCTGTTTTTTTTTTTTTGTAATTCTTGTTTTTTTTTCACATATTTATTGTTCGTTTGCAACGTGAGCGAATGTGCTGAGCCATAGGGTACTTCTGAAGTGAAGACCGCACGTGTATAGGAAGTATTCACTGGCGGCCATAGTTGTGTGCGCGACTGCTGAGCGCGTGCTGATGGCGAGCTTCCACGGTTCTTTTGCGACGTGCCTTCCGCACCATCAAGATTGCCGGTCTTAGCAGCCTATTAATCTGGGCTCGTTCTGAGCGTGCGCTCTAGACACAAATATGGCGCCCAGTGAATGCTCCTTATAGGAAGTATTCACTGGCGGCCATAGTTGTGTGCGCGACTGCTGAGCGCGTGCTGATGGCGAGCTTCCACGGTTCTTTTGCGACGTGCCTTCCGCACCATCAAGATTGCCGGTGTTAGCAGCCTATTAATCTGGGCTCGTTCTGAGCGTGCGCTCTAGACACAAATATGGCGCCCAGTGAATGCTCCTTATAGGAAGTATTCACTGGCGGCCATAGTTGTGTGCGCGACTGCTGAGCGCGTGCTGATGGCGAGCTTCCACGGTTCTTTTGCGACGTGCCTTCCGCACCATCAAGATTGCCGGTCTTAGCAGCCTATTAATCTGGGCTCGTTCTGCTCTAGACACAAATATGGCGCCCAGTGAATGCTCCTTATAGCTTTGAGAGACACTCAAGCAGCTCGACTGTACGAGTGCCGCTAGCTTTCTCTTCACAGTCACGGAAAGTAGTGCCACGCAGATGGGGCGCGGCACGCGCTGTTTGCATCCCGCCGGGTGAGGTCGAGATTGGTTTTGCCAGAGGACTGCAGAATTTTCTTTTCGTCTACAGAATGGGCTTAAATGACTCCACCTGGAATTAGCCCCGTGCGCGACCGAAAGCGTCGCTGTGGTCGGCCTTCCACGATTGGCCGAACGCTGACTGTGACGTCGGAAAGGGGATTTATCATCGACGGAAATAAGAGGAATGAAAGAACTTTAATTTTGACGGTGTTGGCAGTGTTCCTTTGAGAGCGCAATGATTTCAAGCTTCCACCATGCTATTTACAAACACCATGGAACTTGTTGTTTGCAAGGTAATGACGTCACAAGGGGGAACCATAGGAGGGCGCCACCAAAACTTCTCGCCGCTAATAATGAAAGCCTGTGCATTCGAATTTCAATCTCATCTCAGTGAGCGCAGACAAGATTAGATAAGAGCGCTACGTCAGCGTTCGACTGGAAGTCGTGTCCAGTTAACGCGTCGAAAGACGCTCAGCGTCGTGGCCCAATTATTGAGTTGGCGCCTTTCAAGTGGGGTGACACACCGTGGAAGAAAAGGAGGTCGTTCACAGGCTTGTCTGAGACGATGAGACGATGCATGTATTACGTAGTGGTGCCGTGACTACGCACAATGTCACAACGCCTCGCGCCTCCCTTTCACTTTCCAAACGATGCAGCGAGCAACGGCAGCGAGCTCTCCAAACAACAATAGTAAACGCGAGACAGAGGAATTAGGAAAAGACGGACAGAACAACCAAGTCTCAACGAAGGACAACGGAGACTTCGTTGTACTCTTTTATTTTTTGTGCATCTGTCTCAGGTTTACTATGGATAGCATTCACCAGCTCGCCTGCGTTTTTCCCTTTCTCCTCTATCAAACCACAGTGATCCAGCCAATCCAGAGTGGTTTCTATGGCATTTCAGAACAATGGAGAGCGCACATGTGCAGCTTTGAGCGGCGCTCGAGCTGCGTGAGTGCTCGGACGCCAATAGCTTTGGCCGAATACCCTCTTGGATATATGGGACGGAAAGTGGTGTTAAGCAGACGGCAAGCGCCCTTTGCTTGACACCGGGTGCGGCCCAGATCGGTTTTGCCGGAAAATTGTGAGATTTCCTTGCCGTCTAGAGAATGGGTCTGAGACGATGCATGTATGACGTAGTAATGCCATGGCAACACGGAATGCCTTGCTGTCGTGCGCCTTCCTTTTACTTTCAAGAGTAAAGGGGGTTTTCACTGTACGCCATGTTTGAGTGCGCTGTTTAGGGCGCATGCTCAGAAAAAGCATACATTAATATGCTGCTAGGACCGGCAATCCGGATGGTGTGGAATTCACGATGTAGAGAACTTTGGAAGCTCGCCATCAGCAAACGCTCCGCAGTCTCGCACACAGCTATGGCCGCCAGTGAATACTCCTTATATGACCGCGGACGATGCAGCGAGCTCACAAAGTAACTATATCCTAACCATTCTAGAACTACGTGACTTCGAGCTCCGGGAATCGCAAGGCAAAACTGCAAACTCACATCCCCTCAGTGCTGGATTGACTATTGAGTGGCCCATCTTTTTTTTAACGTAAAACGTTCTTTGGCTAGGTGCTCAGCATTCCGTGAAGCCTGATAAGCGAAGCCTGGTAAATGTGGCCACGAAGCTTGATGATGATTCGTTGACAGGGGAGGTCCCGTGACCAGAGAGATAGACGAGGAGGAGCTCGACCACCCATGCTCACTGAGGGAGAGCAGCTCGAGAGCATGGAAGGCTCTGGAAGATCACCAGGTTTATCAGCCGTGCATACGTGGAACTCAGAGTATCGCTGAACGTTTGTGATGTTAGAACGTTTGTATGCAACACAATAATTGCCTAGCAATTCGTCATAAATTTTATGTTCCCATCTCGATGAATTACGCGAGACTGGAGATAAAACCCAGAAACATCAGTCGTGGACGATATATAAATTTATGTGTTAGGAGATTTCGCGGGTTATTGCATATATCGGCACGAGAGTGTAGACTATGTACTCAAGTCTATATTCCAGCAAAAGTGCGAGCGAAGCCGAAGACGAGAGCGCAGTGTTTCTATGGCCGGCACCGACGTCACACAAGCCGCCCTTGTAGCGACCTTGCTTCTCACCACGTACTTTTTGCAGCGTCAATTTCTACCGTCGCATTTCTTTTTCTTGGCAAGAACAACTAAGAGTGACATGAGCTACAGAAGGAACACAGCAAGCTCAAGGCAGCTCCTATGTCTCGGCGTTCGTCTGACTGACCCACATCATCCTGTAGATATGTTTGTAATTTGGAACCAAGGCCACGACGATACGAGGCCTTTAACAAGCTTGAAGCTGTGTCCATAGATACTTCTGTCATCAAGTGTCTTCAGTATGAGCGGTGAGACAGCGCTCTTAGGTTCTTCGTCGCGTTGTACTTCTCGCTTCAGCACGGACAAACCGGAAAGGTTGCAAGCCTCTTACGTCAATCACTTGGTGTCTCTTGTATTTACTTTTCTGGGTACTTGGTGCACGCTTGCCTTTTTTGCTAATCGAGAGTCGTATGCAGTCCTAGCTATGGACGCTGCACCATTTTCCAAGTGGCACCTGCATAGCTTTCATCTGCTCTCAAGGTATGTATGTACAGTGAACTATGCTCCGTTTCATGTTTGTTGTACAACGCTGTCAAGATTACTGGCGCGAGCGAGCGCAAATAAACGCTAAATGAAGACGCACGCACGTGGCAGCAACAATCTCAACGTTGTACACAAATATGAAACGGAGTGCAGGTGCGCTTTAACAGTGTAACGACAGAAAGTTGTCATCGTGTATGTCATCGCTAGTATAATGCACGCGCACTCACTCCTTTACAGATGCAACAGAAAGTAAGGGGCTTCTTGCCGGTTCAATTTTCAGCGTTACTACACATGGCGTGCGCTTTTTTTTATTTGTTTCATAAAAGTGGGGAAAATACGTTTTCAGTACGTGCGCTAATTACACAATAAGTATACGTTTTCAGTACGTGCGCTAATTACACAATAAGTACACTTTTAGTGTGTTGCTCTTTACCCAGAGTATAGCACCAGGTGCGGATTGTACACCTCCAAATTTTGTGCTCACAGACGCATCATTTTTTTCTTTTAATTCGTTTTTGCCCACGGGCCGCCCACGATCCATGCGAAGCTAAACAGTGGTGTATGACGCAGTACAGTTCCCGCGTCAGGACAGGTGCTGAGAAAATCATCGTGGTATACTGCACCGAATTTGAGCACTTCGGTCGGCCCCTTCAACGAGTATTTTACGCCACACTATATAAACTGATACATTAAAAAACTCACAGCGTGGGAAGTACCAAACAGCTTATTATCATCCCAATGAGATTGCAGTATATTTCCCCAAGTGAGACATTCAGAAAGCGTGAAGATAAGCCACGCGTTTCATAAGCTTTCAGTAACTATAGTAGTTCTGATGACACACTTTTAATCCTAAAAACAACAACATGGCGATCAATTTATCCTTTTTCTAACCCGAGTAACAAGCGCAGTCTGGCGTGTTGTCTGCCATCTTAAAATGAAGGGCAGCCCAACATGCTTCCGCCCGTCAGACCACATTCGCATCGCTCCGCTGTATCCAGTTTCATTGCTTGTGTACCCCGTACTAGCAATACTAAAATAAAAAAATCTTCATAGACACGCGCAAAGATATGTGCTGAAACTGGTGGTCGTGCAGGAGGGTGCCCTCCTAAAATGGCGACAGCGGGATGCAACGCCAGGGGAGAGGGTGTACGCATGCGGAGAAGCTTACTGGAAAGAGGTTGCATTGTTAATGCTAAGAGTATTGGGCTGTGCACGTGCACACTTCAAAGTGCGCCTACCTTCGCAGAAATCCCTGCAGGGCAACAGCATCTCGTCGTCAACGCACTCCGGCTGCAGCAATTGGCAGACGAACTCGGCAGCGAGCGGGTAGCACTCGGAGTCCACGAGCTGCCGGTAGGCTACCAGGTCCCTGTAGACCTCCTTGGGGCCGTTATGGCCGACAGCGTTCGGGTACGAGGTCAGGTTGTAGGGCAGGCCGCGACAGTGGTCAATGGAGAGCGGCTCGCAGAGGCGCGGGGGAATCACCGCGGGCTGCTGCGTTGTCAGTCCGGCCAGGTAGCCCGGGTACTGCCGCTTGGGCGTCCAGGACTCCGCCAGGGGGTCGGCCATCAGCCTCCTCTCTGGGAAAACGTGGCGACCGAGCAAGGTCATCGCTGTTATTGTTTTCGAGAGGGCAGCAGCAGTCTTAAATCACACCAAGTCTGTACTTAAAACAAGATAGAAGTTAGATGGTTAGACGGCGTGAGGTAGGTATGCCATAGTATGACGACACTCGCCCAGTCTGTATGAGAAATGTAATAAGTGTAACTGCACGGTCGCCAGGCTTGAACCAGTGTTGCCTTCCTGCGGAGCGATCGGAGAGCTAATCGCTGCAATGTCCGGTGGGAGCTCCGCCAATGATGAAGCCGAGAATATGTTTAGGCCTAGGTCCGCGATGCGACAAGTAGCATGTCAAGCTTCATGCATAGTGTCGGATCGATCGCAGTCGGTTCTTTCAGGTCTCAACATCATTCCAGAGAATGCGGTGACTCTCAGATCCTCATCAGCCCTCACGGGCAATTCGGAGAGCGCTCGCCGCCGCCGAGAACAGCTCATTATTGTGGCACAGAGGGAACTGGCATAATGAAGGAAAGAAACAATCCTGATATATATATATATATATATATATATATATATATATATATATATATATATATATATTACCCCCAAATCAGTCATTTTCAGAAAGACTTTGAGCGCGTGAAAAGCGTAGTAGTGAACTGAAGTTACCGCTCGTGGAGCAGGTACAAAGCTAGAGGTTGCGATAAGGCGCCCGTGCGATTTTTCCGTCTCTTATCTAGCCCCAGCCTTGTACCTGCTCCAAGTATGGTAACTTTAGTGCACTACTACGCTTCTCACGCACTCAAAGTCTTTCTGAAAATGACTGATTTGGGGGTTTTCGACGACGCTGAACAAATTTCTAATTGGAACCATATGTCTATTTTCATTAATTAAAAAGTTAATTAACGATTTTTAATTAATTAGCCGACTGATCATTACGATCAGCCTCCTATAATATGTCCCCCTGGCCGTATAACCCACCTCCACAAGCTGCATAAGTGTAACTTTCACGGATTTTTTTAAACAAATCTGTTAAGCTTAAAAAAAAAACACCCTGTATATATATATGCCATCCGAACATTTGCATGCGAGTGCCCTAGCGCGAATCGCATTTTTGGGTTAAAGAGTTTCTGCAACCCCGTCATTAGACATATTCAAGCTTCAGCGCCATCTGGAGGATGAATATAACCGTTTAGCGTTTTCCCTACTCATGGCGGTCATGAACACGTTTTTCGACGGGCACTATCACTTTCGCACGTCAAGTTCACGTGAGAATGGGTTCTCCACCTCTTAGTTATTTCTCAATTCATTTCAGTTTCAATGTTATGAATGAATAAACCAGCCAATACAAAGGGTCAATCCATAAACCCCATGAGAAAATTGCCTTAGTCAAGGAGCATTTGGAGTCGACTTCGTGCAAAAGGGTTGATTGAGTCAAAAAAAAAAAAAAACGCTGACGCAGCATTCTAGTTAGTGCGTCGCGCTGTCATCTCGAATGATCCTCCACTTGGGAGCGTCTTCAGCTTGGATGGTGTGAACGCGCACGGTCTAGCAGGTGCACTCTTGTAAGGTCTCTGCTTTGCACGGCGTGCCGCGGCATCTGCACCTGTTTTCTGTACAAATAAATTACTCCTATCTTCCTTCATCAGCCAGCAGAAGGCCGCCAGTAAGACAAAGATACCTTACTGGTGGCCTCACTCAGACGATGATAGTGAACAAAAAGGTCAGCCTGAGTTTCGGGAAGGCTTATTTGCGTAGTTTTCTCAGTAGACTCCATATATTCATCAGTGAATGACTCCGTGGGGGACTAGGCGCGGGACATTTTTTTTTTTAAAGGATAGGAATAGAGCTCGCGCGCTTACTTTCTCACAAGAGCACATGCTTACTAGATGCCAATCACTAGCATCTTTAGGATAGGTGAGGAGCAAATGACCAAGCACCGAAGAACACCGATGTATCATCCGAACGTAAAACGTCTGCAATTCCCAGTATAATTAGTTTATATTTTCTAATTCTCTTGAAATTACACATTCTTATCTTACCCTGGACGATGATTGACTCCGGGTCAATTTTAAGGCCGTCGAAAATCCCCAGCTTGCTGCGGAGGACTTCGTCCGTGAACACAAAGTACAAGTCTCCCGCGTCTACGGACTTTCGATTCAGAGCGAAGTGCACGTTGAAATGAACCGTCAGCTCCCTATGTTGTCTCCTGCGGAGGTGAAAAAAGAAAAAAAATTCCTCGTAATCAGCGATGTCTCGCGTTTGTGTTTCTCCCCTGGTGATGACCGAGTAGCGAACTCACTTGTTAAAGGCAATAACTTCTACCTTCTTGAACCCAGACTGGTAGGCACTTGTGTTGAACAGCTGGTCCAGCTGTAATATACGAGCGAATACGCGTGAATGGTGTCAGTCTCAGAAAAAACCCAACGCGCCCTTTTCCGCGATGCGCGCCCTACACCGACGCTCGAATATAACGCGGTCAGCTCATAACCCATTCCGAAGTTTTCAAATATCGCACACCAGCTATCACCGAATTAAACTTGATCACAGCTTGTTTAGGGCATACACGCGAAAGAGGCTGAGCATGATGAAGTCTAATTAAAGTTCCTGGCTCTTATTTAATACAACAGCGACGTGAAAATGATGACTGGCCATCGCGCTCCCATGTTTTCAGGTTGCTAGGGGTTATAGCATAGAGGAAGCTGTGCTATAGTGATGAACACTCCCTAATCGGCATGCTTTCATGGAGCCTTCGCTGGGTTGGCATTTAATTGATTTGACACCGTGATGTGGACCAGGTATCAAGAATATTGGCATCCTGCGTTCACTGGTAACGTGCCATAGACAACTGCAAGCATGGCACCCCGACTGGTGCCCCAGGTGTGCAAGCGCGCGCGCGCCTATATGGCGGCCGCCAGTCGCTTGGCTCGCAATCGTCTCGATTATTTTTGAGGCTGTGCAGAAGGCGACCGTTTTCGAATATCCCGCGTTGCAATTCTACCTACCTTGGCGCGATAGTACTCCGCTTTCATCAGAAAGTCGTCGGTGAGGCTGTTCGCCAAGTTTTCGCTGAACCTATCTCCCTCGAGGACGGTGAAGGATCCCTTGTAGACTCGCTCTGCAAATCGGACACGGGCATGGGGGCGAGCTCTCATCGTCACCCGGGGAAATATTTTATGCGTACCTATTGACCGCTGGCCTTCCAGGAACTGAACTACAAGGTCGGAAGAGAAACAAAACATCGCATTAGCACACTACATTTGGTTAGCCTCGCTCATGCAAGTCGGAAGAAGAGGAGGCGACATAACGGCTTAAACCAGCCAAACGTGCAATTCCCAAGGGAAGTCGCTTGGAACGCCCCCAACGGTAACCAAAAAAGCCATTGGCGCCTAATCAGCTGTCTTTTCCCGTCCGTCCAATAGCGTCTTTTGGTTTTGTTCGTTTTCGGTCATCGCTGGGGGCGTGTCCCTCCAAACCGGAAGACTCCCCCGGCTTGACCTCTGGTGGCGTCATGTCGCACCCAGAAGCTCCCTACCTCCATGGCCGTACTAGTGTCGTGACAACTGCGAAAATCTGAACACAGGATTTCGCGCCATTTCAAATAAACATACTGGGGAGTCCTAGGCTTTACCTATTTTTCTTTTAAATTGTTTTCTTGCGTCTTCGTTTTGCCTGGCTATAATGTATCTTAACATTTCGGATCCTTTTAAATTAAAAATACTACTGTCCCTATAAAGAATCTCAGGCCACCTTAACAAATATGCACACTCTGCTGCTCGAAGCAAAAATATAAAAAAACTACAAAGAAAAACACATCAAGAACAACTCGATTCTACCTAACTGGCAAGAAAAGAAGGGCAGCCGTGGTCGAGCGGTTAAGGCGATGGACTCGAATCCTGTCGACTGCGTTCTTTGTTTTAGCACCACAATATTTTAGGGCCACGGGTAGCCCTCCAACTCCTCCGTGAGGAAAGAAGTGGAACCGAGCCTGTGAACAACCCCTCTGCCTTCATGGAACGTCATCATGTGACATCTTTGGACACACTGATTCAAAGCGAGGCCCAGCCGAACGTTGGCAGAGTGCTTGTGTCCAATATTTGTTGGCGCTCAATTTCGCCGCGATGGCATCAACATTCTAGTGCACGTTCTTTGGTTCTTCAAGTTGGTGTCCTTGCACTCCGCCAGCCAATAGCGTCCCCTCATTTCCTGAAGGAAACAACTTTTTGTTTCCTTCAGGAAAACAAAAGAAAAAAGGGGGGGGGGGGGGGATGGCGTGCAGATTTCTCGGCACGCCATCCCCCCCCCCCCCTTTTTTTTTGCACTATAAATTAAAAAAAAGAGCAAAACTTTCGCTCGGAAGCCCAGTGTGAGCCGTCACGCTGCAAGAAGGGGGCGGGGGAGGCAAGGGGCCCGTCCAATCTTCCATTCTTGAAAGATCCCGAACTCGCTGGACGCAAGTGTGTGGCACACTTGCGTCCAGCGAGTTGTTCACTCTGACTCCGGCGGCCATTACCGTGCGGGACCCAGGAAGGTAAAGGGCAGTGTCGGCCCTTCCTAGCGCTGCGCTACCCTGCTCTGGCTGAGCCGAGAAAGTCATTTGCGCGACCCCTGACCCGACCTCTGGGCGAGGAGGGGACCCCGTCGTCGGCGCGATGCGGAACTCACTTCCGTAGTAGATACCGGCCGCTGCGCCTAGGGTGACGAAGATGACGGCCAGGGTGACACAGAGGCAGGTGGACAGCGTGCAGCCCTCTTTCTTGGTGAAGGTGATCTCGTGCTGGTTCACCAGGCATGGCGGCGGTGGCATGTGCTTCAGCGGCGGATACTGCGTGAGGCATAACAATGCGGACGCATGAGCTGTAGTTACGTGCGTATTTTTCTGTCTTTTACTTCGTCAGACTAATGACTCTAAAGCGGGGATGACACTGCTCATACGTCATACAAAAGACAGTCTGCAAACACGAGCCACCGCGATATTCGTTGTTCGAATGCCGCGTGCCAAGTTTTCTCCTTGAACACTCATTGCCCTGCGGCATTCGAAGCCCGGATCTCGCGGTGACTCGCGTTCGAATCTCTATGCAGACTGTTTTTGGTATGATGTATAAGCAATGTGAGCATTGATTGGGTCGCCAAATGATCCCCACTTGTCAAAAAAGGGGTACATATAGTCCTCCCTAGAGGGAGGAACGCTCTCCAGATGTTCCTTCGGAAAGAGAGAAACTTTCGTCCCTCAACGCCAAATGATCCACACTTGTCAAAAAGGGGTACATATAGTCCTCCCTAGAGGGAGGAACGCTCTCAAGATGTTCCTTCGGAAAGAGAGATACTTTCGCCCCTCAACGCCAAATGATCCACACTTGTCAAAAAAGGGGTACATATAGTCCTCCCTAGAGGGAGGAACGCTCTCAAGATGTTCCTTCGGAAAGAGAGAAACTTTCGTCCCTCAACGCCAAATGATCCACACTTGTCAAAAAAGGGGTACATATAGTCCTCCCTAGAGGGAGGAACGCTCTCAAGATGTTCCTTCGGAAAGAGAGAAACTTTCGTCCCTCAACGCCAAATGATCCACACTTGTCAAAAAGGGGTACATATAGTCCTCCCTAGAGGGACGAACGCTCTTAAGATGTTCCTTCGGAAAGAGAGAAACTTTCGTCCCTCAACGCCAAATGATCCACACTTGTAAAAAAAGAGGTACATATAGTCCTCCCTAGAGGGAGGAACGCTCTCAAGATGTTCCTTCGGAAAGAGAGAAACTTTCGCCCCTCAACGCCAAATGATCCACACTTGTCAAAAAAGGGGTACATATAGTCCTCCCTAGAGGGAGGAACGCTCTCAAGATGTTCCTTCGGAAAGAGAGAAACTTTCGTCCCTCAACGCCAAATGATCCACACTTGTCAAAAAAGGGGTACATATAGTCCTCCCTAGAGGGAGGAACGCTCTCAAGATGTTCCTTCGGAAAGAGAGAAACTTTCGTCCCTCAACGCTCTCCACTGCGATTCCAAGCCATGAGTTTGCTTCCCCGCTCAGCAAGTCGTAGAATGGCGCGAATGAACGCCATTTTTCAATCGTAGTATTTTTATTTTGTGCTGTTCGCCTGCGGCTGCAATTGTCGCTTTGAATTGAGCTGGGAGCTATGCTTCACGGGGAGAGGAATCGCTTTTCGATTAACATGAATGCAGTGAAAGCCGTGAGTTGCGGCAGAAGTTATGTGTACGGAGCTACGCCGTGGTGAGCTCGAAAACTTCTAGCGCCTATCCCCAGCGCGCCACATGAATGGCAATTTCTCCAGGAACCGTAGTATATTTATACAGCAAAATAAAGGATAGCTTCTTTTCTTTTCGATTTTACCTACCATCTTCGCTTCATGCTAAAATTCTAAACTGTGAATATACGTACTTTCCGCCATATTTCAACATTGCTCTGTCCTTCCGCTAGAAAGCAATCGCTTCAAGGAGGAGACAACAGGACATCGCAGACCACAGTCACATTGGACTGTACGATAGGAGCTACGGTTCAGACCAGCGTTACAACGTGATTATCCGCAGGTCGATCGATTGCACCATAATCCCTCAAGCTATCTTAAACTCTTTAATGTAAAGTAGAATTTCAGCCTGCGCCCCCCTCCCCCCCCCCCCCCCCTCCCCTCCGATCACGGCCCGATCAACGCCTTCAATGCTCGACAGTTTATGACATCTCATCCTGTTGTTACACCACTGATACGCGAACACACGGTCGCGAACACACGGTCCCATCGGCGAGAATTCCAGTCTTTGTTCACAACGCATAACACTGCCATCGCTATGCTTCTGCTATGTTGCTGACAACCGAAATACAAGACCACGTTGATTGCCGGTTCGCACTCGGTGTCAGAAAACAGAACCGATTTCAGCACAGAAGACACGCAGGCGCCCGGCAGCAAGACCTGCCTGTCTTGGACGCAGTTTCCAGTTTCCATAACGTCGTCAACGTCGACACGTCGTTCCGCAATCCGGAGGCACCCATCTTAGCCCAGTGTACGTAGCGCTGCTGGCACTGCTCCGGAACTTCGCTGTTTCTAGCGGCTTCGTTTGCTCTTTTGACAAAATTAGTGGTAAAAACGTCAATGAAACTGAGATGTTCGGCACGTTTGGACTGGAAGCGCTGAACCTCAATCAACTCGGCAACGTTTATTAAACAACGCGCGCGACGTGCTTGAGAAACGAAACCGAAAGAAAATTAGGCGGGAGGGCGGAACTTTTCTCACGTCTCATTCCTTCTTCTCGTGTCCGCTTGGGGGCGCGTCAGTAAAAGGAAGGAAAACGCGCCGCTGCTATACCTTTTTCATACTTTTTTTAGGGTGCACGCCTAAATTCGACCCTCAGGGATTCTTTTTATTCGTGATTTGTGTTATTATGTGGAAGCAGAGGTCGGCATTTTAGGTCGCCCTCACTCACCCCCACCCTCACAGCCACACCATCGAAACCCCTCATCCACCCTCACCTTCACAGCTACACTCACCTTCAGCCCCTCACTCACCCTCATCCTCACAGTCACACTCACCTTCAGCCCTTCACTCACCCTCACCGAACCTCACGGTCCCTCACGCACTCACCGCCCTCACGGCCCTCTTGCACTCATGGCCCTCACGCCCCTCACCTCCCTCCCGGCCCTCATGCACTCATACCCCTCACGCCCCTCACGCACTCATGTCCCTCACGCCACTCACCGCCCTCACTCACTCATGGCCCTCACGCCCCTCACGCACTCACCGCCCTCATGGCCCTCACGCACTCGTAGCCCTCACGCACTCATACCCCTCACGCACTCATGGCCCTCACGCCACTCAGGCCCGCTTCAGACGGGCAATTTCGCCCAGAAACTTGACGTCGCAAACACTAGCAACACGGGCCACCCGCGTTCACACGCAGCAACCAATTGCTGCAATTTGCCATCATCATCATGAAAATTTTCTTGCACTATTTAGACACACAATTACGCGCTATAAACCTTTTTTTATGTATTTAAGCCCTCGTTGAGAATACTAATGCATCTTTCTGAAACAGTTTATTTCCAAAAACGATTAATTTCAAACCAGGACCAAGTCTTTTGTTGTCAACATCACCGGCACGATGTATCACGTGAAAATATCGCGCCCCTGATTGGATGCAGCCGCTTCAAACGTCTTTGAATTGCACCGAGTTGCTCGCTTGTTTCGAGCCAGACCCGATCTCAGCAATTCGTGTCGATGTAGGGAAAGCTAGGGAACAACCCACCAGCAACACCAAAATTGCTGAACAAGTTGCTCCGTATGAAGGGGGCCTCACGCACTCACCGCCTTCACCAACTCATGGCCCTCACACCCCTCACGCACTCACCGCCCTCACGGTCCTCACAACCCTCACAGCCCTCACTCACCCTCACACTCGTGAATTTTCCTGATTCAGAAACTCACTCACCCTCACCTCACCTGTGAAAGATGAGGGTGAGTGAGGGTGAGTGAGGGCCCTCATGACTGAGGTTTGTCGAGGTGTGTGTGGAAGTACCTTTTCCAAAATATTTTTGCTATAACTATTTATTCTTTTAAGACACTTTCAACTTTGCGGAAAACAGGCATGAAGGGGTCAAAATCCCAATTATTTTCAGAAAGGTTTGGACCGAGGTCAACTTTTTGTTAATGAAAAAATGAATATACACCACTCAATAGTTTAGTTTAAGGTGACAGCAAATATTGGGTCAACAAAAAGCAACGTTTCGGCCGTGACGTCATATCTCAGTAGCGTCGTAGGCGTTACCGGAAAAAAAGTAAAGAAATACGTTACTCGTTACTTGCGAAATAAAAGAGTGCGTTAGCGACCTACGTTACCTCAAAATAAATGGAAAGCGTTACCGTTTCCGTTAGCGATAAAAGTAACGCACGCTACTTTTGCGTTACTTTTTTGTTATTATGAATTAACACGTTTTACTGTTTTGATGTTCCAGGTAGGCGTAAGAGCCATATTTCGAGAAACATTAGGTTCATACGGAAACTGAACATAATTACTTTATCTTTTTTTTTTTGCAGTTTTACCTAAATACTCGCACAAAAAAAAGCTAAAAAAATTTGCATGTAACGTAACGTAACTCCGTTACTCGAAATTAGTAACGTAAATACGTTACCCGTTACTGTTTTGAAAACGTAACCGTTACGCGTTACCGAAAAAAAGTAAGGCGTTACCGGTAACGCCGTTGCTTGTAACGCGTTGCCGCCAACCTGTATCTCAGCAGACCCGATGGGATAGGGGCCCGATTCTGCAAAAGGTATAAGAATGTAGTTGCTGTCCTTTTGATGTTGGTGTTTGATCAAGAGTACGAACGTCGCTCCCGCCGTCGTTCACGCGAACTTTCGGTTGTTGAGGTTGTCTCATTTTTTTTTTTTTTTGTTTGCTAAACAACTAAAGTCGCGTCTTTTTCTTTTGAGATTAGGAGCATTTATTTATACGAAACTTAATTCAAACAAAACTGCAGGCTTATCCAAATTTTCTTCTGCCATATTGCGGCGGTGAGCCATTGAGCGTTTTTGGTTTCCAGAAAGAGGTCATCGGTTCACTGCACTTCTTGGTCGGCGCTGTTTTTTTTTTTTTAGACTATCCTTCTAGTGTAAGCAAGAAAACTTTAAAACGTGATCTAGTGTTAAGCCTATTTACGCCACCGCTGTACCGTAGTGGCGTTTGCAGCGGGGGCTAGGATGTACTAAAGCTAGTAAAACGAATGTATATTCCGCCGCCTGTTAAAACTTTTTTTTTTTTAATTGCATAGCAATACGTTATTTGCGAAGGTGTTTCTTAGAGAAAAGGGCCTAGAACTCCCATGGTCGGTGGAATGTCTGTTATGTATGCAACCGGAGACTCTCGAGCACGTTGTCATTTTCTGCTAAAGCGCACTTTTTTTTTTCTTCTTTTTTTTTCTTTTTTTTTTTTTTTGGGGGGGGGGGGGGGGGGGTCGTTTTGCCGCGCATGCTTAAGAGAGAGATTTAGACCCCTTTCGAAATTCGCGTGCCGATTATTAGAAGGTCGGAACCCCTGGACAATGGTGGATCAGCTGACATGGTGGAACTTGGTGCAACTTCCATGAGATAACGAACGTCGGAGGGCGGCCAACGCTAGGAGCCGACGAACCAATCCAAGCGCGTCGAAAGTGTAACGTCACTGCACTCATCACCCTTTTCTGTGAGTCTGTTTTCTTCTACTCCAGCCCAACGCATAAAGTGTGGCGTGACGTGGCGCATTTAGTCCTCCATTGTGCAGGGATTCCACAGCTGCCAACAGAGGGCAGTATGTCGAAAGGGTCTATTAGCCCATCAGGCACGCGTTACTTGAATGTAAAGGCAGGTTCACACATCTGCGTTGGTTGATTCGCATGCAACCGAAACGACCGTAACGACAAGTCACCGGGACAAGTGTTCGCCGTACGCAGCATGGCAAGCGATGCAAGGGGTAGCTTCGCCATGCCAATCATGTGTGACGGTTGCTGCGGTGTTTTGGTTGTTACGGTCATTTCGGTTGCATGCGAACGCAACCGTTGCGAATGTGTGAACAGGCGACGTACACTACGTGCTTTCCACTCATGCCAGCCTCCTCCTTTCCTATATCCTCTCCACTTTTTACCTTCCCCAACTTGGCTCCCCTCGCAGCTTAGGAGAGGGGAGCGCCTAAGAGGATTATCTTCCCCGCAGAAAATCGAGGTTGTACGTCGGCCTTTAAGCAAAGAAGATTGTCAGTCTCAGAAAAAGGGGGTGTAGGGGGGTACACCTTTTGTCCCATATGTGACGCCCCGAAATATACATTTCGACGTTCAGTCCGACGAGCTGGCGATACCAACTTTTACGAGTGCCGCTTGATAGCTGTTGAATAGAACGTACTAAGTAGCTAAAATGCGATTCAAAGACTACAAAAAAAAAAACACAAAAAACACTGAGGTTTGTCAGCAGGGCCAAAAAAACCTTGATCGTCTTACTGTAGCCTTTAATGTGTGCATTAGTTATTTTAATGAGTTGTATCGCTCGGCTATCAAGCCGCTCGTGAAGGTTGCAATCGTCGGTTTGACGTCGGTGGACGGAACATCGAATTGCTGCTTTGAGGTGTTCCATATGGGACGAGGGGTGTACCCCCCTACACCCCCTATTTCTGAGATTGTGTGCCTTACGACATGAGAGCAAAAACTGCCGCGTGCATGACCGAGTGAGCAGCGCACGCTGCTCCCACGCGTATGAACCGGGTTCGAATCCCGCCGTACGTATTATCTTTGGTTTTCCCCATTGGAAAGGTTCATTGAATTCTTGTTCGTTGTTGTAT
Source organism: Ixodes persulcatus (assembly GCA_013358835.2). Classification (NCBI taxonomy): domain Eukaryota; kingdom Metazoa; phylum Arthropoda; class Arachnida; order Ixodida; family Ixodidae; genus Ixodes; species Ixodes persulcatus. The sequence continues at coordinate 241,548 of JABSTQ010010634.1, read as the reverse complement.
CTTTTTGGAAAGAACCTCACGGAACAACACCGTGCGTAAAAAGAGCCGTAGCACGCAGCACCAGATCTGTCTTCCCCTATTAACCGACGCCCGCGACTCCCACCATTGTACTTCTATTTTGGCGCAAGTTCGCCTTAGGAAATATTTCGTATCCTCAGTTATCCATCTTTTCTTCACTCGTCGTCGGTAACATTCTGGTGGGGGTGCAGAAGCGTAGAACGTCCTCCACAAATCCGGTGACGCTCTCGTTGGGACCTTGACTCATGGTTCCAAGTACGTCTTCCGCCATCTGTCGCATCCACTTAGGCCGCGAAATTCCTGAGGTTCTCTTTGGTTGCGGCGACTGACTCGGGGTTCAGATTCCGCGCGGTTTACTTGCAAAGCCCATTCTTCTTGCGTTTCTTTTTTTTTTCAGGCTTGCGTTGGACTTGGTTTAAGGCTTCTCGGAGGGTGTATGAGGAAAGGCGGTAAAGTACCGGCGCAGAATGTCACCGATGACGAGTGAAGGAACCATAAATAACTGAGGAAACTAAATGTTTAATAAGGTGAACTCGTGTCAAAAGAAAAGTACAAAAGTGATATGTTTTCTTTTTTTTTTTTTTTTGCTTTGGACTTTTACAGGTTTTTGAGTACTGCTGTGAGCTTTCTTTGTAGGCTTTCTTTTTTTCTCACAGATATTGATAAATATTGACTTTATCTTTATTGAAGGAAATTTATGTCAAATCCGTAAGGAAACACAGGGTCTCTTATGTTATCCCTAAGACGACTTGAGGCGAAAGCCCAAGCGCCGATCCCGGTAATAGCGAACCTCCGAAGACAGCGCGCTCTCTGACGACGCACTTTTGGCGCCGTTAATCTCACGGCATGTCGCACGCCCGCTCTTCACCGCTACCCGAGCGAGAATGTCCTCCTCTCCCGCTGGGTTTGCGCCGCGCGCGCGCCTCCGCCGATTCTGGCACAAGTAACGCCATCTCGTGGTCCAGTGGCGAACCGTGGGTTTTGGTGCCTTTCGTGTCACCGACGTGTTTTCTTCGTCCTTCTCGTGTCATCGACGTGTTTTGGCTCAAGGACTTAAAAGGTCGACTGAACGATAATACATATAAGGCTTTCGCCTTAATAATGGGCGTCGCGGACGTCGATGTCGGCGAGGCAGCGGATCGAGCGGAAGACTGAATTGGTGCTGCATGTTACGGCTACATATAGTGATACGTAAAGAGTAGCCACTGAAGCCCTGGCCCAGTTGTTAGGATTCACAACACCCGCGAGCTGGTGCAGTGGGGCCGAAATATTTATGCATTTGTTATACTATATAAGAAATAGTTCTGCTTTAATTTACATGTTTCTAAAACTATTAATAGCTTCGAAGGTTTTCAAACAATATTACAACGACTGCGACGGGGGCTTTGGCAGGACGCACGACTTGGCAGCCGCCATAACGGGAGGCAAGGGGTCGGGGTGCGAATGCAGCGTGCTGTTGCTCTCATCGTGTTCATTTCTAGTCGTTCTTTCATTGCGGCACATGTGAGACGCTCAACCATCTGGAGACTATTTGGAGCGTCTCTTGAGTGTCAACTGCATTGCCGAAAAGCTATTTTCAGTTTTCCACAAATTCAAGCGAGCGGACGCTGCAAACACGAATGTGTTGTCTTGCACGACGCTTTCACTTCACGAGCCTGAATGCCTTACAGCCTTACAGGTTCGTTTCAAGCGTCGTAATCAGTGTTGGACAAAATACTCGATAAAAGTATTTAAGTTAAGTTACTAAATACCTGCGTCATAAAGTATTTAAAATACTACTCAAGTTACTTTCACTGTAAAGTATCTTGAGTAGAGTAGAAATACTTATAAATGTATTTCAGTTACTTTTGAAGATACTTCCGCATTGCTTAATTTGTATCGACTTCATTGACAATGACAATTATGCAGCTACGCAAATCTGGGTTACCAGAATGGTTTATTAGCACGCAACAACACAAAACGGAAAAAAAAAAAGTATTGTAGGGCTATTTTATGCAGTCCAACTATAAAGAGCAAAATATTGTCACGAATGATAAATGATGAGGCGGCGAATAACTGAAGAAACTAAACGTTTAATGGGGCGAACTTGTTCCCAAAACATAAGAGAGAAAGGCTAGCGTGGCAGGCGTCGATGTCGGCGAAACAGCAGGATCGACCACTGGGGCGAGACTGACTCCGGACCGCCACTCGGAGCACCTTTTGTACCCGCGTGGGTTTCTGGAACATTCGGCGTAGAAAGTTTGGCGCGTAGAACATTCGTAACTCAATCAGACGACAAAATTCTCGAACTTACCAGAATGTCAAGTTGAAGGAATAAATAAAAGAGAAGTCCGCTTTCTGGTATCGTACCCGGAGCCTCCGCGCGAGAGCCAAGCGCGGTAACCATCCGGCCACGCTGGGCAACGCACGTGGGAATATCACTGATAGATGTTACAAAACATTTCTGGGACAACAAGAACGAGGTCGCTTTAGCTATTGGGGAGGAGACCAGACCGTGGTGCCCCGAACGGTTAACTTTAGAACTAGATGGATGGGGACAACAAATACAATGGCTCAGCGCTCGGCTGACTTAACCGAACGCGGCGTCAGCGTTCGGCTGGAGTTCGTGTTCTCCGGTGAGGGGGAGGAGGGGCTCTTTTGTTACCACTCCGGCCTGCATGAACAATGCAGCATACACCCTGCCCAGCTCAGCACAAAAGCCCAAGTGGGTCAAGGTCGCATCCATTGACGGCTGCTTTCGGGGGAGATCCGGCAGTTAACCCCACTTCACTAATTGTTGGTATTTTTTTTCATTACACTATGCCCCGCGCTCTATTAAAAAAAAGATGACACGAACATTCCCACAAGGCCTGTGGGCATCTGCATAGGCCTTGCGTTAGGTAAACACCGAGGTGTGGGGGTGACAAACGGGTCAGAGCGCTTCGCCAATACTGACATCGCTGAATATCACATCCTGCGGCGCACCTTAGACGCATCGTTTTACTACAATCCATATTCCCTATACGAGGAGTTCACTATAAACGAACTTGGGACACGGATATGAGTGAATGGATAACAAAGAGAACCCACATAATAGCCACGGCAGTGGTCGCACCTTCTTCAAGTAGGTGGCGTTCAGAAAGGCACTCAGGGGTGGGGGAGCTTTGTTGGGATTTTGAGAGGTCGTCCAGCTCACAGTTCGTTTCCTGTAGTGTTCTCTGCTTATCAATGTTCCCTTGCAGACAGTGGTCGCGAGAGCAATAAGTGCCAAACTGACAACACATAAAAAAAACAAAAACAAACCTCGACGCTTTGCTTTAGCGGGGTCAAATATAGACCGACACGCGAAGCGACTCTGTTTACCAACAAGCCGGAAGGCCGCGCATGCGCGGTAGCTATGTGGGCAAGAGCGGCCCGGCTCTCCGTGTTTTCGCCATTGCGTTCAATGGCGTGCGCTCGTTGTTGACGTTGTAGGGACGCTTGTATCTTTATTTGTGCGTCGTATTTCCTCACAACGTATGTCGTATGCTATGCCCGACTATTTGAGCTCGCTGCCCGAGCCTGAACGGCAGCGGTATCGAGACAAACTGTGCGTGGACGGCGTTGCCTTCGATGATCCGTACGCCGTAAACAAGGCCTGCTGGACTTCCGACGTAAAGTTGCTGCCACCGAAGTCGACGGCTCATGTCGTCGTTTATTTAGTTTTTTCGCCAAGCCAGTTCACGGCCGACACGGTGGCGTACAAGTCTCTCGAGGCCTACGATTACTTCGAGTCGGTTTCCGCACTGCCGGCGGGATCAGCAGTCTGTGGGTCTGCGGAAGTGTGTGTATTCATTAATTGATTAAATACACACAGCGTCTTCAAGTCAAGGTATGATATTTTTCCTGCCCTCATGACCACAAGGCATGACAAGCAGTAACGCTTTGTCCTTTCTGCAGTCTTGGCGGTAACACGTTACAAGTAACGGCGTTGCCGGTAATGCGTTACTTTTTTCAATAACGTAGTAACCTACTCATTACGTTTTCGACACAGTAACGGGTAACGTACTTACGTTACTATTTCAAGTAACGTAGTTACGTTACTCGTTACTACTTCCCAAGTCTTAAAGAAATTACACTTCAATTTTTTCCGTGTTTTAGGCGTCAAGCCATGTTTTTCTTTGCGTTTTTTCTCGTGAGCATTTAGGTGAAATTGTAAAACGAGATAAAGTAATTATGTTCAGAAAAGCTCAACCGTTTTTTCAAAGACCCGAAAAGAAGCTCGCCTCATTTTTTTTTTTTTTTTTGCTACCCGGATGAAATGGGATAAAGTGCGGACGCAATGGAAATTGCACCATTTTTAGGATAACTGGCATACCATCCCATGCAAAGGTGTCGACAGATAAGCCAGAACAGGCAGAGAAGCAACGATTTAGGACCAAAATTTATGTCACCGAAACTGAGTGGAGATGATAAGATCAAACTTGCTTGACTCAAGGAGCACCATTGCGTCACGCCCAAGAAACTTGGTGAACCGAAGTTCTTGAACCCGAAGACTGACCGAAGAAGCGAAGTCAGCCTTCGCTGACCTCGCTTTTACAGCGAAACTGTTTATGGATAAGGTTGCGTGGATTTTTCGTGTACAGTGACTAAAAACTCTACGCTCGCACCACCGCACGCGCCGTACGCGCACGCCTTCCCCGTATAAGAGATTAGAAGTAAATAACCAAAATAAAGCGTTGACTAACGCGCGTGCAAGATGTCATTTGTTTTGGGCTTTTGCTTTAGAACAGTTACAGCTGCAAACGCCGGCACGTGCGGCGCATGGAACACCATTCCCTGCATTCTCCTTGATGCTTGGGTAATTTAGCAATAGGTCTATTCAGTATTGGGCAGGAGATCGAACTATAGGGGGCGCTTTATCGAGCTTGTTGTCCCCACAGCCCGGTGATTACCAACACAGCATAACAAAGAAATTGAACCTGGCCGAGCACGGTCTGGGCACGAGCGCTTCGCTCTGACCAGTGCTTTAATCGCACGAGGAGTGGCCTTCGAATCGTCATCTTCGATTTGATTTCTCGGATCAAAAACAAACAAGAAAATACGGTTTGTTGTCCCCACAGCTGAAGCGCACCGCTAGAGGCGTGACTGTTCGATCAGAGCCGTTTATTGAGAGAGTTTGGCCATACATTGGTTTGAATAGGCGAGCATCTCGGGCCAACCACAGGCCGCGAAACAGCCCCTAGCGGTGGTCGCGTGCTCTAAATTTGTGCCACGACTATACTTTGTTTCACCTTATGTGCGAGCGAAGGCAAAACTGGAAGCGCGAGCACGGAAGCTCCGTGCGTTCAGGCTTTGCTCGAGCGCGCGAGCTGGGGAGAAATGCAAAAAGCGCTGGTCTCGCGCTTCTAGCTTTGGCTTCGCTCGCAGGTAAAGTGAAACGAAGTATAATTTGAGCCGTGCCGAGCGGAACTCCGCGTCTCAAGACGCTCGCGCACCCCACCCAGAGCCGTATATTAGGAGAGTTTGGACAATAGGCGGAGCAAAGGCCGCCGCCAGCGCCGAATATTCCCCCCACGCTTAGAGCGTAAACTAAATTTGTGACACAGCGTCGACCAATCAGGAGACCTCTACTTCATCTCACAAATGTCGACAGTGAAGACAAAGGAACAGGCGCGTGAGCCTAGCTCAGTGAAACGCTATTGTTTGTACGAGACCTCGTGCATAGGAGGCACTTTCCAAAGCCACGCGCTCGTGCCCATGCCTTTGTCTGCACTGCTAGAACAGCGTCCTGAGACTGGCTGAAAGAAAGCAGTGCAAATGGTGGGGTGCGCGAGCGTCTTGAGACGCGGAGTTCCGCTCGGCACGGCTCAAATTATACTTCGTTTCACTTTACCTGCGAGCGAAGCCAAAGCTAGAAGCGCGAGACGAGCGCTTTTTGCATTTCTCCCCAGCTCGCGCGCTCGAGCAAAGCCTGAACGCACGGAGCTTCCGTGCTCGCGCTTCCAGTTTTGCCTTCGCTCGCACATAAGGTGAAACGAAGTATAGTCGTGGCACAAATTTAGAGCACGCGACCACCGCTAGGGGCTGTTTCGCGGCCTGTGGTTGGCCCGAGATGCTCGCCTATTCAAACCAATGTATGGCCAAACTCTCTCAATAAACGGCTCTGACCCCACCCTTTGCACTGCTTTCTTTCAGCCAGTCTCAGGACGCTGTTCTAGCAGTGCAGACAAAGGCATGGGCACGAGCGCGTGGCTTTGGAAAGTGCCTCCTATGCACGAGGTCTCGTACAAACAATAGCGTTTCGCTGAGCTAGGCTCACGCGCCTGTGCCTTTGTCTTCACTGTCGACATTTGTGAGATGGAGTAGATGTCTCTTGATTGGTCGACGCTGTGTCACAAATTTAGTTTACGCTCTAAGCGTGGGGGGAATATTCGGCGCTGGCGGCGGCCTTTGCTCCGCCTATTGTCCAAACTCTCCTAATATACGGCTCTGTGTTCGATCTCCTCCCCAATAGTTATCAATAGACCATTTTGCTATATTACCCAACCATCAAGGAGAATGCAGAGATTGGTGTTCCATGCGCCACACGCGCACGCCTTCCCTGTATAAAAGATTCGAAAGAAATACCCAAAATAAAGTGTTGACGAACGCGCGTGCAAGGTGCGATTTGTTTTAGGTATTTGCTTTAGAAAAGTTACTACTGCTAAGGCCAGCAGGTGCGGCGTGTGGAACACGCCGCACCTGCACCATTTTCAAGATCAGTACACTCTCAGGTAGATAATAAAGGTTTCTCAAAGATTTGCCGCTCTGCGACCCGCGTTGGCCATGTCTACGCTCACACCGCACTCCCTTTGTCGTCGTTCCAAGCCCACTTGCATGCCTAGTTTCCTTTCCTTCCGCTCTCCCGGGGCGGCGGTCCCGTCGCGCGTGTCTACTTTTCACCGGGTGCCGGTCCCGTCACGAGTGTTTAGTTTCCTCCGCTTCTCGGTGCAGGTCTGTGTCGTGTGCAGCTTTGCCGGTCATACCTTCACAGAGTTGAGTGGCTCCTGAGTTTTTTATTGTGCTTATATCACGCTAAACGCGCACATAAAGGTTAGGCACAGTGTCTCTTCATTACTAATGCATGGGTTTTCTTGGGGTTCAGTGTAATATTTTAAGTGAATGGTTAAGAAAATTAAATTGTTTCCGTCATTTCGCGTCGTAAAGGTATTTGAAATCAAGGATTACCTCAGGGTGATGTGAAAGGGAAACTGAAGCAAAACTGTAATATACTAACTACTGAGTTGCGAATTTTAAAAAAAAATACTTTGAAAGAACGGGAGTTGGGCGTTTTGGACAGGTACAAGACAGATTTAGAAAGCTGTGCGGGATTTCCAACACAGCTTGTGCCCGAACGGACTAACCTACATCAGGTAAAAGTCTACCGGTGACATCGGCTACCTGCTGGACTACTTTGATAGCTCGTATGTCAACGGGCCCTTCCGTTATGCTTCTGCTCCTTCTGCGGCGGCACCCAGAGCGAATCCCTCCCTTTGCCTGACTGCGCCGACGACGACCGGAGTTTCCCTCGGAACGGTGGAATATGTACGACGCTACTCTGCAAGATAAAGACCGGACGGACAACACCTGCGAAGGATGGAATACCGGGTTCCAGAAGCTTGTCGGCCGCGCCCGTCCAAGCGTCTGGAGGGTGATTGAATGCCTACAGCAAAATCAGGCGCTCGTTGCCACGGCGTTGACACAAGCACGGAGAAGTGAGCCCCCAGAAAAGCGGGCACGAAAATCCACTCTGGGCCTGCAGAATCGTCTGAAAAATATTTGCGAGGGGTTTAAGGTACACTGAGGTTTACCAAGAGTGCTGGAGCTAGTAGGGAACTGCATTCGCTTCTAACCAATCGATAAATAAACTTGTTTCTACACTAATCAACAAACACTGCGCTTTTCAGATTTAATTTATCGTTGCATTTTAGTGTCGCACGCACGCACCTAAGATGTCCGCACTCGTGTTAAGACCAACATGAAATTTTCTCCTGGGAAGCTTTTGTCCGGGTCTGGAGAAAAAATGGGTGAGCTTTTGTCCGGTGAGATTTCGTCCGGGATTCGTTCGATATTACTTGCCCGAGATTACAGTTATTTTTCATTAGGATCGCTGAACCGGGCTCTACTGAGGGTAGTGTTATGATCAAGGACTTTTTGCCTCGAAGTAAATATCGGAGTATTTTTACGAAAAGTTTTTCCGAGGGGTGCTTTAGAAGATTTAGTCTATAATACCCCGGAAACCGGGGCTAACATGAAAACACCGCTTAGGTGGAATAGGCACACCAGGATGACTCACTTCGTGCAGTAAAATGACGCTTCATCTAGAGATGACCTGCATCATATTGAGTCACTCTAATCTGTAAGACAGCGATGAAACAAAAGAGCAGATACAGGAACAATAAGGTCTAGAGTCACTTTCTTCTGCAGGGATAAAAACTGCATAGTATATTGCTAGCCCATTAGTGCAGAGTCATTCCTACAGTCGAGATGCCGATGCATGCTGGTTGTCCGATCGCGGGATAACATAACACATTTCAGCGACACTAGAAGCAGAGAGAGAGAAACGGGCGCAATTCTATAATGAATGATGGTCGGAAAAGCGGTTCGGTGCGTATCCCGTAATGGCAGTTCCAGATTCAAAAGAGCATGCAGCCAGGACAACCGCAGAAAACAAAGGAATCTTTCCTTCCTCCTTTCTTTCATTTCTTTCCACAGGTACCACGTGCTCGTAAGGGCAGCAATTTTCATTAGTTCCAGATTCGAAAGAGCATGCAGCCAGGACAACCGCAGAAAACAAAGGAATCTTTCCTTCCTCCTTTCTTTCGTTTCTTTCCACAGGTACCACGTGCTCGTAAGGGCAGCAATTTTCATTAGTTCCAGATTCGAAAGAGCATGCAGCCAGGACAACCGCAGAAAACAAAGGAATCTTTCCTTCCTCCTTTCTTTCGTTTCTTTCCACAGGTACCACGTGCTCGTAAGGGCAGCAATTTTCATTAGTTCCAGATTCGAAAGAGCATGCAGCCAGGACAACCGCAGAAAACAAAGGAATCTTTCCTTCCTCCTTTCTTTCGTTTCTTTCCACAGGTACCACGTGCTCGTAAGGGCAGCAATTTTCATTAGTTCCAGATTCGAAAGAGCATGCAGCCAGGACAACCGCAGAAAACAAAGGAATCTTTCCTTCCTCCTTTCTTTCGTTTCTTTCCACAGGTACCACGTGCTCGTAAGGGCAGCAATTTTCATTAGTTCCAGATTTGAAAGAGCATGCAGCCAGGACAACCGCAGAAAACAAAGGAATCTTTCCTTCCTCCTTTCTTTCGTTTCTTTCCACAGGTACCACGTGCTCGTAAGGGCAGCAATTTTCATTAGTTCCAGATTCGAAAGAGCATGCAGCCAGGACAACCGCAGAAAACAAAGGAATCTTTCCTTCCTCCTTTCTGTCGTTTCTTTCCACAGGTACCACGTGCTCGTAAGGGCAGCAATTTTCATTAGTTCCAGATTTGAAAGAGCATGCAGCCAGGACAACCGCAGAAAACAAAGGAATCTTTCCTTCCTCCTTTCTGTCGTTTCTTTCCACAGGTACCACGTGCTCGTAAGGGCAGCAATTTTCATTAGTTCCAGATTTGAAAGAGCATGCAGCCAGGACAACCGCAGAAAACAAAGGAATCTTTCCTTCCTCCTTTCTGTCGTTTCTTTCCACAGGTACCACGTGCTCGTAAGGGCAGCAATTTTCATTCGCACGGGCAAACGTTGCACAAATAAAAAACAAAGAAAACTCCTATACTTCGTCTCACCCTAGCATGGACTAACCGCGAAGGCTGTGCTAGCGCGAGCGGCCAGCCTTGACTGAATTGACTAGAGCACTTGCTGCACGAGCGGTCGTGCAGCCGCCGCGGCTTCATTCAAAGCGACTAGCTCGCGCTTTTAGCACGCGCGGCTAACAATAGTCCATACTAAGGTGAGACGAAGTATACACGAACTCATCTCTGTGACGTCAAGGCGCGGTGGTGGCGCGTCGGTCGCACTTCCGGTCTGGGGCTGTGGGCAGAAGTCCCCATGCCAGACGTGCATTCCTGCGTTGTTTTGAAAGAAACCAGACAAAAAACCTGCCTTCTCGTCAAAACGCCGCGACTGGGGTGTACCAAAAGTGTCGAGAAAGGTTTGAAGGTCAGTTTTCACGTGCTCGGATCGCCCGAGAATTTGGATATGTGCCGTGAAAAGGGAAAAGCAGACGCCGTCGGACAACGATTGCTTGGGCGGGAAGCACTTTGGGTTGAATTCACGGATACTTTTGTTCATCAGATTTATTTGTTTTGTTCCAACATGAACGCCAGAAAACCGTCAAGTTGTGCGGACCACCTGCGGACTACGTTCAGTGCGTCTTCAAGTTCGAACGGCCGCCTGATTGTTCGAACTGTCGTCTGCTCTTTCAAACGTTTCTGCTTGTCGTCTGCTCTCTTAGACGACGCCGGTCCGTAGACCAAATGTTGGCCCGGTACTTGCGATAAGAAGTAAGTGCAGGCCTCAAAAGACTTAAATTTGAAGGTTGGTAAGCAGGCTCGATGTAAACAGTAGATACAAGGAGATGTTGATCATTGTTACCAGTGACCATCACCGACTTGTTATGCCTAATTCAGTTGGTCCGATTCAGCTTGCGATTGTCAGTATCGACGTCGACCATCTCAGCTACGGTTCACGCTTTTGCAGCACGAGCGGCGTCGCGACTGAAAATTCCGAGCGAAATCTCATCATGCGAATCAGGCTTTAGCGTACATTCTGCGGCGTCCACGCGGAATGAATCGCCACATGTCACATTATTCACGCGAAGTTTTGCGGTGTAACGAGCCTCGGTAATTTCGCTGACGCCGCTCAAGATAGTCAGACATCGCCAGGAAGACTTAGAACCAACAATTTGAACGCGAAAAAGGGCAGGGGGACTCACACTGACGCCGACAACATCGCATTTCAATGGTGTGTTTATGGGCGACGGTGAGCTTCTTGCCCACACCCCTATCGCGCATGCGCGGCGCCGGTGGCGTCCGCTAGGGGCGCACCGGGCGCTCCGGTTTGTTTGTAAACATGAGTTGGTGTATAGTAGCCTTCGTTGCTGGGGGCGGTAAGCACGCACGTAATCCAACAACAAACAAACTGGAACAAAAGCCTCTTCACGAGCGGCGACGCACGTGTGCCGCCTTCTCCGAGATGTTCCTGGAATTTTCGGGAAGACGCGAAGGAGCGTCGCATTCCGGGCCCAGCTGAGGGGGTCAAACACCGGCGCGTCTTCCACGCCAAGGTTAGAGCGACGCGCAGGCACACCGAGGGGGATTCCTCGTCGTCGGCAACTCTGGCAGGGCCCGTTACGAAATCCGCAAACTCGCGCACAATTTGGGTCAGGAGCGCCCGCGTCCGCGGCACAATGGATCCTCTTAGTCCGCTCGCGACGACCACGCGTTCTTCTGGATCCCACTTTCGCCCGTCCGCTGCTCTCGCTCCCGCCGCTGTGTTGACACCGTCCAGGAGCCAGCGTGGGTACACCGTAACCACACCTCCTCCCAACCTCCGTTCACCCCTAAGCTGACAGTGCGGTGGAAGCTACGTGCTCGTTGGGACCAGCCACACTTGTATCTTTTGCTACATGCTCACGCTCCGTCGCGCGTACCCACGCGCAGAGAATGGGGTCAGGTGATCAAAGGTAGGCGGCTGATTGGTCTGGCGAGTGCTATAGCTTCTACTGCACTGTCAGCTAAGGGGCGAGCGGAGTACGTGCCCCGCGCAGTCCGCCACGCGGGGAACCCGTAGGCCGAAAGGATCCGCCGCCTGTATTCGCTCGGAGTCTAACAGATATCCTTTGTGTGCGATCGGCGTGTAACGGGTTATTGAGTACCATCTCTTCGTGTCCCCGGAACAATGCCAAGTGTTCTCGGTATACGAGCGCGAGCTCGAGACGCCGCCCAAGGCAGTGCAAGATGGCCGAAATGAAGAATGGCCGCTTGAAAGGTTTCTCGCGGGGCTCGCTCGCAGCGGGGATGCGCCCTCATTTGTCCCGCTCAACTAAATAGAGACGAGCGTACGCCTAGCGTTTCGCCGAACTAATTGCCCTTCTCCACTTCTTGCTGCCTACTTGAGCGGGCACGCCAGACGGGAAAATAAATGTCGCATCTTTCCTAACTCGGACACCTGCGGTGCGCAGTTTAACCCTCTCCCATTTTGAGTCTTAAAACTCAGTTGCGTCCACCATGGAAGATGGGCGTTGGTGTCCACTCATGTAGATGGTTGAGCGTGTTGGTTATTAATTTACGATAAGGAAAGAGGGACATTTAAGACAAACAGACAAGACAGCCTGTCTTGTCTGTTTGTCTTAAATGTTCCTCTTTCCTTATCGTAAAGGGTCCAGTCAGTTCGCCTCCCCCGGAAGGAGACTTGGCTTTAACTATTTTCCGGGTTGACCTTTCTTTTTTTTTTTTTTTCCCGACTCTAGTCGACTCCCTGTGTTCGCAAGAAGAAAAAAAAAAAAAAAAGCGGTTTTTTTAGGTTGACCGCACTATACCCCATGCATAATTCCAACTTGAGGTTATCGTGCACAGCACATACTGGCGCTACTTTATTAGCCCAGGAGAAAGCAGTGTATCGTACACAAATCATCGTTCACAAAATCCCTCACGTCTCGTCATAATGAATGGTACGAAAAAAATAAAATCCTGGTATGTTCCGCACTGTAAGGTTCCGGAACAATATTTGTTTTCTTATTTTTGCACGTCTACACGCCCTGTGCGAAGAGACGGGGGAGACATATGGGGTTCGCTCGGGCGTCGAGTCGCAGATAGGCCCCCCGGCGAGGGGGACATCGTAGGACGCGGGTAGCGGTCTGCGGGACCACCCGCGAGGCCCCTTTTCTTTGCTGGCCGTGGCTGGACTGTTGCGTTCGACGGCGGTAGCTACATGTTTTCTATCGGTAAAAGTGTTCTGTTTTCTTTGCGCTGCAAATGGGCCTCCCCCGTTAAAGGGATACTGACCGAAATTTGGATTTCGCGGAAAAAGGCCACAGAAGCGTTGAACGGGACTCTACGAACTCCAAGACCTCACTCATATATCGATGTCTCAAATGGATGGCCGTACTTTTGGAAAAGGGGGGCGCGATCAAGCGAGGACTTTGACGTCACGGTCCTCCTGGAACAGTCAGTAGAGAATGAGGGGAAGCGGCCTCGCTTCTCTCCTCCTGGCATCGGTTCACCTGCTCGACGGGACGAAGCGAGGAGGAGAAGGAATGAGAATCGTGATGTCACATGTCTCGTCGGCCTCGTCGGCCATGTCCAATCGCGCATTTCTTTTTCAAAAACACGAAAAAAAAACACACACAATACGTTAGAGGAATCGCTGTATGGGCAGTGTTTTTCGGTTCTGTAGCGTCCCGCCTATCGCTGCAGCTCTGTTTTGTGAGTTCAAAATTTCGGTTCAGTACCCTTATTAACGGATTTGTTGTCGCCTCCCCGCGAGTGTCGGGGTGACTGGTGATAACTCTGTCCGCGCATTCCAATCAGTGTCAGGAGGCCGTCTCTGAGTTATGGCGGCCGGATGTTGGGCGCCAGGCGCCGACAGAGCGCATTCCTCGGGTCTGGTGTTCAAGAGGAGTATTGACCTTGTACGGGAGAGCGGAGAGAGGGGGTCGGGATGAAGCCGTGAAGAGCAAGGCCGAGACAAGGAGAGTGGTCTTTGGTTAGGTACCGCTGGAGAGAAAGGAGCTGCTCTCTAACGACGGCCAAGTCCGGGGCTCGGGTTGTCGATGTTCATATTCCTGTAACTCGTTCGCTAAATTGGCCTTTATTAAACTGTTGCGAAGAAGCACCTGTTTAAACAGTTGTTTGGTCCGACCTGCTACACGAACGCCACCGTAAAACGTCAGCCATCCTCCATAACACCATTGAGGAGGAACCAACCTTTAAAACCTTCCCAGAATCTTATTGGCACCTATACGGTAGTCCACTCCGCGAAAGATTTAAACTCTGAAACACGTATAGTCTGCTTGACATATGTCCGGAAAAAAAGCTACTCATAGTATAGGGAGAAAGCGAGGAAGGAAACATTCAAACCTATGGGCCCCTGACCCCTTGCTGTTCTTCCCAAAAGTAGTTCGAGGCCATAGTTGACGCCACAGTATCCAGAAAACATATTAGCGCGCGCTTTTCGACCATATAAAACAGAGATAAGGAGAAACAATAAACAACGTCGTTTTATCTACATCAAAGCTACTATTATGCAAATTGTTAAGAGTCACCGGGAGTAATTTGTACACTTGTCTGCCATAACTTAGAACGGAACGGAGACGGACTATGGTACACTCCTAAAAAAGGGGGGGTATATATACATATCTTCATAAAGGGAGAAACGATCTTGTCCCCTATGTTCCTTTAGAAACGGAGCAACGTTCGTCCATGCAAACGGGGGAGCAAAGTTCCCCCCTCGTCGGCGTAACAATATGGCGGCTCCGAACTGAGTGAATCGAGCTGTATAATGCTTACCAGGAAGCCAAGACGCTTCGCATAGCGTAGGTTTTTACTCGGTACGCTGCCGCATTTCAACCTAAAAGAGCTAGCATAGTTTTCGCACAGGCAATTACCTCGCCTCGCCTCTCCCCCCCCCCCCCCCCCCCCCCTCCCTCTCCCCCCACTTCAGGCTTGCTAAGCAGCTATCGCAAAAAACGCAGTCAACCGCTCCGTACGGATCCAAGGAAGTCTCGGCTTTCGGGGCGAGAGCTGTAGAAAATGACAACGTAACACCAGCTTTTCACGAACTATATTTATTGCTGAAGCCGGCTTCCCGCGCCGGTATCGGAATGTACTTCGAACGCTGAGACTGAGTATTCTCGTTTTCAACACTACGATGATAAACGGAGGCAGTAACCCTAACCCGGCCACTGCGCACACATCATCTCACCTTTGCGATTCTCCGCGACACCTTTCCTTCGTTAGCAGCGCAGGTAGCAGAGGAGTTGTAAATCGTTCGCGAAACTAAAAGCAACCCCCGGAATCTTCGAGCGACATCCGGTCAGCTATTTGAGCGCCATCTCTCATTCGTTGGGTTTTACTTAAAAACTTCCGGTTTTCGCCGGACAATCACTTTTAATGCGGAGGGCAAGTCTTCTGTTTCTTGCGCAACAGTTGCAGTGACGTCAAAACGACGCTGAGCTCTGATTGCCCTTGAGGTCTACCCACTATTTGTTTTTCTTCTTTTTTTCAGTCAGCCAATAAGCGTTTGACGTTCTGGCATCATCGTAGCCCTTGTGCAAAAAGCAGACGAACTTGCGCTCCGCACAGTATGAGACTCATAGTATTGTTGTTTTTTACAGATTTAAAAATTTACTCTGCTAAGGTAAAACAAATACTTTGGTTAGCTGGAATTTCTCTCTCCCACTGTGCTCTCATTTATCTTTTTTTTTTTTTTTTGCATTTTGTCCGTTGAGAACTGTTACGCTTCGGCTGCCGCAGCTGCGTGCTGCGTTGGCTGCGTTGGCTGCATCGGCTGTTCGACGGCACCTGGCGCCTATGCCGGCGGTGCGGCGGTGTTTTTAATTTCTGGCAACGGACAGTGGCGTTGGCCTGTTGGTTATCGTTCTGTTTTGTCTGCCACTACGCCGAGCAAACGGCACCATGTCTGTTGTTCGGCTCGGTGGTGTTCTGATTCCGGTGGCAACAGCTCTGCCAAGTTCTCTGGGTTCCCGAGTGACGAAAGGTAAAGATAGGGACTGCTTCCTTCCTTGGGTTATACAGTTTCGGATTGCCGAAAACTTGCTGGTGCATGTTTTATATTAGTAGAGTTATTCTAGGTTAGAAGGAACCGGGAATTTATGTCAAAATGAGCGGTATTGGGGGGGGGGGGGGGGGGATCAGTGTTAGAGCACTGCAGCTCGGTAGCACGTGTGCGTGGTGCACACCTTCGCACTCCAGAAGGAACCTCAAATCGCTGTTGCTGATTGCAAGTCTGTGAATACTTGAATAGTAGTTTCGTGTACATTTTGTCACTTTGTTTTGCCGTGAAGTGATTTATTTTATATATAAGGAGCGTGCCTAATAAAAAGAGGAATTGCAAAAGAAGTTTGGACTTGTGCTCAGAGTGACGACGTGAAAAGTCACCCATCTTAAAGGGGCACTGACACCCCAAAGGTCGTATTTTTTTTTATTGTCTAAAACGACGCAAGTTGTAGTCATAGTCACGCAAAAAAAAACCGCATCGCGAAAAAAAATTTCCCCGCGCGCGCGCGCGCGCCTTTTTATTTTTGGCGTTTAAATCTCCCGCCGCTACCTCCTCGCTTCTTTTGATCGGTGACGTCAAAAATCAGGAAATTTAGAAGCTTTGTAGGTGACATTTCTATAACATTTAATAACGGCAATCGTAAAACATGTTTTTTAACGCAATTGCGAACGCACTACGGCCCCTCTTTTTGAAATACCAAAAATCAGAGTTCGGTGAGATGTCCCCTCCTAGATGTGTGTCCTCTCTCAGAAAACTTGGCGGTGCTCGAGCAGATCGGCGAGTTGGGGAAGAAACCGGTTTTTTCCCGCGCGCCAGCTCGCCTGCTCCTCGCATCGGGTCAGCGGAGGTCCGAGAGAAAGTCGAGTCGCAGGAGACCGCAAAATTTGACTGACTGCACTGGCGGGGATCGCGCGGGAACTTCAAATTCGGCATTTGGAAATTGTTTTTTTACTTCACAAATACTGAATTCCCAAGTTTCGAATTTTGAGGGTAATGTCCCGGCACCGTTTTCAATCGTTTCGGATAATAAAAAAAAAAAAAATGATTTTGACGTGTCAGTGCCCCTTTAAGCTGCGAAACACCAGCGGCTGGGCGCACTTTGCATTCAAGGAGAGACGATTTAATCAGAAGTGCACTGTTGCCGAACCGATCTCGATCGAGCGACGCAAAGTCAAGTGCAATCATTGCAGAAGCGTCCGACATTCGCAAAAGAAAAAAGCACACTTTTCTTTTCTAAAAAAGAAATTGTAGAAGAACGAGACTGCGGCAATGACATGCAAGTTCTTGCGGAGTTCGGAGCAGCTCCCGCTTCTCTCAACCTCGGCGACAATGGGATGCAAGCTCGTTCAGGGTTCGGAGGCTGCTCCAAACTCCGAACGAACTTGCATCCTATTGTCGCAGAGGGTGAGAGAGAGAGAGGAAGAGGAGGGACAACGCTCCCCACACCCTCTCCCATGACCTGGCGGTTGCCATGACGAAAGCGGCCGTATTTTTTTGTTTATTTATTGTTTTCGTAGAAACCCAACGCCCGTCAGGGGAAATTTGGCGGCGCGTTCTGCAATTGGAGTCCCAATGGGGGTTATAGGAAGATTCCGGGAGTTGCCAAAAGTTGTCCCCAAGAGAGCAGATTCAAAGAAGCACTTGGCTCATTGCACGGTTTAAAAAATATCGCGAAGCGGGAAAGAAGGTTAATTTGCTAGCCACCAGATGGCAGGCACAGTCAAATTAATCGCAAATGTCTAGGCTAGGTGACGCTAGGTACAGCCGAATTCATCGGCCAGAAATAGTAATGATTTGCTTTATTATTGCGATTTACACATCTATATTATACGCATTTCCAAAAAACGCTCCGAGGCCGCCGCCATATTGCTGATGCTGATGTGGCTGGTGCGACTCTCGCGCCCCCTATCAGCTAGAAAGTTTCGGCCACTCTCTTGGACTGTGGAAACCCACTCAGCACGATTCTCTACCTACGATTTTGCGGTTTTGCATTCGACGTTCTCTGGCCTCTCTTGAAAGTTTCCACTTAATTTTTCTGGCGCATGCTGCGTACCCTTTATGTGTTCTCTTCCACTCTGAGAAATAGGGCTGTAAAGTGTCTGCCATTCAAGCGTTTCTGCTCGACATTCACGGCAAACGAGGGAGAGGAAGGACGTCCAACTGCCCTCGACGTGCCCTCGACGCCATTTTGAGATTCTCCCCCCTCCCAGAGATCATCCGCGTAGAGTCAGTCAGAGCCAAAAATAGTTGTCCGGGTTGGAGTCAGTCGCGCCCGTTCCTTTGCCTCGCTGCTGGTGTGAAAAAAGGAAGCTCTCCCCATAACGTGCCCCAAGACCAAGTCGTCTTGGATTCAGTCCGATCGTCAAGATGTGACTGTCGTCGATTGTGACTGTGTTATTTGAGATCTTTGTCAAATAAACTCTTTTCAGATAACGCTGCGTCGTGTGGTACGTACAATATATTGTTCGAATGTTAACACTTGTTAATTGTATGTCCGTGTGCTGTCCATCGGTAAATACGTTATTTGTGAGCGTGAAAAATGCATGCCTTTCGGCTATATTCTGTTGTAAATTATTTCCGACAGCTAAGCGCTTTGTCATTTGACACGCGGCTAATCGGGCGGCACCGTCAAAACTTATCGTAAAAAAATAACGACAACTAACACTCCAGTCGCACTCGTTGTGTCGCGCGCGTACCAAAAAAAAGAAAAAAAAAAGTTCTATTTTTTTTTTTTCATATGTGGTACAATGCTTCTCCAATGTCTGCGGGAAAATGCATATACCATGAAACACAAAATAGAGCGGGAAAATACGAGAATTTAGCCGCAAGCAGTGTTTGAATCTGCGCCTACGCAGGCTGCGCCTATCGAAATCACAGTCCACTTGGTTAGGGTTAGCAGGAATGCTGGTGAGAGTGTAGCCTCAAACCCAGTGACTGGGCTCGAAAATGATTTGTTTCCCCTGGGGTCGAGTGTTTCTTGGAAAGGTTTATGCACACACATATACCTCGCGTGACACTATACAGGGTGTTTCACGAAAGGTGGACAAAGTCGATATTGCGAAAACTACGCGTTACAACAAAACAAAAAAGGCTTATGTCGTTTTGATCCTGGGCCAGGGGCCTATTTAGGAAAATTATTAAGATCCGGGATAATTAGATTGTTAATTATTTTTGCGTAATTAAAATTATTAATATTTTGTTTAAGGGCAAGGTTTCAATTAGAAAATTGCTCAGCATCATCAAAAACACTAAATCAACAAATTGCAGAACGATAGAAGGCACGCGAAGCATTTTACGGCTTTCTGAAAAACCACACAAATTCGACGAGTTTTTAAGTTTGTTTTCAATCGCAGCGCATCTCGGCCCCGACGGCACCGCGCCCCGTGGAGAAATAGTGCAACCAGCCTCTGCTGCGTTGCGCGAGGACAGCTTTCAGTTTTTTTCTACGTCAGATCGTACAATGATGATCCGGGTCATATTTTTTATAGTTATGTTAAAAAATATATGTGAAAGTCACGTTTTTGGGAGAAGCATTCAGCTATATATGAACGTTGTGGAGCTTTTTTTTTTTTTTTCTTTTTTTCGAAATGATGAAATTTTGAGGCTCGAGGTGTGGAGATTGCAAGGTTTCACCAGAGTATTTTGCACGGCCGTCAATTTTACACAGAAGCATGCACGGTGTGATCATTTTGAGGCTTATTTTATGAAAGGTTTACAACATATGCACATTATATTAAAAATTACAATAAAATATTTATATCGAAAAGAAAAAACTACGAAACGCGTCAAGTAAAGATGTTTTAGATGCACATTCACAAATTATTAGCCAACAAACTACTTCATATAAAATGGCGCAAAATATATCAAAATGAGCATCTTTAAATCCATTATACTTTCCCTCAATCGCGTGATGCTGTTGGGATCGTGCACTACAAAAAGTGGCCAATCCTAAGATATATATATATATATATATATATATATATATAGGGTGTTTTTATTTATTTTTTCAGATTTGTTTAAAAAAAGCCGTGAAAGCTACACTTATGCGGTTTGTGCAGGTGAGTAATACGGCCAAGAGGACATAGTATAGGGAGTTTGTCGCAATTATTAGTCGGCTAATTAGGTAAATGTTTTTTAATTAAATTTTTAATTGGTGCAAATAGACATATAGTTCCAAATAGAAACTTGCTGAACATCATCGAAAACCACTAGATAAACTCTTTTTAGAAGGATATAATGCAGGGGCAGCATTTCGCGGCGTTCTGTAAAAACGCTGTATTTGGACGCGTTTCTAGATTTCGGTTTCTTATCGGAGCGCATCTACGCGCCCGCGGAGCTGCTCCCAAGTGGCTAAGACGCGCCACTCACGTGCGCCCTACTTCTCTCCATTCTACGAGGGAGGCGAGGGGGTGGCTTCGCGCCGCGACCACCAGGGAGCAGGACCGCGGGCGCAAAGATTCACTCCGATAAGAAACCAAAATCTAGAAACTCGTCCAAATAGAGCGTTTTTACAGAACGCCGTAGAATGCTGCCCCGGCGTTATAACCTACTAAAAATAGTTGATCTAGTGGTTTTCGATGATGCTCAGCAAGTTTCTGTTTGGAACTATATGTCTACTGGCACCAATTAAAAAGTTATTTAACAAATTTTACTTAATTAGCCGACTAATAGTTGCGACTATCTTTCTATGCTATGTCCTCTTGGCCGTATAACTCACCCGCACAAACCGCATAAGTGTAGGTTTCATGGCTTTTTTTAAACAAACCTGAAATAATAAAAACATATATATATATATGACGTTTTTCAAACGCGTGCACATATACTCTCAAGCTGGGTCCACTTGTCTTACACAGTTGCCGCCAAGTGGCCAAGCCTCGGGCGCAAATGCCCCTGCCCAAAGGCGCCATCACAGCTCTGCAGAGGACGCGACGAACCTCCACGGCTCATCGAAAACCGGTGTACGCCGAGAGATTTCAGGGCTACTCCGAAGCGCCGGAGAAAAACAAAACAAAAGCTAGAGTGCCCCGACAAACCAGACCAGAACACGGTGCCCCTCTCACCGACTAAACTCGAATTAGAAGCCTGTCGAGTCCAAGGGTGTTTGCTTCGGCGCCCCTGCGGTCACGGAGCAGCCGCGCCGTTTTTTGTTTTTTTGTTTTGTTTTTTTTAGGATTTGACCTTGTCGTCCTCCGTCGCGTACGTGCTCCGCTGCCGGAACAGTCTCTGCCGGAATACTCAACGACCTGTCCGTTAATTTAGCGAACCTTTCGTCATCCGCGTGACCTCGCGAGAGAGTTTAACCCGTAAATGAAAACGCTCTACAGGTCGTGGCCTCTCTCTCTTTCATCGCGTGAGAGAGGCTATGCGCTCGGGTTCACCTGTCAATATCTGTGCTTCATTTGGATGAAATGATCGTCTGGTGTGTCGGTCGCTAACGGTTTGTGTCGAAACCGCGCGATCGTGAAAGTGAGATCTGCGCGTGAGTGCGTTCGCGTAAGTCGGGATCACACTGCTTATAAACCTTTCCAGAAAAGGGCTGCTGTCGGTTCCATTTTCAGTGTTCCTGCGTATGGCGCGTGATTTACTCAATTTCCGAAGCGACGAACATGCGCGTGCTGGGCTGAGGAGATCGCAATCCTGACCTGAGGAGTTGTAATTATTGGAATGGTGCATACATCATACAAAAGACAGTCTGCATACAGATTCAAACGCGAGTCACCGCGAGATCCCTGCTTTGAATGCCGCATGGCAATGAGTTCAAGGAGAAACTTGGCACGCGGCATTCGAACCACGGATATTGCGATTACTTGTGTTTGCAGACTGTCTTTTGTATGACGTATGAACAGTGTGACCCCGGCTCAGGTTCGTCAGCGCGAGGAGCACTGGCCAAGATGAGTTGATACCCTAAAGTGAAGATACTTTGTCTCATTCCGGCGCCACAGAAACACACGAGGATGCGTGAAGGTAGGCCTATCTAGGTACCGAGAGAAACACCAGCAGGTGAAAAGCACGTGTTGTGGTCAAAACCGCCAGGTTTATGAGACCGCACTGCGCTCGCACACCTCTTCTCTTGAACACGAATTGGCCATTTTCCTCGAGACGGAGCGTCGGTGGCGGCGATGTAACGCCCACCCAATGTGCAGCGTTTGGATGCTCAGGTAAAGGGACTGCCGGAGCCCATCCGTGTCGAACGCAGCGCAATAATTTGTGTCGGTAGAACAACACACATTTTTTTTAAGATGCGGTTTAATATAAGTATCCCGAACCCAACCCACCTTAGCGAAAGCGAAGGGTACGCCGAGCTGCCGCATCAGTTATATGCAATAGAGTTCACTGAACACAAGAACTAAGCAATGCACTGTGTACCACATAAGTCCCGACCTCCACTAAGGACGCATACAAAGGAAACGCAACTTCCGAGCAGCTACGGGTTAGGGTGCCTCAATGTCCTTCTGCTTAATGTGATGTCATTTTTTAGTAGTACTGATGCCGACGTCACGCGATCGCAAGAAAGATACAAAAGAAAATAACAATATAAACAAGAAATTGCCACATACACTATCAGTGCCAATAGGAGACGCTCTTTCACGCGCTACAAAACAAACAAGAAACTGTTCCGAAAAAAAAAAAATGGTTGGATGCACACTAAGTAACAAGCGCTCACTGCGTTCACGTCATCTTCAACCACTTCTTCGTATTCCGTTGCAAAAGCTTTCAGTGTCCCGGCCAAGCATGCGCACCCGTACAGTGCAAGTGTCGTTCAGGGCAACATGGTTGTGCTTGTAGCTTCGGCTTCGCTTGCCCATCAAGTGAGACAAACCCACGCAGTTGTGGAACTTCTGCGGAGGGGTACCCATAACTCCTTTCAGTCCGCCTCCCGACGTTTGAAGCACTATCTATAGATCTTGGTTTCAATAGAGTGTGTTCCATAGAGTACGGTTAAACGATAGGCGCTGTGCTTCGAAACGTAGGTTTCGCATAGAATCCAGTGAAGTTACCATAGCAGCCCATAGTGTGAGCGTCGAACGACGGGAGCTTAAAGCCCCTTCCTATTTTAAAAACAGCGCAAGGTGCGTGGATGCAAGAGGCACGCGCAACGTGCAGCCCTTGAGAAGATCATGGCGGCACAGCGCAGCACTGAACTAGAGTGTACCAGAAGTACGAGTGGGACGAGCCATAGGCTCCGCTCATGCTTTCATTTGCACCTCAAAATGGGGAAAGCGATCAGGTGGAACCAAGCCACTTCGATCGCAGCGCCACCTTCGCTGCGATCGAGCAACAACACAGGTCAAGGTCATATGGGCAATATAGCCCCTGAGGGGCTATATTGTATTTTTATGATTTTGACGTCAGAGGCAACGTCAAATCACCACGACACGACGACGCGACGTTACGACGACGCCACGACGTCATCGTCGACTACGGCGTTAAGCAACGCCAAGATGCTGTCGTGAGGCCGTCGTGACATCGAGTCGCGTCGAGGACGGCGCCGTTTTACGACATCAAGTCGCCGTTAAACGCGGTTGTGATGTCGCTTAGAGGACGACGCCGTTAAGCGCCATCAAGTCGCCGTTGTAGCGCGGTCATGACGTCGCGCGCCGCGTCGAGGACGACGTGGTCGATGACGACGTTGACGTCGACGCCCCACGCAACATCACACATCGCTATGACGTCACGTTAACGTCGTCCTGAGGTCATCGTTAACGTCAACGTCACAACGAAGCCTTGACGGCGTGTAACGTCGTTGCCTTCGCCAGCATCAACGTCGACGCGCAGTCACAACCAAGTCTGGACGTCGTGTAACGTCGTTGACGATGACGTCAACATCGACGTCGTGAAGTTGTCGGGACGTCTTCGTGACGTCGAGTCGCGTCATGTCGACAACAGCGTCGACGAACTGACAGCAAGTGTCCTTATGACGTCGCATTGACAAGGAGCCCCGTCATCTTGACGTCCCGTGACGTTCTCGTCGTCGTCATCAACGCCAACGTTGACATCGTCGTCGTTGTCAAAGCAATATGACGTCAGAACGGAGTCTTGATGTCGTGTAACGCACGTTGTCAACTTCGATGACGACGTTGACGTCAAGGCGTCGTCCTGATGTCGCATGGCGTTGTGATGACAAGTCAGGTCGCGGGGACTTTATGTACGTGGCGCCTGACGTCTACGTTGTATAAAAAATATAGTCCGGCGTTCTATTGTTTCTATGACTTTGACCAGTGTGCCGGTCAAGCTTGGCGTTGGAACGAAACACGTTTCTCATAAAAAGCGGCTATTCCGAACCACTTCGCTCGTTGAACCAGAGAGGGCGCTACGAGCGACGTGGCTTGGATTAGCCGTTTTTCTTCACATGCGGAGGTACAAAAATAGCACTCCGGTGGTCCCACTCGTCCTTTCTAGTACACTCTAATAAGGTGGAGAACTGGGCCAGTTGGTTGACGTTGTCCTGTCGTGTTTGTTCCTCTTCGTAGTCCGTGTTTCCTGAGCTGTTTACCCCATCATGTATACACTCTAACTCTATACTCTGTTTCGTACTTAGTGTGCAACGCTGTCGAAGCTACTGGCGCGAGCATGGGGCTTGATCTCGTTGATCATTTGCACGTGTTCTCGCGCAAACAAAACCATAGATGAAGCCACGCGCTCGCGCCAGTAGCTTTGACAGCTTTGCACACTAAGTATGAAACAGAGTATAACTAAACTAGATCTCAGACGCCATGTTCTTCCCAGAAGAGGAGCGCGCTACGTGTCTCGAGCATTTCCACAATGAATGGCACCGCTTTTGCCACGATAGAGGGGCTTTACAGGCGCCGGGGGGAGAGGCAGTATGGCTAATGGTTGACACGTGGCCATGACGTCACGCCGCTGCGATGGCGCTGCTTACGGCAGGGCGCATGTGTCGACGCTCCAAGCGCGCAATGCCCACACCTCGTGCGGGCCACGGCTCGGAAACAGAAGCTCGCTAGGTCTTCACTATGACTAGTTCACGTGCTAGCCACGCGCTTCTCTTTTGATTTTCATAGAAGCTTGGCATTGCACGTGCTTGCACCAGCAGAGAAACTTCAAGTCTCCTTACTCTGGGTTGTGAACAAATTTTATCAGGCAGCGACACCCAAACTTCTCGCCGCGAATAGCAGACGAACTTTCAGGCAAAGCACGAAAGGGCGCCCCTTCTGATTAAAACGGCGGATTTAGGATCGGTGAGGCATGCACGCGGGTGGGACGCGAAGCTGAGGGCGTCGCCGTGTTACGCGTGCTGACAGCGACACCGTGGTCAGTTTTCGTCGGTAAAGTTGTTCGTCTTCAGAAAACAATAAGTTACCTACACACGAACGTGTAACTGTAAATGGAAGAATCCCGGTCCACCGCAGCGCCGACGTCGCCAAAAGCAGTAAAGTGGCTTCTAAACAGCCTCTTCTGTCGAGAACAACGAGCGCCATGGGACGACAGATTGGGTCTTCTTCTCCCCGACGTGCCGGAGAACGTCCTCGAAACTAAACTACAAAAAGAGGTGGTACGAACGACGATGCCATCCGGTCCGCCGCGCGCACCTTGCAGCATTCTCCGTGTCCTCGGAAGGGAAGTTCAATCCGCGTAATCCCAAAGCGGTCCTCGGCATTTGATAGCAGTACACCGACGCCAGTTCCGCCGAAAAAAAAGAACAAAAAAACTGGCAGTCGTTCAACTGGGTCACCCCAGCGGCGGCAGCCGTTTCCACGGAGATTCACGCGAGTTCTTCTTCCAGGATGTGTGTTTTTCGCTCAGCGAAAACCCCAGCAGCACCGCGTATTACCTCCTTTTCTGTGCACAACGGCAAGAATGCGGGGTGGAAGGTACGCAGGTATTCGTGGACCAGTCACTCTCAAATAATAGTGGTGGAGTCTCGGAGAAACTGGAGCACCGCGCGGCTGGCGCACAGCTCCACACGCCGCAATGGCAGCGGGGAAAGAACGGGGAACAATGGTCAGCTGGAAATAGTAGCGCTCACCCGGGCATCGTGGTGCGCCGCCCGCTCGCCGGAGCTCTTACCGCCAGCATAAAGCAAACGAGACTAGTGTCGACGCCCACAGACGCCGACAGGCTTGTACCGAGTCCTGAGCACCTGAATATTGCTCGGCCGCCGATGGGGTTGCGGCGGACGCCGAAGCAAGGACGTAATAGGCGTTGGAAGTTGACAGCTTAAGGGGAAGTGCTTTTGGAGATTCTCGTTTCAGGATCAGAACTCAATCTACAAAAAACAATCATCCTAATAAAATAAAAAAAATAATTTATGCGCGGCCGATTTGCGTATTAAAAAAGTGATCAAAGATTCCGTCACTTACCATTGTCGCAGAACGACAAATGGCGCTACCGAACCTTGCTGAATATGGTCGAACGACGGACGGCTCTTGTCAGCCACTCGCGAGCGATGGGTTCCCGCGTGGACGAGCGGCCGACCAGTCCCGCTCGTCCACGTGGGAAGCTGCCGCTCGGGAGTGGCTGACAAGCGCCGTCCGTCGTTCGACCATATTCAGCATCGTTCGGTAGCGCTCTCCCGTTCAGCGACAATGGTAAGTGTTAGAATTTTTCATCACTTTTTAAATATGGAAATAGGCCGCGCATGGATGTAATTTCGGGTTTTTTAAAGATGCTTACAGCTCGTAGATTGAGTTCTGACCATAAAACGAGGATCTCAAAAAACACTTTAGTGCCCCTTTAAAGTGTGCTTTCCCTTCTTGCTTTGTGCTTGGTTCTTGGGCGTTCTACTCGGCGTTGATTGGCGACCGAGCTAATCAGATGCTCGTCACACCGTTTTTCTTGATCGAAATCAAACCGACAACGCGCTCGTACACACGGACCTGGAAAGTGTCATGGCTCATTCTTAATGCTTCGTTTGACAGCCGAATATTGCGGTGATGATGATGACGCCTTTCTTGGCTGTTGCAAGACTACGGTGACTCAACGCGACACATGACTAGCTCGAAGAAAAAAGGTGCATCTAGGGCTTCTTATAAGCACTAAAGGGGTGTGCGGATAGTGGTTCGAATCAAAGAGCGTCATTCATGACCTTCACGGTACAAGGGAAAGCCACGTCAAACAGCCGGTTTTCTTCGCAGTGTTCAAGCTATCGATGACACTGCGATTCTCACCACTATTGGCACACTCCTAATAAGTACCGTAATTCTTTAAAGTGCCGACTGAGTGACAGGGCAGCTTTTAGGAAGCGAATGGCGGCGCACAGCAACGGACTGAACTGGACGACGCCATTTTCTGCACGCAGAATGCGCCCCGTCGTGCGTGCGTGGTCTCTGTAAACTTCTTTTTAGAAGTAACGGCAACCAATACGAATACGAACATTCGGCTGGAACAAACATTCAATATGAGCATTCGGCTGGAACAAAATGGTGTCATTTAGCTCAGGCGTCTGCTGTCCGCCGCCATTCGCTTGGTAAAGCCTGCACCGTCACCGAGTCGGCGTTTGAAAGAATGTCGTTACTTAATATCCTTGCTTGTAGGAAGCATCGAAGGTCTCCTTTTATCTAGAGTCGTCACCGGTCAAATCAAGGGAGCTTGCCGTTAGCTTCGGGTAACGGGAGTAATACCCCCTCACATGATCAGAAAGGCACCTTTAGCTAAGGGACCTTTATGGCCAGCCGCGAATCAGTTGGCGATTCCCCGCGCCTGCAGGTGTGCTTGTGACCCAAGAGCGCGGGCTGATTCGCCGATTGCAAAGGGACCAATGTTAAAGCTACCTTTGTGCAGCCTCTGGGAATGGGCTAGAATTCGAGTGCGACAGATGATGTTTCACGGAAGAGGAGAGATCGTTCAGGCTTGTTTCCTGCCGAGATCGGCGACTGGTCACGCTCGTGTCGTCCTCCGAAGAAAGTGGATGCCAACCGCCCATGCAAGTGTCGTGTGGCGAGCGGCATGACACGCGCCCGAGTGACGCCGACTGTGCTACATCGCGACCCAGTTATTTTGAAGGGAACGCGTGCACACGTTCATACTGTCGGGTAGGCGCATCACGTCGCTACCAAAATCGCTCGCAAAACAGTTACGGAGCCACGCTTCCGGAGGAAAGATATTTTCGTCTCCTGGACATTTCTGCGTGAAGCTAGAGGAGTAAGAACGAGGGAAATGCTCATTCGTAGCTTTAGCAGGGGACAGAAATACTGTACAGAGCTTGCACATACGTGATGAAGATTGCATTCGAGGACTGCCGTCGCCATATTGCTGTACCAAATAAATAGCCATGTCGTCATTGCAGCCAAGGAGGCTCGTGCAACAAACAGCGTCAACCGAGCGTCGTTCTGCCTGACTGCGTGGACATTTGGTTGTCGCATGTTCAAACATGTGCACCGACCGTTGTGATCGAGCGGCGTATTCTTCTTGTTACGGAGA
The DNA here is from genome assembly GCA_013358835.2 of Ixodes persulcatus. Taxonomy (NCBI): domain Eukaryota; kingdom Metazoa; phylum Arthropoda; class Arachnida; order Ixodida; family Ixodidae; genus Ixodes; species Ixodes persulcatus. The sequence continues at coordinate 213,408 of JABSTQ010010634.1, read as the reverse complement.
GGTTTTATGGGCCACTGTCAACGCGAATATGAACTGACGAAAAGTAAAAGTGGTTCCGACCCGCATATTGCAACACGTACGCGCGAGTGCAGTACCAACAGTGCCCCCCCACACATAAAATAAAAAAAATATCGGTAGTCCTCTGCTCCCTGGATTTTGTTCTCAAAGTAGTCGTCATCGCTTGTCGAGGTCAGGATATGCCGGTCCAGGTCGGCTAGGCTTGTCTGCTTCTGGATGAGATAGTCGAGCGGGAGCCGCAAGTCAAGCTCTGTTGTGTCCGGGTTCTGGATAAGATCGTCCAGCTGGGATATCGTCCTGGAGACGGCGGAGCAAACATCGCCGCGGGTCCTGCGTAGGCGGTTCATGTCCTCTCGAGGGGTTTTGGCACCAAATTAATGTGGAGGAATTAACCCGAGACGTGTTCTGGTTCGGATGGTCGTTCATGGGACACAAACATTAGAGGTGCCCAAGACCCGCGTGCCCCCCAATCGTCCGCGAGCTTTTCCTCGTCCTTTAGTTCTCAACAGATGGCCCGGTAAATTCAGGCGATTGATTAATTGATTTGATAATTAATTTGAGGGGGATCGGTGGCCGAGTGGGCTAGCGCACACCAGTTCGGACCATGTGGAGCGAAAGCTCGCGCTGCAGAACCCAGGGATCCAGGGCTCAATCCCCACCCCTGCCCGTTTCGATCTGGATGAGCATCGTATCGGCGTGCGGTCGTGTATCACTACTGCATGATTCACGTTAAAGACCCCAGGCTAGCGGTTGTACTGCACTGGCTAAATTGCTTATCTACAGTGGGTAACAATGTCGCCATATTCCGGCAGACTAACCTCCAGCTGTATAAAGAACCAACGACTAATTTGACTTTTGACTTTGTTTAGTTTTCTCTATACAATTTTTCATAGGAATTGTTTACAAATTTAAAATCGCTCGCTGAGAAGCGCATCGCCCATTATGCGCACTTTGGCCCGCGACATTAAATATACAAACGGTAGTAATTCATAGCAGATGTATACCACATTTTTTTGGGACGGTGGAGTGTCACCGATTTGCCAGATTTAAGACTTCGATCGCGAGGGGGTCTCGCACATGTCGCGTTGACCGGGTGAATAAGCAGGGATTTAATTGAAACGATTCCGGAAGCCAGCCACCGCTTCTTCCTGCCAGTTATTTTGAGGAAATCTTTCTTTACTGGCTTACAGCATTAAAAAAAATCAACTTGAAACTAATAAGAGACCAGAACGCACAGAACCCATTGGAACCAACAAGATACACGAAGTCGCTTTCACAGAAGTGTTTACTAGACACGAGAGGGATTCTCAAATTTCGCTTTTATATTTCAATTTGATAAGATATTACTTTTTCAGTTTTAGCTTGTCCGAATCGTAATAAAATATTTACCCGGTTCGCCGTTGTAGATCCATAGCGGGGTAAAGCGCTGGATATTCTATTTTCATCATCCAGCTTTTTGTACTAGGGTAGAGAACAGCGCACCACCATCCCAGCGCTTTGACACCTCAGCGCCAAAGTGTTTGTTAGAATGACTAAGCGTGCCATGGTTTCAAGCTTTGCTAAAATGTCCTATCTACAAATATCACTTCCCAAAATAAACACAGCGTAAAACAGGCTTTGCCGCGCGTTACCCAAGCAGCGCATGAAACGAGCTGACCAGCCGAGGGATCCAAGATCAGCGCCGTCTGCTCCAGTCTGTCCTAACCGTGACGTCACAAACTATGATGATGATAGCTATAAAAGCGTCCCCTGTAGTTCGCGCACGCCGCCATTACAGCCTAAAGTTTGTCTGCCTCAAAGGGCGTCTGGTGTCTCAGCTGTAGGTGATCACTTGAGCCAGTACAATCGCTAGACTGGAGTCTTTAATGTGCAACACACAGTAGTGACACACGATCGCCCGCCTGTACAATTTTCATCCAGATCGAAACGGGCAGGACTTGGTTCTGCAGCGAGAGCTTTCGCTCTACGCACTTCGAGCTCGTGTGCTCTAATCCAATCGGCCACCGATCCTTTTTTTTTTTTTTCATTATTGCCGGACTTTTACATTTTCAAAAAGTCACGCATGCCACTCAAAACACAAGAAAAAAGTCAAGGCTAAAATAAGCCAGTCCGAGGTGAGTGGTGTCGGGGGCTAAAATTGTTTCATGAACAACAGTGCCTCAATGCGCGGAAGCCACTTAGGCTCACACTTTCGTGCTCTGTTGACTTCAACCAACAAAGATACATTTTCACGAAAATATTTACGCAACTAGCGCACATTACTGTCGGCGTTGTGTACAGCGATTTGGGGCTTCCAAATATGGTGCAGCCCCTTTTAGATAACCTTGAATGCCTCCCGACATCGAAGACGTGGAAACAATCAACTCAGGCAACCTGCTTGGGTACAGCCGTTAGCATCCATCCATCCGACAAATGGTGCGCGAATAAAAGTCATTTATGTCTCGAAAATAAATGAACCGACTAACAACCTGGCGCAAAAACAGATGCCGACAAACTAAGCCCTCCATTTCTTACGCGCCGGAAAAGATTCGTCCTGCTCCATCACTCCCACGTGGAGCCCCAGATAGACGCAGCAAATATCCGGTGCGATTTCTGCACAATCACCCGCGAAGAACGCAAACTCTGCAGAATGTACCACAGTTTGCTTACAAACAAATAAATGGCAAACTGTGGCCCGTACAAAAATAGACAAATCATTCCTCATTAATTTTTCTACTTATTCGCGGAGCTCAGCAGCCTTGCATGCGTCAATAGGGCTCGCTGTCGCAATAATTTTTTACAGGCACTCCCAAATATTTTACCTACTGTATGTTGGAAAAAAAAAAAACGCGGAGTGGAACTTGATTCTCCGTGCCGAAATTCCAGGCATTTGGTCGAGTAAACAGAGCAGTCGGCCACCGATCCCTCCTCACACCACTTGTCATTCGCAAGTGTTAAGTGCCGTCACGGCATGCACTCATTGGCCAGGAACGCGAATCCCAATCTTTGACAACGGATTGTATTTGTACGAACGCATAGGTCCGAGTGACGCAGTCCTCGCGTCGAATATGTCAGCTGGATTCGACTGACGCGCTTGGGCACCGCGGATGCATCACACTGAAAAAAACGCGGAGTGGAACTTGATTCTCCGTGCCGAAATTCCAGGCATTTGGTCGAGTAAACAGAGCAGTCGGCCACCGATCCCTCCTCACACCACTTGTCATTCGCAAGTGTTAAGTGCCGTCACGGCATGCACTCATTGGCCAGGAACGCGAATCCCAATCTTTGACAACGGATTGTATTTGTACGAACGCATAGGTCCGAGTGACGCAGTCCTCGCGTCGAATATGTCAGCTGGATTCGACTGACGCGCTTGGGCACCGCGGATGCATCACACTGAAAAAAACGCGGAGTGGAACTTGATTCTCCGTGCCGAAATTCCAGGCATTTGGTCGAGTAAACAGAGCAGTCGGCCACCGATCCCTCCTCACACCACTTGTCATTCGCAAGTGTTAAGTGCCGTCACGGCATGCACTCATTGGCCAGGAACGCGAATCCCAATCTTTGACAACGGATTGTATTTGTACGAACGCATAGGTCCGAGTGACGCAGTCCTCGCGTCGAATATGTCAGCTGGATTCGACTGACGCGCTTGGGCACCGCGGATGCATCACACTGAAAAAAACGCGGAGTGGAACTTGATTCTCCGTGCCGAAATTCCAGGCATTTGGTCGAGTAAACAGAGCAGTCGGCCACCGATCCCTCCTCACACCACTTGTCATTCGCAAGTGTTAAGTGCCGTCACGGCATGCACTCATTGGCCAGGAACGCGAATCCCAATCTTTGACAACGGATTGTATTTGTACGAACGCATAGGTCCGAGTGACGCAGTCCTCGCGTCGAATATGTCAGCTGGATTCGACTGACGCGCTTGGGCACCGCGGATGCATCACACTGAAAAAAACGCGGAGTGGAACTTGATTCTCCGTGCCGAAATTCCAGGCATTTGGTCGAGTAAACAGAGCAGTCGGCCACCGATCCCTCCTCACACCACTTGTCATTCGCAAGTGTTAAGTGCCGTCACGGCATGCACTCATTGGCCAGGAACGCGAATCCCAATCTTTGACAACGGATTGTATTTGTACGAACGCATAGGTCCGAGTGACGCAGTCCTCGCGTCGAATATGTCAGCTGGATTCGACTGACGCGCTTGGGCACCGCGGATGCATCACACTGAAAAAAACGCGGAGTGGAACTTGATTCTCCGTGCCGAAATTCCAGGCATTTGGTCGAGTAAACAGAGCAGTCGGCCACCGATCCCTCCTCACACCACTTGTCATTCGCAAGTGTTAAGTGCCGTCACGGCATGCACTCATTGGCCAGGAACGCGAATCCCAATCTTTGACAACGGATTGTATTTGTACGAACGCATAGGTCCGAGTGACGCAGTCCTCGCGTCGAATATGTCAGCTGGATTCGACTGACGCGCTTGGGCACCGCGGATGCATCACACTGAAAAAAACGCGGAGTGGAACTTGATTCTCCGTGCCGAAATTCCAGGCATTTGGTCGAGTAAACAGAGCAGTCGGCCACCGATCCCTCCTCACACCACTTGTCATTCGCAAGTGTTAAGTGCCGTCACGGCATGCACTCATTGGCCAGGAACGCGAATCCCAATCTTTGACAACGGATTGTATTTGTACGAACGCATAGGTCCGAGTGACGCAGTCCTCGCGTCGAATATGTCAGCTGGATTCGACTGACGCGCTTGGGCACCGCGGATGCATCACACTGAAAAAAACGCGGAGTGGAACTTGATTCTCCGTGCCGAAATTCCAGGCATTTGGTCGAGTAAACAGAGCAGTCGGCCACCGATCCCTCCTCACACCACTTGTCATTCGCAAGTGTTAAGTGCCGTCACGGCATGCACTCATTGGCCAGGAACGCGAATCCCAATCTTTGACAACGGATTGTATTTGTACGAACGCATAGGTCCGAGTGACGCAGTCCTCGCGTCGAATATGTCAGCTGGATTCGACTGACGCGCTTGGGCACCGCGGATGCATCACACTGAAAAAAACGCGGAGTGGAACTTGATTCTCCGTGCCGAAATTCCAGGCATTTGGTCGAGTAAACAGAGCAGTCGGCCACCGATCCCTCCTCACACCACTTGTCATTCGCAAGTGTTAAGTGCCGTCACGGCATGCACTCATTGGCCAGGAACGCGAATCCCAATCTTTGACAACGGATTGTATTTGTACGAACGCATAGGTCCGAGTGACGCAGTCCTCGCGTCGAATATGTCAGCTGGATTCGACTGACGCGCTTGGGCACCGCGGATGCATCACACTGAAAAAAACGCGGAGTGGAACTTGATTCTCCGTGCCGAAATTCCAGGCATTTGGTCGAGTAAACAGAGCAGTCGGCCACCGATCCCTCCTCACACCACTTGTCATTCGCAAGTGTTAAGTGCCGTCACGGCATGCACTCATTGGCCAGGAACGCGAATCCCAATCTTTGACAACGGATTGTATTTGTACGAACGCATAGGTCCGAGTGACGCAGTCCTCGCGTCGAATATGTCAGCTGGATTCGACTGACGCGCTTGGGCACCGCGGATGCATCACACTGAAAAAAAAGCGGAGTGGAACTTGATTCTCCGTGCCGAAATTCCAGGCATTTGGTCGAGTAAACAGAGCAGTCGGCCACCGATCCCTCCTCACACCACTTGTCATTCGCAAGTGTTAAGTGCCGTCACGGCATGCACTCATTGGCCAGGAACGCGAATCCCAATCTTTGACAACGGATTGTATTTGTACGAACGCATAGGTCCGAGTGACGCAGTCCTCGCGTCGAATATGTCAGCTGGATTCGACTGACGCGCTTGGGCACCGCGGATGCATCACACTGAAAAAAACGCGGAGTGGAACTTGATTCTCCGTGCCGAAATTCCAGGCATTTGGTCGAGTAAACAGAGCAGTCGGCCACCGATCCCTCCTCACACCACTTGTCATTCGCAAGTGTTAAGTGCCGTCACGGCATGCACTCATTGGCCAGGAACGCGAATCCCAATCTTTGACAACGGATTGTATTTGTACGAACGCATAGGTCCGAGTGACGCAGTCCTCGCGTCGAATATGTCAGCTGGATTCGACTGACGCGCTTGGGCACCGCGGATGCATCACACTGAAAAAAAGCGGAGAGCTTTAGAAGGAAAGGGGTAAGAAATAGACCGCTCTATTTTCAAATTTTCGTAGCGAAAAGCAGGCTTTGGACTTTCTACCCTTTTTTTTTTTTGCCTACTAAACGATATGCAATTAGTAAAATCTCAATATAAATTCATTTATCCCAGCCCAAAATTCGTTTCATGGTGTCTTTCACATACTCGGACACCGAACGCACGAAACTCAGAACATGCAAAAACAGTTCCACATAGTTAAACAAAAAAAAAAAAAAAAAAAAAACAAACACGAGGCTTGTTGTTGTACGATGGAAGGCAACGAGAGCGTACTGGAGGCATCGGAAAGAGACAGCGTTCTCATTCTCTGAGTTACCAAGAAAAACTGGAGAAGGGGAGAAGAGCGTCTCCAGTCGGAATGAGAGAGACGCAACTCGGAGAGGAGCGTCATCTCCGCGCAGGATCCTTCCAATCAGAGATCGGCGCTCTGACGTTGACTTCGGCCTCTCATCTCCTCCTTCATTTTCTCGCAGTCAGGCCGTCCGGCTTCATCATCGCCAGCAAAAGAACACTCCATGCATGGATCTAGAGATGCGCCGCCCGATCGGATTCTTGCCACTGTGGGAATCCTCGTCTCTCACGGCGAACCCGCTGGGAAAGCCTTCATCTGACCCATCCCGATTCATTACGTGCGCCTCCCTTTCAGTTTCCGTTCCCTGTTCCATATGCATACATACGGGACGCGTTTTTTAAGCGACGGCCGCCACGCAGGATGAAACGTCGGCGGCTACGGCGCGCTCTCACTCCGTCGATATATTATGCGTGCGTCGGACGAGCGTCCTGCGTGCTTGCGCGGAGAGGTCGGACGAAGGTCGGCGTCTAAGTGATCAAAAGTGTACTCGCGGCCCCTCTTCCCCGCCAAGGTTCGAAACTGCACCAACGAACGATGATGCCACGGTCCGGTTTGCGCGCCTTGACCTCTGGCCCTGATCGCGAAATCTAGGCCAGTGCGAAAACCTGCGACTGGTAAACTCCTTCGGCCCGATGATGCGTTGCCTAGGGCACGCGGAGGGCCGCTTTCTCGCTGCTCGTGCCTGGATCCCCGAGGCCTTAGAAATTGGTCTTACTCGTTTTATTTCTTTCTTTCGCTCTCTGTTCTCGAAACTCTTATTTTCGGGAGATGATCGAGACGTGCACCGACGCGACCAACTCCAAAGTGTTGTATAGGGATTGAGCCGCGCTCAAGGCGAGCCACAAACTCAGCAATCCGTGGGAACGCGTTAACTGTCCCATGGAGCGCAGCCGGCGTTGTCTGTAACCGCGCAAAACGGCACCTAGTCCCATTGGCTGAGTGTAACGGCACCTAAATGCAAGCCATCAAGCACGAGCCTTCACAAATAAAACAGAAAGAAAAGCACAGCAACGCAGAAGCATCGTCACGGAAGGCGATGTCACTGCCGGAGCCCCATGTGCGATAGGAAGACGTGGCGCGCTACATGTACGAAGGTTCTCGTATTCCTACACGTAAGCAGTCTTAAGTGTCTCTGCCGACTTTTTCGTCCGAATTGATCTGGAGAGGCGCTCGCGGGCCATCGCCGGATCATGAGTAGATTGGATTCCACCAATGCCCACGTTATCCGCCAGCTCGAAAGTGGTACGTGGTACTGTTTACGTTCTGCAAACAAACCTAGATTAATATAGGTATTTTAATGGGTGCGTTAAAGCAGTATAAGGCAATTTTTTTTTAAGGCTGATCCATAGAACAGCATGGTACGAAAGATATAGATGACCTTGGCAAGGCCTTCGTGGCCCATAGGATTGCATCCTGCCCATTGGTAGTCGTTCGTGCGTTAGTGAAACGCGTTTGGGCACAAGCACGGCGTTGCAGAATTTTCGCTTCGAGGTTTCCGCATTGTTTCCAGTACCGTTTCACGTTGTCTCAGTCTTCACTACGGCTGAAGTGATGGGGATGCTTGACCTCAGCCCAATATGAAACTATTCAAGGGGACTACCCAAGTCCCAAACGTGTTTCTCGATACAAACCCCTGACGCTATTGATTGTTGGCTTAGGGAATAGCGCTTATACTTTCATGCCACAATTTCCTGGTGAAAAAAAAGTATCACTAAAGAATGTTTTAACATAATTTCTGTATGTCTTGAAAAAGTAGACAAGGGGGATGGGAAAGCGATTCAGTTTTCTTTATCCGTTTTATTGATTGAACAATTGTTACTAGGCCAACTCCCGTGAAAAAAAAAAATACAAAAAAAAACACAGCGGTATTTGGATTATTTATGTTTTAATTAACTATGGAGGAGTGGATGACCGATTCCAGCTCGGAGCACGGCGACTGAAAGCTGGCGCTGTGCGGTACTAAAGTCCCACTACGTGTACAGTTCCCGGCAATATGAAAGAACCACTGGGAGCGCGTGGCCGAGGCGGTGGCTGGCGGGGGCGCTGCGAGCGCTCTGAGCAATTCCATTCTGCATCGAGGGGAGGACACTCCCTCGGGGCTCAGCTAAAGCGCAACGAACTTATCAGTTTGCGCTGAGCCCCGAGTGAGCGTCCTCCCCTCGAAACAGAATGGAAATGCCCGGAGCGCTCGCAGCGCCCTCGCCAGCCACCGCCTCGGCCACGCGCTCCCAGTGGGTCTTTCATATTGCCGGGGACTGTACATCCTACAAAAGCCAATGTGTTCGCTGAAGATATAATGACGCGCCTCAAGCATGTTCCAAACATGTCTGCTTTCTATGCTTCTGCAGAAAGCTTTTGTATGACCAATTAATGTGACAGCATGCGAGGAAGGCCCAAGACAGTCTCTGCAGACTGCCTTTTGTATGATGGATTAGTAGTGTGACAGCGGCTTGAGAACGTGAGCTGTTTAGGGGTGAGGAGATCAAACAATCACGCCTCTAGCGGTACGCTTCAGCTGTGGGGACAACAAATAAATCCAATTTTCTGGTTTGTTTTTGATCAGAGAAATCCAAGATGATGATTCGAAGGCCGCTCCTCGTACGACCAAAGCACTGGTCAAAGCGAGGTGCTCGTGCCCATGACCGTGCTAGGCCAAGTTCAATTTCTTTGTTAAGCTGTGTTTGTAAACACCGGGCTGTGGGGACAAAAGAACAAACAAAAAACAGAGGGTCTCTTATGTTATCCCTAAGACGACTTGAAGGCGAAAGCCCCAAGCGCCGATGCATTAAAGACAAACACATGATTTACGGATGTTGCAGTACTCTTCCGCCCGCGTCGGACTACTGAACGAAAGGTCGCTGGTTCGACGCCAGCCGAGGGACAAGAGCGAAAAGTCTTTTTGAAGGAATACATCGCCTCCGCCGATTCTGACACAAGTAACGCCATCTCGTGATCCAGCGGCGAACCGTGGGTTTTGGTACCTTTCGTGTCGCCGGTTTTCGTACCTTTCGTGTCTCGACGTGCTTTCGCTCAAGGACTTTGAAGGTCGACTGGACGATGAGACATATAAGGCTGTCATCGCCGCTATGAAAACAAAACCTTCTTCTCTCCCCTCTTGCCTCGAGAAGAGAGATGTCGGGACTTTCCGTCGGCCGTGCCGCGCGAAGAGAGCGAAGAAGGCAGTTCTGGCGTACCGCCAAGAATGGCGCGACGATGGGAGAATCTTCCTGTCGTCTGTTCGAAACGTTTGTTTACAAATATTCCTCGCGTTATGCGAAATCCCACATGGGCAGTATCCAGTTGCTACGCGTAATGTTGGGTGGTTTAAGAAACTTTCACGGCGCATATTCACTTCATGAATCACCGAGTACTCGTGGCGGTCGTCAGTGACATCCAAAACGTCAACCATGACGGCTATGAAAATGAACCACGTCGCACCTCCGTCCTGAAGTAGTACGTGGCGGCCCCATTCCACCCGCATTGCGCGACCATGCTACAGCTATCGCTTTCGTTTCTTCGCACATTGCGGGCAAAAAATACAACTTTTTAAAACTTTCACCAACTTGATTTTTTTTTTTGCTTGTTTTGGTGCACTTTGCAGAAATTGCCTTTTTAAAATAATTTTTCTTCAATTCTAATACCTGCATCGATCGATTTAAAAAGGGCGGGAGATCGCATAATACCCCTGGGGCTTTACTTCTCCTATACGGTCCCATGCTAAACGGCAGAGCCTAAAGGTTTCGTTTTGTATGAGCTACTTTCGGTGCAACAAGAGCAATGAGCGCTCACGGAGGCAAGGCACCACTTTTAAGCGATTCTGATGCTACTGCGGAGGAGATCCTGCGCAAGCATATCAAGGATGTGCACAGGCAAGGTATTAAATGAACTGGATTCGTGGAATCGAAGCGTACCCTTGAAGCTGTCATCCGCCATTTCGCGGTGATCGACATCTCCTACCAGGCTGAGTCGTCGCACTAAAAATCAGAAGAAGAGCGAATAAAATTACGTCATTTTAAATTCTCTAAATAATTTAAGACAATGAAATGACAAGATATAAATAAATATATATATATATATATATATATATATATTGTTTTATATCCAATACTTCTGTGTGTATTTTCTCTTGTTGCTTTCTCTGTGCAATCTAGGCGGTCAAGAAATCATTAGCTGACCTCATTTTTATTACGAAAAATAAGTCATTATGATACCAGTCGTTAACACTGTCTAATTAAAAAAAAAAAGAGGCTCTCCGAGATTAATAAAATAAATACAAATTCCTAAAGCATACAGCCGCAGCATTAAAACAAGCTGTCTGCGTGTACATTCCCTTTTTTATGTTCATTGTTGTTTCTGCATAGTCACCCCGACAGTCAAATTCGCTATTTCGCAGAAATCAACCAACATACGCTTAGCGCCTCTCCGGTTTTGGTTTGGGCACGCAATGAGGCAAATAACTGTGTGTATGCTCGGAAGTTAGTCAGCCTAGGTGGACGCAGGTGTATCAGCTGTAGAGGAGAAATTTAGCCGGTGCAGTACAACCGCTTGCCCAGTAGTGATACACGACCCATCCGTATCGAAACGGGCAGGGGTGGGGATCGAACCCAGAATACCTGTGTTTCGCAGGGCGAGCTTTCGTAAAATGAGGCACAAGTATCTGCATGTTCAACACATATTAATAATAAAATTAATAATATTAATATTAATACATCTTAATTTGGCTCAGAAGAGCCGCGGCACCACAGAAAGGCGACAATCCGTACCATGAAGGTTCGCGGTGCCTCGCGCCTTCATGATACAACGACGTTCACGAACGTCACTGTGCAATTTTCCAGTAACAGTAGTATCAGTACTTTCGGAGTAACTGCTTGCTCCAGCTTCCTTTGGTCGTTCACAGCATTTCTCATTCCGTCCAACGGTCCAATGCTGGCCCCGTCCACTTCAACCCCTCCCAAGTTGGGACGCCTTTTTTTCACGTCGTCAGGACACAGTCATGTGACAACAGGGATCACGTGACCACCTACGAACCCACCCCACTTCCCCCCTTCCCCATCTTCTCAGTTTCTGTTCTTACTTTGACCGCTTGCTCCTCTCTGACACTCCGGGGCATTTACCTCCGCATATCCTCTTTGTTTGTTTGTTTTTTCGCTACAAGCTTGCATTTGGGCAGCGCGTTGAAATGAATGTGAAGTGCGTATGTGCTAACGTCCAGTTGCCGGCGAAGCAGTTAAAATCTTCCTTCTGGTTGCGGGTCTAAGAAGCTTGTTTGCTTAATGCAGTTCCTTTTCCCCTAATTTTTCTACGTTAAACCGTTTTTTTTTTTGAGAACAGATGCGATCGAACAGTTGCATCTTTGTGTGTGGCAACATGCAGCAAGCTAATGAGTGCAGGTTCATGTGTTTTCTACTTGCGCTTTCACTTCTGCTTTTCACATATTTTGCTGTTATATTGTAACTGTACAGTGAATTAGCAATATATATATATATATATATTTTTTTTTTTTTTTTTTGTGGCCGGCCTTTGCGTTGGAGTTAAGAGCGATACGGACACAACTGTATTTATTTTATCGACGCACATTTTCCACCCAAAGATCACGAATCATGGATATTGCTGACACGATAGTGGGTATGAAGGACTTAAAAGTAAAAGTAAATTTATAAAAGAAGGCAATTGCCTGTGTTTGCCTTCAAACTTTCTAGTTTGGGGAGGCTGGAGGAGACATTCTTGAAGTAGACGACCTACCTATGGTTAAGAGCTCGCGCTCTATGGGCTCAAGCACATCTTCCATAAGATTGTTCACGTATTTCCGGAGCATGGCTTCTTCGTCGTTATCCGACATTACGCTCGACTCCGCCAACGTGGATTCGTTTTGAAAAAATCCCTCCACCAAACCAAAGGAAAAATTACGTGACGGAAGGCGAAAGCATTCTAGACCCGTGGGAGAAAATGTTTTCGAGTAATGTTTCTACACGCATTAAAGTATAGGACGACGTATAGGAGGATGATCGACGCCAAGTATGGTGTCTAGGACGACCTCTAGGATGACTTCTAGGACGACCTCAAGGACGACGTCTAGGAAGACCTCTAGGACGACCTCAAGGACTGCTTACGTGACGGAAGGCGAAAGCATTCTAGTCCCGTGGAAGAAATGTTTTCGAGTAATGTTTCTACACGCATTAAAGTATAGGACGACGTATAGGAGGATGATCGACGCCAAGTATGGTGTCTAGGACGACCTCAAGGACTGCTTACGTGACGGAAGGCGAAAGCATTCTAGTCCCGTGGAAGAAATGTTTTCGAGTAATGTTTCTACACGCATTAAAGTATAGGACGACGTATAGGAGGATGATCGACGCCAAGTATGGTGTCTAGGACGACCTCTAGGATGACTTCTAGGACGACCTCAAGGACGACGTCTAGGAAGACCTCTAGGACGACCTCAAGGACTGCTTACGTGACGGAAGGCGAAAGCATTCTAGTCCCGTGGGAGAAATGTTTTCGAGTAATGTTTCTACACGCATTAAAGTATAGGACGACGTATAGGAGGATGATCGACGCCAAGTATGGTGTCTAGGACGACCTCTAGGATGACTTCTAGGACGACCTCAAGGACGACGTCTAGGAAGACCTCTAGGACGACCTCAAGGACTGCTTACGTGACGGAAGGCGAAAGCATTCTAGTCCCGTGGGAGAAATGTTTTCGAGTAATGTTTCTACACGCATTAAAGTATAGGACGACGTATAGGAGGATGATTGACGCCAAGTATGGTGTCTAGGACGACCTCTAGGATGACTTCTAGGACGACCTCAAGGACGACGTCTAGGAAGACCTCTAGGACGACCTCAAGGACTGCTTACGTGACGGAAGGCGAAAGCATTCTAGTCCCGTGGGAGAAATGTTTTCGAGTAATGTTTCTACACGCATTAAAGTATAGGACGACGTATAGGAGGATGATCGACGCCAAGTATGGTGTCTAGGACGACCTCTAGGATGACTTCTAGGACGACCTCAAGGACGATGTCTAGGAAGACCTCTAGGACGACCTCAAGGACGCCGCCTAGAAGACCAAGTCTAAGACAACCTCGAGGACGACGCCGAGGACGGCGTCGTCAGTGAGCATACGATTGAGCGGCGCGTGCTTGATGACGTACTTTTAGGGCCATCTTTAGGGCACAACGACGCCGCTTTTTCGCGTAATAGGACATGTAATGCTATCGCCTTCAGAGAAACAAAAACGAGCGGACGAGCATAAAGGCCACAAAAAATAGATACTCCAAGCAGGGAGAGAGAAACACCAGAGAGGGTGAAAGGAACACGATCAACATAAAAACAGAAGCTTTGGGTCGGGGGAGGAGAGGGAGCGAGGGGTACGTAGATAGTAACGTGATCGTTGTTGTCACGTGACTGCGCCCTGACGACGTGCAAAAAAGGCGTCCATTCCGAGTTCCATGGCTTCCACAGCGCAGTCATCTTTGTATTGCTACCTCACTTGACCAACTACACGGCGGAAATGACGTCAAAATAACACCAAAACCCGCCCTGGATATTCCGTTCCTCAATCAACCTCCGAAAAAGGCGCTCCGGTCGTCTCGGGATTGCGGAAGGATGTGACGACGTTGAGAAAGTTGTGGAAATCGCGAAAACTGCGTCCAAGACCGTTAGTTTTTTTGCTGCTGGGTACCTGCGTCTCTTCTGAGCTGCGTTCGGCTGCTTCCTGATGCTGAGTTCCAACAGGCAATCAACGTGGTCTTGTATTTCCGTTGTCAGCAACATAGCAGAGACATAGCGATGGCAGTGTTGTGCGTTGTGAACGAAGAATGGAATTCTCGCCGATGTGACGGTGTGTTCGCGTATCAGCGGTGTAACAGCAAGATGAGATGAAGTAAACTGTCTGGTATTGATGCCACTGGTCGGGCCGTGATCCGACGGGGCGGGGTGTCACAGGTTAGCAGTCTGCTTTACATTAAAGAGTTTAAGACCACTTGAGAGACTACGGTGCAATCGATTGACCTGCGGATAGTTATTTTGGAACGCTGGTCTGAACCGTAGCTCCTATCGTACAGTGGCCAATGTGACTGTCGTCTGCGATGTCCTGTTGTCTCCTCCCCAAGAACGATCGCGCTCTGGGGAGAGGACTGAACAGTATGAAAATGTGATGGGAAGTACGTACATTTACAGTTTGGAATTTGAGCATTAAGAAATAATGGTAGGTAAAATCGACAAAAAAATCTATCCTTTATTTTTCTGATTAAATATACTACGGTTTTTTGAGAAACTGTTTTCTAATTGGCGGGCTGGGATGAGCGCTAGAAATTTTCGAGCTCACCACGCCTGCCGAAAGTCGTGGCTTTTGACTGCATTTGTGTCGGTCGAAAAGGGATTTCTCTGCCCGTGAAGCATCGCTTTGAACTGAGTGAATACGCCCTCTAGAGAGACTAACTCAAGACGACAATAGGTGAGCGGCGTTCGGCAACTTCCAGTTCCTTAAGAATGTTTTTTTTTTTTTTTTTTTTTTTTACAAACTACGACGATGATCTGCAAGCCTGTCTAAGCACGGTTCTGAAAACTACAGTCCAGAGGTTTCAGAATTCTGCTTGCAAGTTTTTGCAGCTTATTGTCGTCGTGGTTTGTCAAGAGTAAACAAAATTTCCTAAGGAAGCGGAAGTTGCCAAAGGCGGCTTCCCTATTGCAGCCCCACGGGAACAGCGCCAAAGGAAAAACCCAACCCTACGATAGAAAAACTGGCGTTCTTCACGCCATTCTACGACGTCTTTTGCAGGGAAGGAAACTCCTGGCTTGGAACCGCAGTAGAGCGGCTGGTTTTATTGGCTCTCAAATAATTACGGCACGAGTGTTTACTTTTTAGTAAGAAATTCAACCCCTGATCCGCTCAAAACACCTTCGCAGGTATGACATTACTGAGAAAAAATCAACATGCTGGAGTATTATGTATCGCGTATGTGCTCATCGAGAAAATCCGTACCTTCAAAACGACGAGTATAAAAGGCGGAAGCGCAGAGCTGGGGAACTATACATCATTTCCAGATTTACAACTCTTCAGCCCAGCGTGCGATCTCTTCAGCCCAACATGCGCATGTTCGTCGCTTCGGAAAGCGAGCAAATAACGCGTCATCCGCACAAACACTGAGAATAGAACGGGCCAGGAGCCCATTTTTGGAAAGGTCTATATTTGGGCACAACTTTTCTTGGCAATGAAGCCAAAGCTAAGGGTATCCGCGCGCTCGCGCACATTGAGCGCCGACCACAGCTGTGCTCGCGTGGTTTTCACTTCTTCGGATATGGGTTCAAGTTGATTGTATGTGCTGTGTATGTGCATGCGCTAGTTGTATATGCTCAAGCTGATGCTTGTGGTACGCGTTATGTATGTATGCATGTGTATATGATAAAAGTACACGAAGCGCAATGGTGGCATGAGCAAATGAAAATATTTTTCTGGCTCATGAATTGGACGGTACCTAGCGCCACCTAGCCTATCTACTCGCATTTAGTCTGCTTGGCCCTGCCATCTGGTGGCGAGCGATTTAACCTTCTTTCACGCTTAGCGATATTTCTTTTTAAAAATGAGTCAAGTAGGCTGCTTTAAATTTACTCTTTTGAGAGCGGCTTTTGTTTTTGTGAATGTTTTACCCCTCCTCCGTGATGTGCGGTGCTGACTAAGGAATTGTGGCTCGAGAAATAGCAAAGGTAAGACGTAAACTTCACAAAGTAACTGGGTATCGGTTGTCGCCGTTTAACATCGCGGTGCTGACGACGAGAAGACTGCGTGACTGCTTTCGAACCGCAACCATCTTTACCTGCGCGGGAAGCGGAATTCGGGAATAAAAACAGTTCGCGGAAAACTCGTGTTACGCCTTTATTTTCTGCTTCTCTCGCCCAGAACAGACGTAGCGTCCTCATCAACCCTTATTGAGTTCAATTTGCCCGATTCGGGGCCGCCATAATGAGATGCAGACGAAGGAGGAACTTTGCTCCCCTGCTTTCATGGACGAAAGTTTCTCCCTTTCTGAAGGAACATAAGTTGCAAGAGCGTTCATCCCTTTAGGGAGGACTATATAGACCCTTTTTTCTAAGAGTGCAGAATGCACCTGCGAGTGCAGGCGGTGCCGCTGATGCACCTGCTACCTGGACAACGACCCCGCCACATGCGGTGAGTCGCACTGTGAACTCTCGCTAAACGCAATACTCAGACAGGCTTGCGCCATCTATTTGACCTTCTGAAGCTTTACTTGAACGGTGAAATCCTTGAAGTGTTAGTCGTCGAAACAAACGGGTGCGCAAAGCAAACGTCTCGAAGCGGGTGGCGCGACCTAACTGAGGAGGAACTGAAGGCTTATATGAGCATCCTTCTTATGAGTGTCAACCCGTCCCACCAACTGTATCTCAACTGGAGCACTGACCCCTTCTTCAATGTGCCAGAAATCTCACGTGTCACGATCTTCAAGAAATTACAGTACATCATGAACAGTCCTCACCCCCACGACAACGAGAAAGAGAAAACTTGTGGCGGAGGAGATTTCGACAGATTGGCGACTAATTGCGTACGACTAATTGTGAACGCGTTGAATCTGGGATTTAAGCGAGAGTACAAGCCGCCACACCATCAAGCAGTTGATGAAAATTTCAAAGGCAGAATAGCATTGTAACAGTATGCACCAATGACAGGCCCGTAGCCAGGGGGGGGGGGGGGGGGGTGTTCAGGTGTCAGAACACCTCCCGGAATTTTGCTTTATTCTATATCTATATAGATATATATATATAGATATATATTGTGTGTGTGTGTGATTGCACTAGCACCTTGAAACACGCCCCGAAAATATTTTCTGGCTACGCCACTGACCAATGAAGCCAATTATGCGATGATTCAAAGAGTGGTGCAGAGTCGATTCCGAAACTGGCTATCTTTGCGAGTTTGCAATCTATAAGGGCAAGTGTGCAGAGAGACCATGCTGATGTTACCCTGGAAAAGTAGGCTGTTCTTTCACTCTGCCGGAGCATAGAAGAGGAAACGGAGGTGTATTTTGACAATGTTTTCAGGAGCACGAAACTAATGGAGAAGTCGTCTGAACAGCACATCCACGCGGCACGCACAGTTCCTACAAACCGGAAGGATATTCTCCTTGCAATCAAGGAGGTCTAAAAAAATAACATGAGATTACCTTTGGAGGGCGAAGGAAAACTTGTCGGCACACCAATGGCGCTACAACAAAAATGTCAGAAGGTTGTCGAACTTCCATGACCGCTGTGAGGGGGGGGGGGGGGGGGGGGGGTTGAGGTGAATCGCACACTCCCCAGTGGTGCCGAAATGGGTGTCACGTGCCCAAAAGTGGTCTTCGACTATAACAAATACACGGGAAGAGTCGACCACTTCAACCAAAAACGGAACATACGTGTGACAGTATCTAAAAAAAAAGTGGTGGTACGTACAGGCTCTTCAACTACTTTCTGGACGTTGCTGTTGTGAATGTGTTCATCCAGTACTCACAAGACGCAACAACTGAGTACCTATAGTTCGGGTTAGTTCATGGTAGGCAACTAATTGGTGGACTTACGTTTAAGCAAGGAACCCCTGCCTTTCCGTACAAGAACCCTGGACGCCAGTCCGGGAAAAAGCTGGTTGGTGTTTTCGAAGAACAAAGGTTGCAGGTATTGGAACATCAGCCTGTCAATACCTCAGGGCGCCGAAGATGCAGGTGGTGCTCCACCAAAGCAAAAAGGCCAGGACAGCACTTGCGTGCTATAGCTCTGTGAAGTGCCGCTGTCTGCGGCAGGCTTTTTGCCCTTCCATGATGGAAACTGATGTTTTGAACATGTTTGGTGTCCTCGAAGAGCTACTGTTCTAGGGAATGGAACATCACTCTGTTAAAACCTCAGGTCATCGAATATGCAGGTGGTGCTCCACCAAATTCAAGGAGGTCAGGACAGCATTTTTATGTGCAAGCTCTTTCAAGTTCCATTGTGTACAACATATTTTTTGCGCTTGCTTAATGAAAATGATATTTTTAACAGAAGACAAGTTCCAATTTACCGGTTAATAGATGTCCTTAATTTCTGAACCAAATAAAAAAGAAATTTACATATTTTCGGCTGTAGCTGATTGGTGGGGTTTTATTGTCCCACTTTTCAAATATCCTTACACGGTCGCGGGGATACAAGTGTCACACTTTTTTTTATTAGAGCCCCTGAGTCTACTTTGCCCAAATGTTGCACGCTAAATAAAGAGACACTCATTGCCAATATAATTTATGTGCACGTAAAATGAACATACCAGCTGCGCCTCATAAAAGACTGTCGGTGACTGCGGCAAAATGTCGCCGCAAATACGTTTGCGATTGTACTCACACAAAGCCTTATGAAATATAAAACCGCCTTCTCCGACTATGCTCGATTTGTCCAACGCGCTCTCACAGCGGTTCAATTCAACTGCTCATTTTTTCTGCTCACGAACAACCAAAACCTCCGTAATGACGCGTATAAAGGATAAGTAAAGTCTACTCTTTTCGCAAAATTGTCACAAGCGTCGTGAGAACCAAATGGCTGGACTAATTATGACAGGCTTTCTCGGTTTATTGTCAGTTCGCAGTTGTTTCATGCGAATAGCTCGCAATCAGGTAAGGCCTGGTTGGTGGCAACGGGATGACGAACGCGGCGCACCATATCGCGAGCGGTGCTTCCAAAACCTCGCGGCCCCTCAGGTTGCCCGCACTTTTCTTGCAGGTAGCTCGCCACACAACAAGCAACAACGTTCCACTCGCATCATCCGTGCAGCAAAGAGAGCGCCCTCGGCAGTGACATGAGCCGACCACGCGTAACTAATGCGCGCCAAAGAAAAGAGCGCGAGTACGTTGCTTCTGCCACCTCGAAGCCCAAATGTCTCGGTCGTCGACAGCTGCGAGGCGCGGCACGGCGTCTACGTAAGAACGCGGATGACACGCCTCTCCCTCTCCCAAAGAAACAATCGGCCAAAGCCGCCCATATACCGGAGGCGTGCTTCGTGGGGTGCGTCCGCCTGTCGTTGCATGGTGTTGCGCCCAATGACTTTTATTTTCTGCCGAGGTTACGCAGTCATGTGCGCTTCGATTGTTTTCTGCTGGATCCGCGAGGCAGCCAGCCGTAAGCCTCCACAACTGTCGAGGTGACGCCCTTAAGAAACGAGACCAACCTGAGATGCACCGTTTTTTTTTTTTTTTTTCCCCGTTCATTTAATTGCACGTATGGTCGCGTTCGCCCCTCGCTCTTCGGGGCAACCTTGTGGCTATCAAAGAAACTTACGCATGCCACGGAATTTCTTAATTATAGGCCTACCCGTGCGCTCGGATCTTTACCGTTTTCCAGGGCGTTCGTGAATTCTTGAGTTTATTTTATTTACTATACTGTATCCTACGCTAATGGTCTTTTTAAAATAAGAGGCCTTTCTTCGAAATTTCTTCGTCTCGTTTGACTAAAAGAGCGTGGCTTTCGGAGTCGTCAAAACGGCAAACGGCGCCTATCGCGGAACTGGCTCGCTAAATGACCGAGAGACTCTACTTTGATACGTCGCGAAAAGTTTACTTTTCCGCGGCGATTGAGGGCTGGAAAAATTCCGTAACTCCCATTTTTCTAAAACCTACATTTTTTTTTTTCTATTCTTTTTTCCCAGTGAGCGTCGGCTATATCTGGGTCGCCTGCTCGAGAAAATTGCTTGAGTGACTGAACGTTCCGAAAGAGAAATATATTTTTAAGCGCGTTACGGAAGTATATCCGAGCTCAAATCACTCTCGCTCTCGAAACACACGAGTGCCGTAAGTTTTTTTTTTTTTTTTGTGTGTGTGTTTTTCTTTTGTGTTTGAAGACGAGGGATCGGCTAAATTCTATATATATATATATATATATATATATACAGGGTGTTTCAGAGAACTCAGGCAAAATCGCTCCTGCGAAAACTACTCATCGCAACGAAAAAAAGCTTGTGTTGTCTTGGTCCTGGGTCAGGGGCCCATTTAGGAAAATTACTAAAGTCCGGGATAATTACGTTGTTAATTATTTTTGCGTAATTAACTTTTTAATATTGTGTTTAAGGGCATGGTTTCAATTAGACAATTGCTCAGCATCGTCGAAAAACACTAAATCAACAAATTGCAGAACGATAGAAGGCACGCGAAGCATTTTACGGCTTTCTCAAAAACCGCACAAATTCGACGGGTTTTTAAGTTTCGGTTTGCTATCGGAGCGCATCTAGGTCCCGGCGCCACCACGCCCCGTGGAAAAATAGCGCAACCAACCTCTGCTGCGCTGTCATCGCGCCACGCAGCAGAGGCTGGTTGCACTATCTCTCCACGGGGTGCGGTGGCGCCGGGGCCGAGATGCGCTCCGATAGCAAACCGAAACTTAAAAACCCGTCGAATTTGTGCGGTTTTTGAGAAAGCCGTAAAATGCTTCGCGTGCCTTCTATCGTTCTGCAATTTGTTGATTTAGTGTTTTTCGACGATGCTGAGCAATTGTCTAATTGAAACCATGCCCTTAAACACAATATTAAAAAGTTAATTACGCAAAAATAATTAACAACTTAATTATCCCGGACTCTAATAATTCTCCTAAATGGGCCCCTGGCCCAGAATCAAAACGACACAAGCCTTTTTTCGTTGCGATGAGTAGTTTTCCCACGAGCGATTTGGCCTCAGTTCTCTGAAACACCCTGTATATATATATATATATATATATATATATATACCGGGTGTTCATTTTTAATTCGAACAGATTTATTACAAAAAATCTGTAAAAGATGCACTAGTACGGTTTGTTCAAGTGAGTTATACGGCTAGGGGGACATTATGTGGGTGGCTAATCCTTGCGAGAAGTTGGCTAATTAATTAAAATTCGTTAATTAACTTTTTAATTAATGAAAATAGACATATGGTTCCAATTATAAACTTGCTCAGCGTCATCGGAAACCCTAATTCAGTCATTTTCAGAAAGACTTTGAGCGCGTGAGAAGCGTAGTAGTGCACTAAATTTACCACTCGTGGAGCAGGTACAAGGCTGGGGCTAGATAAGAGACGGAAAAATCGCACGGGCGCCTTATCGCACCCTCTAGCTTTGTACCTGCTCCACGAGCGGTAACTTCAGTTCACTACTACGCTTCTCACTCGCTCAAAGTCTTTCTGAAAATGACTGATTTAGGGGTTTTCGACGACGCTGAGCAAATTTCTAATTGGAACCATATGTCTGTTTTCATTAATTAAAAAGTTAATTAACGAATTTTAAGTAATTAGCCAACTTCTCGCAAGGATTAGCCACCCACATAATGTCCCCCTAGCCGTATAACTCACTTGAACAAACCGTACTAGTGCATCTTTTACGGATTGTTTGTAATAAATCTGTTTGAATTAAAAATGAACACCCGGTATATATATATATATATATATTGGTTTTTGGTCTCAAATTGTGCAGGCAAAAAGGGTCGAATTTTTAATTTCGCTGAAAAAAAATATATGTTAATGCGTCGTCTCTAAAAACGCAGTAGCTACAAACTGCAAGCTCGTCGTATTTTTTGTTCTCGGCTTACGAATTTTAAAAGAGGCCGGGGCGGAAAGCAGTGTTTTTCACATCCGTCGTGGGTTGGATGTTTCGCTCGATCTCCCGGCGTGGATTTTTAGTCCACATTATATTAACT
The DNA here is from genome assembly GCA_013358835.2 of Ixodes persulcatus. Lineage (NCBI taxonomy): Eukaryota > Metazoa > Arthropoda > Arachnida > Ixodida > Ixodidae > Ixodes > Ixodes persulcatus. The sequence continues at coordinate 191,150 of JABSTQ010010634.1, read as the reverse complement.
TTTTTCAAGCACTCTGTGAGCACAGGTAAAAGGCTCTAATACCATAAAATAATTTTCGGCGTTTTGCTTTTTTTTTTCTAAAAAAATGGCAAACACGGCCCGCCCCCATGGTTAATTGTTGACGAAATTTGACAATTAAATACTGGCGATCTACTTGGGTTACGTCAACATACTTTATGTCTATGGAGAGCCCAAAACACTCTCTTTATATATATTATAAAATGACTAAGTTGTATAAAATATCCTTTGCGGGACGTTTACGTTTATGTTATGCGAAAACCAAAAAGTACCAATTTTGAAATCGATTTTCTAAAAAAAAACATTTTTTTTTATTTTTTTAATTAAGATGTAGATATGATAGTTGCCAACTCGATACGCAAGTCGAGAAAGTGTGTATTTTGTTTGTATGTTTTATATTTAAGCCTCAATATCGGAAAAAAACGTCTTCGTCTTGCAAGACCTAAGTCAGACATAGCGACCCGTGCATTTCTATGAATTGTGAAAAAGTTTTCTGGAATGTTTGTCTGCGTTTTGTAATCAATTATAAACGAATTTTGTGGTATTGAATAGTTATTTATGTTTTGATAAGAGCGGGAAACCACGAGAAACATATTTAATCAAATCAGCAGGTCTAGTAGACCTTCAATATCGAAGAGGCACTGACGTTGTATTGTTTCGATTTATAAAACTTTCACTCTAATATGACTAGCTATTAGCTGTCATATTACTAAGACATTGAACGACACCACATCATTGATATATTATATACAATTCTTTCCGACACCGTACGCTAGGGTTTGTTCACCGTACATCACACAGATCACAAGGGAATGGCCTTTCACTTCCGTAATACACAAAAGTGATGACACAGAAACGGTCCGAAACACAAGGAGAGATTGTCACGGAGAGGGGTAGGGATTAAAAATAAATAAATAAGAATAAAATTACCCAACTCCGATCTTAACGAAAATTGCGTTAAAAAATAAAAGATTTAGGTTCGAGCGGTGGCAAGGCGATAGGTCCACGCCTGGTAGAGAGTCGACGACACGTAAAGGTAAAAAAAAAAAAAAAGAGAAAAAAAATTTATTAAGACGGAAAAACTCAGCCGCACACGGCAAGAACAAATATCAACTCCTCCGGGCATTCCCTAAACGGGACACAACCAAATGCGTGCGAACACGCTCTCTGCAGCACCGTCAGGCCGCTACGCCATCACGAAATAAACCCAACAACTAAACAATGCTAACAAACAATTAGTAAAAAAAAACATAAAAAAAAACGTTCAGCAGAACCGCACTCGTGAAACAAAGTTCAACGGGGCGAAGCAACACACACGAAATAAAAAGAAAAGTCTTAACTGACTGACGCCGAGTCTAGTCCCACGACACTGAAGCCTGGCAGGATGACGGCGTCCAGATGATGCTCGAATCTGTTCTTCACTCTGTTCCGCACAGCCACGACGGCTGTGGGGAACAGTGGCTGTGCCGAACAAAGTGAACAATAAATTCGAGCAGCGATGCGCGAGAAGGTAACCGAGACGTAACAAGCCTCGAGCTTCATATCGGAAGAGGAGCTTTCGAGGTAGTTACTATAGTTACTCAAACTGTCTCTTTCCCCTTCCCTTTTTCGAAAGAACACGTCAGCCGGCGCTAACTTTTCATCTCGGGAGAAGGCCACCTTCACAAACGGTTATAGTTGACAAAGAGGCTGACGTCGACCCAACTAGTCTCCGGGAAGAATAAACACAAATATATTTACCAACACGCTCGTTTTTAATGTTAGTCTCCGGGCTTTGCTGTTTCCAAATGAGATAACCCTTCGGTGCTATCGGATCTCCGCGGAGAGATATAGAGCATGGCCGTTTCGAGGATAGGGTGCTCGAAGAAGCTTGGGCAAATACGCGGTATCGTTTCACGCGTGCATGGATGGCTGGTTTCAAATTTCCTCACATCCCTAAGGAAACCGGCCCATCTTCGTGTATGCGTCTGCGGGAGTTTTGTCCCGCGCCGTCGGTTTCAGCGCGCACGCGGCGTTGTTTCGGCCGGCAGAACTGTTGTTGACCGTCGATATTGTAAGGCCGTGGTGTCCTCATCCTCCCAGGCAACAGTTCCTTTCCTTTCCCTTCTGCAATGCTCTGACTGACTGACTCCTCCAGGGTGGCCGTCACTGTTCGCCGCGTCAACGACACATTCGTACCATTTCACTCCTCGTGACACAGGGTGCGCTGCTCGCTTTACTGTCACGAGCCGAAACGACGAGCGCGAAAGGTCGTGGTCCTCTGCCGGTTCCGAAAGGGCGGGACGTTCATACAGGCCTATGATTGCCCCGAATCAATACGACGTCAGCCGATTTCTACACATTAAACATTTACGACACCTGCTGGTCTGCTAAAAAGTGTTGCTTTCTCTTTTGAACTCCTCCAATGTAGCTTTCCGCCTATAATAAAATTTAAATGATCAATAAATACAACAGCGTGGAACTTCTGTATTTCATTTTTATGTGGGAACGTTGAAAAAAGGCAAAAATATTTCCAAGTTTGTGAAGACGCGCAATTCGCGAGTCCGTTTCGAGCCGTAAAAACACGTTTTTGTACGATATTGATGCTTAAATATAGAACATACAAACAAAATACACACTTTCTTGACTTGCTTTTCGAGTAGACAACTATCATATCTACATTTAAACAAAAAAATAACAAAATGTTTTTTTTTTTTTTTTAGAAAGTCGATTTCAAAATTGGTACTTTTTGGTTTTCGCATTACATTAACGTAAACGTACCACAAAGGGAATTTTATACAGCTGAGGGATTTTATAATATATATAAAGAGCGTGGTTTGGGCTTTCCATAGACATACAAAGTATCGACGTAACCCAAGTAGATCGAAAGTATTTAATTGTCAAAATTCATCAATTTTGACAATTAAATACTTTCGATCGACGTATCGAAGTATCGACGTAACTCAAGTAGATCGAAAGTATTTAATTGCCTCTGCTGCGTCTCGCGCTGTCCTCGCGCGACGCAGCAGAGGCTGGTTGCACTATCTCTCCACGGGGCGCGGTGCCGCCGGGGCCGAGATGCGCTCCGATAGCAAACCGAAACTTAAAAACCCGTCGAATTTGTGCGGTTTTTCAGAAAGCCGTAAAATGCTTCGCGTGCCTTCTATCGTTCTGCAATTTGCTGATTTAGTGTTTTTCAACGATTCTGAGCAATTTTCTAATTGAAACTATGCCCTTAAACACAATATTAAAAAAGTTAATTACGCAAAAATAATTAACAACGTAATTATCCCGGACTTTAATTATTTTCCTAAATGGGCCCCTGGCCCAGGATTAAAACGACACGAGCCTTTTTTCGTTGCGATGAGTAGTTTTCGCAGGAGCGATTTGGACTGAGTTCTCTGAAACACCCTGTGTATACGAGGGGCGTTCATAAAGTTCGTATTATCGGCACAACAAACTAAAAAAAAACGAAACAAAACAGGCATCAACATGAGCGCGCGTCCCTCTAGTTTCCGCACAGTTAAACATCGCATAGCTATAGTAGCGCTTAACGCCGCTACGGTGTCGAAACAAAAATGACACCACCCGTCGGTGCCAAGCACATGCAGTGATCGTTTTTTTTCCATTTTAAGGGAAGCAATGCCAAGGATATTCATTCCAATTTGTGAGCGTTGTTCGGGGATAACGCCCCAGTTTATGACACTTTGGTTAAATGGCACAGACGTTTCCAGTGTGGCCAAATAGGAGGAAAGCATTTCAATGACGACGACCAAGTGATTGCTGAAGTGGAGCGATTTCTGAACACTCAAAACGAGGAGTTCTATAACAAATAACAATGGCCTCCGGCATGTGGTCCATCGCTGGAAAAAGTGGGCATACCTTTTGGTGGCGAACATGTAGAGAAAGTCTTAACTCCTACTCGAGTTTGATTGCTGAATCTCTATTCCTTCGGGACAATGATACGAACTTTATGAACGCCCCTCTATATACCGGGTTTTTTTTTTTGTTTTTGTTTTTTTTATTCTTACAGATCTGTTTAAAAAAAAGCCATGAAAGCAACACTTATGCGGTTTGTGCGAGTGAGTTGTACGCCCAGGGGGACATTATGGGGGTGACTATTCTTCGCGATAAGTCGGCTAAATAATTAAAATGTGTTAATTAACTTTGTAATTAGGGAAATAGTCATATGGCTGCAATTAGAATTTTGCTGAGTGTCTACCCAAACCACTAAATCAGACATTTTCATAAAGACTTTCAGCGCGTGAGAAGCGTAGCACGGCACTAAAGTTGCGATTCGTGGAGCAGGTACAAGGCTGGGGCTAGATAAGAGACGGAAAAATCGCGCGGGCGCCTTACCGCAACCGCTAGCCTTGTACATGCTCCACGAGTGGTAAATTTAATGCACTACTACGCTTTTCACGCGCGGAAAGTCTTTCTGAAAATGAATGATTTAGTGGTTTTCGATAACGCTCATATGTCTATTTTCACTAATTAAAAAGTTAATTAACAAATTTTAATTAATTAGCCGACTTCTCAGAAAGATTAGCCACCCACATAATGTTCCCCTGGGCGTATAATTCACTCGCACAAACCGCATAAATGTAGCTTTCACGGCTTCTTTTAAACAAATCTGTAAGAATAAAAAAACACCATATATATATATATATATATATATATATATATATATATATATATATATATATATATATATATATATATATATATATATATATATATATATATATATATATATATATATATATATTATATATATATATATCTTCTCTTTTTAATCTACGTTGAAAATACCACAAACAACGATGTTGTTTTCGGGTTTGCAAAAAGCTGTCCACATTTTCCGCTCGAAAAAGTCGAGCCCTTTTTCCTCTTTGGTTTTCCCTCAATTTCGGCGATAGCAACCTGACGATTCAGACACCACGAACCGAGGCGCTGTTAACACATTTAATATCCTGTGCTGTTTATACTCTGTAAACTGTATAGCAGCAATTAAGTTCGAAGAATATTTTATATATTTTTATGCTAAATATGTTATTAAATGTGTTGAAGTTGAAAACATAAAAGACGACTGCAGCAGAACTCAATGCATCAAATGGAAATAAGAAGCAGTAAATCGTTTTCGGGTTTTTGTTTTCTGTCAACGCCACTTTTATCAACATTGTACTACATAAATTGTTAAGATTATGTTATTTTTCGACTGTTGTGAGTTGCAGGATTTTCGCTTGTGTGCCTGTCTTCACTAAAAAAAATTTCCACAGCAACCCTTTCACATTGAGACAGCGATTTGAAAATACTTACAATAGTTTATATATAAACTTTTGGCGAACAATTTTCTCTTACAATATTTTGCCACCAATTGGAGAGGCACAACGGCGCATGCGCGTCAACTCTCCTGCAAGAACGACGGTCGCTTCCTGCGATGCTTGTATAGAAAATGGCATACCAGTGCGGTTCACACGATTACCAACAACCTCCGCGCTTCCCCGTGCCCCTTTGTTCGGCAGCACCATCAGTTGCAGAGTGAAGTTTACGACAGTGTGGGACATTTGAAGATTCGGGAATTTCTCGCGAGACGCGGGACACGAGCCCTCAATGCGGGACAGTCCCGCGAGTTGCGGGACGGGTAGTCCCCCTAGTCTGGTAGCACAGAGCATCAAAGAGCCATTTCTCTGGGAACATGGACGTCAGCGCACAGCTTTTGCAGCGGCGAGGATCCGGAACACACTTGTTCGCTCGGGAGAAGTGTGTTTCGGCGTCTCGCCACAGCGGGGCGCCATTCACATGGCTCTCCTCTCATCCGTTGTCTGCCGCTCCACCTATTCCATTTCGGCGGCCGCTTCTCGTGGCGATCTGCCAGGCTTTGTCAGTATCATAGGAGCTACGTATGCGAGCGCAACGCACACATATTGGAGCATAACGCAGCAAAACGCTTGATACTTCTTCGCAGTGAAAGCGCACTCCCATGATACGCAGTCACGTTCCGATTGGCCCGACAGGGCCGTAGGTTCCGCCGTACTGGCCTGTTGTGGGATCACGGCTTCCTGGTCTACCCAGTATTTCTTGCCTCAGTCACTAGGCTAAGCGGCGCCACTGGAGCAATAGCTCACGTTTGAACAATGCAGCCGCCACTCCTAGGCATACCCAATGTTTCTTGCTTCAGTCGCTAGATAGCGCCAAACCAAACAGCATGGCAGGTTGCCTATACAAAGAGTTTTCCTTTTTTTTCTGTCACATACAGATTTTAAAAAATTCCGTGAAAGCTACACAAATGCGGTCAGGGCAAGTGAGTTATACGGCCAGGCGGACATTATGTTCGAGAGGCTGCAAATAATAAATTACTAAATAACGAAAATTCACTAATTACAATTTAATCGCACGTTTTAGGGCGCATGTTTATATTGAATAAATGAAGAAAATCATTGCTGAATGCCAGGCCATTTTTTTTTCTTTAAATTCTGCATTGAGCACAAAGTTCGAGTTATTCGTTGCCAATTTGTTTTTCTGGAAATCTGTCAAGACCGAAACCCATCGCGCGATGCCCGCCGGAAGATCAACTTTCGTTTGACGCCCACGAATCACGTGTTAATGACGAAATTTGCATAACTTTTGCGTCACTGAGCGCCGGAGCTCATTGCAGTCGATGCTCCGTGGCTGGCGAACTAAAGCGATAAGCCACCTTAGCGGCCGCGAATCGGATAGATACTGTTGGCCTTTTTTCAATTAGTCAAAGGAATAAAAAAAAACGTTTGGCACTGATATCGCACCGCAAAACAAAGCAATCACACTCGTGTGACTGACCAAAGCTGTTGTCCTGCAGAGCATTACTCTTTGACTTCATTTGTTCATGCGATTATTTCTTAAAAATTGTAGTGTTGCTACATTATAGGCACTGAAGTTATTTCACTTGTCAAAAATATATTATTCAACTAGTATGAACAATAGAAAATACTCCTCAAAAGAGAATAAAATTATATTTAACATCGCGTACCCCTATTGTTGATACTATTTGAATGATATATTTTTGTCAAGTGAAATAACTTCAGTGCCTATAATGTAGCAACACTACAATTTTCAAGAAATAATCGCATGAACCAATGAAGTCGAAGAGCAATGCTCTGCAGGACAACAGCTTTGGTCAGTGACACCCCGGCAATAGTATGAGTGCAACCCTAACAACTGTGAGGTCGCAGGACTGGTAACAGCTGCCAATAAATAATCCGATAATCGCAAACTTCATGAAACACAAAGTGTTGGGACTAAAACACATAGGCCGAAGGATCCTGCACATTCAACGATATGTGCACACCAACACCGCGACTGTGTTTTGATCTATCCCGTGGCCAATTTCTTCACAGCGACATAGCAAGAGGTGCTTGTTTGCGCTTGAACGTATGCTCGTACAGCGAAGTTTCTCATATATCGCGTTAGCCTGATTGAAAGTAGCTATCGGCGAAGTAAGGGTGTTATAAAACTGGAGTACTATACTCGGAGACAACGTTTCTTGGCAATGCAGTTAAAGGTACGGGCACGCATGCCTTCTCCCCTTTTGAACGCTGATTAAAGCTGAGCACTCTTCTCCTCTCCTCGAATATGCCAAGAATAGTTGTCCCCGAGTATACACTCTTAGAAAAAGGGTATCTTTAATCTTCCCTAAAGGGATTAAAGGTGTTGTAACCTATGTTCCTCCATAAAGGGAGAAACTTTCGTCCCTAAAGAAGGGGAGCAAAGTTCCTCCGTCGCCTGCACCTCATCATGGCTTCCCTGAATCGAACAAATCGAGCTCAATAAGGCTTAACGAGGACGCTGCGTCTCTTGTACGGGACGAGAGGAGCAGCAAATAACAGCGTAACACGAGCTTTCTGCGAACTGTGTATATTTCCGAAGCTAGCTTCCCCCCGCAGGAAAGAAACTTCCGTTTCGAAAGCAGTCACCCAGTCTTCTCGTCGTCAGCACTGCGACGTTAAACGGAGACAACCGATATCCAGCTACTTCGCGCACTTTACGTCTTACCTTTGCTATTCCTCGAGTCACAATTCCTTCGTCAACCACACATCACGGAGGAATGGTAGACCAATTCGCGAAACCAAACGCCGTTCTCAAAAGAAAAAAACTCGAAGCCGCTGTTGCGCGGTAACCAGAAATTATCGTGTAGCGTGAAAGAAGGTTAAATCGCGTGCCACCAGATGGCAGGGTCAAGCAGAGTGATAAAGTAGCTAGGCTAGGTGGCGCTAGGTAACGCCCAATTCATGTTTAGAAAAAAATATTTTATTTTCTTCCACCACCATTGCGCTTCGGGATCCTTTATTATACACAGATGTAGACATATTAAGTATACTACAAGCATGAGCTGAACGTATACATTGAGCGCATACACATGCATACACGGAACGTACGAACATCAATACAACAGCACACGAACCCGATCACTACTTCGGAGCGAGAGAGAGAGAAGACCTCCGGAAGAGGAAAGCTCTGCGTTTCCGTCTTTTATACCGGTCGTTTTGAACGTACGGAATTTCTCGGTGACCGCCTAAGCAATAAAAATGACACCATCTTCCCGAGGGGAACCATGGGGTGATGCGGAGCATCGCGGATCGTTATTAACGGTGTTATTAACGGTGTTAGTAACGTTGTTAGTAACGTTGTTAACTTGGGTTCCGCCGCTCGCTTCGTACGTTTACGTTGAACTTCACGGTCCCGAACCTCAGGTTCTGCTGCTCGACGTTCACGAACCAACGCGGCTTCCCGTTCTCGAAGGTCGGGTTCCGCCGCTCACTTCGTACGTTTACGTTGAATTTCACGGTCCCGAACCTCAGGTTCTGCTGCTCGACGTTCTCGAACTGCCGCTGCTTCACGTTGTCGTAGTTCAGCATCCGCCGCTCGACGTTGACGAATGGACGCCGCTTCTCGTTGCCAGTAGTTCAGGGTCTGCCGCTCGCTTCAAGCGTTTGCGCTCAGCGTCGCGTGCCCTTCGCTGCACAGCTTTGTCTTCAGTGGACGTAGCGTTGCTGTTAGTTTGTGGGGTGGTGCTGACGCTTGCTTGCGCCAACCCACTAACTGACGGGACTGTTGCTTCCATCACACTTCATCGGAAGAACGGAGTGAAGTGGAGTCAACAGCGCTGAACTGAACGCGCGCAGCGCGCTACCGCTGCTTATATTCACACTTGAAGGAGAGGAGACTAGAGGAGGAGAGTTGCGCATGCGCGCGCGGTGTGAGAAGCGAACGCACGCGAAGTGCACGCAGCTGGTAGAGAGAGAGAGCGGAGAGAGTAACGCGCAGCTGTTGGAGAGAGGGAAGGAGGAGAGTTGCGCATGCGTAGTGTGAGTGCGGACTACGACGCCGACGCCGCGGAACATAGACCCGAGCAAGAGATGCTCCGCATCTAAAATATAATTCCCAGCATGTTGATTTTTTCCCCAGCAATGTCATACCTCTGACAGTATTTTGAACGGCTCAGGGGATGAATCTCCTAGTAAAAAGTAAACGCTCATGCCGTAATTATTTGAAAGCCAGTAAATCAAGCCGCTCCAATGCGGTTCCAAGCCATGCGTTTGTTTCCCCGCACGGCACGTCGTAGCCAGTATTTCTATTGTTGTGTGTGTTTCTCTATTTGTGCTGTTCGTGTGCGGCAGCACTTGTCGTCTTGAATAAATCTCTGTAGAGCGGATATTCACTCAGCTGGAAGTAACGCTTCACGAGCAGAGAAATCGCTTTCGATCAACTTGAATGCAGTCAAAGCCGCGACTTGCGGCAGGTGTTAAGTGTACGGAGCTACGCCGTGGCGAGCTCGAAAACCTCTAGTGCTCATCCCAGCGCGCCACTTGGAGGGCAGTTTCTCCAGGAACCGTAGTATATTTGAACAGCAAAATAAAGGACAGCTTTATTTTCGAATTTACCTACCATTTTATTTTAATGCTAAAATTCCAAACTGTAAATATACGTACTCTCCGTCATATTTTCATACTGTTCAGTCCTTTCCCCAAAGGGCAATCGCTCTTGGGGAGGAGACAACCGACAGTCACATTGGCCACTGTACGATAGGAGCTACGGTTCAGACCAGCGTTCCAATATGACTATCCGCACGTCGATCGATTGCACCTAATTCGTCAAGTGGTCTTAAACTCTTTAATGTAAAGCGGAATGTCAACCTGCGACACCCCGCCCCCTCCGATCACGGCCCTACCAGCGGCATCAATGCCCGACAGCTCATCTTGTTGTTACACCATGATACGCGAACACACGGTCACATCGACGATAATTCCAGTATTCTGTTCACAACGCACAGCACTGCCATCGCGATGTTGCTGAGACACAGAAATACAGAACCGCGTTGACTGCCGGTTGGCACTCGGCATTGGAAAACAGAACCGAACTCAGCACGGAAGGCACCCAGGCACCCGGCAGCAAAACCTGCCTGTCTTGGACGCAGTTTCCGCGATTCCCATAACGTCGTCAACGTCGACACATCCACTGTGGACACATCGTTCCGCGTGGTCCGCATGGTTTCGCATGGGTTCCGCAATCCGTTGATGGCTATGATGGCTATCGTAGCCCAGTGTACGTAGCGCTGCAGGCACTGCTCCGGAACCTCGCTGTTTATAGCGGCTCCGTTTGCTCGTTTGATAAAATTAGTGGTAAAAACGTCAATGCAACCGAAATACTCTGCACGTTTGGACTCGGAGACGGAATTACAGGCGGCCTTCGCTGCCGATAAAGCTCAATCAACTCAACAACTTTTATTAAACAACGTGTGCGACGTGCTCGAAAAACGAAACCGGAAGAAGATGAGTCGGGAGGGCGGAAGCTTTCTGCCGCCTGCCTGGAGGAGAAAAGCGTCTTGTTCCTCCCTTCCTCTCGTGTCCGCTTGGGGGCGCGTCAGTAGAAGGGAGGAAAATGCGCCGTTGCTACCTTCTTCTTCCATTTTTCTTTTTTTTTTTTTTTGTCACAGTGGCTATTCTCCAGGTTGCAAACAAACGCACGCAGCGAGCTGGCATTGCGTACGGCGTACGTCAATCTGCGTTCACTTGGCTTCGCCGTTGCGGCGTTTTCGCTCGCTCTCCGTGCCAGCAAAATCGTAATTGTTTCGTTATTCGCTGTGTCTGCTGTGTAGCGACGACAATAAAAGGGTAACTTACTGCGTCGCGCGTAAGCATGGAGAAATCCATGACGACGTGAGCAATGGCGGTGCGGAGACGGTAGCAGACGACAGATGCAGAACCCGGTGAAACCGGAACCAAAACTACCCGTTGACAGTCTCCTGCTCCCAGAGTGCACCTGAACCGCTAGGGGCGCTGCTATTTTGCATATTGCCCATTCACTGTGGTCCAAGCAGGTAACACTGAGTACAGCGCGCGACAACGCCAAGCTGCAGGCATCTGCCGCTTTGCCGCGTACTGTTGTCAAGTTTCAGCGTGTTTACCGCTTTCACTGACGATGACGTAATACGCCCAACTTGTACGCTGTACTTTGTTAGATCAGACCGCCGTTAAAGCCTCGAAGACATACAAACTAAAAGTGCAAACTCAGGGTGCACTCAGGCTATGCTTGATTCAATGAGCCGGCGGATGCACAGAAAGACGGCGAACAGCTTGGCGTTGCGCTGTTGGCGCAGCTTGATTGACCTAAGGTGAAAGGTAAACAGCATCAACTGAGCAGACTCTAGGCTTAAGAAAGGCGCGCCTTCTAATTATCCTAGCCAATGAAATTGCGGCATTAGGCGATAAGGAGGCCAAAGAACCAAGCATGAACCTCGAGTGTGGAATACAACTCTAAGAAACCTGGCGTGTCTACTTTCACAAAGCACTTTGGAGAGTGCTGCAATCTACGCAGGGGGCGAAAAACGTCTGCGCTGTGGCCCTGAGCACGTCATGCTCACTGTCCTAACGCTGTTCTTTGTAGGACGTTTATAAATCGCTCTTTCAAAGTACTTTGCGTTCTTCACTACGAGCATAGGAAAAGCGTCCCGGGTATCTTAGTATCGCTCCAATGTCGGCTGAGTGAAAACGCATAAGAACCAAGCACGAAGCGAGAAGTGAAAACAGAACAGCTTGGCAGAGGTTCTTGAGCAGTGACGCGCGCTTTTATTTAGAACTTCCGAACGCAGAAGGCGCCCACGATCTTCACGTGTGGGAAACATATCCAACCAGGAAGCTAAGGATGGTCTGGGCGACAGATCGCGACAGCGCGGAACCCCCGTCCGAGCAAACACCTCAAAGGAGAGGGCGGGATATAATCGGCGAAATTCGGGTCGCCCACGCCGCGCTCGTTAGAATCGTCGACAAAGCGTCGTCTCGATGGAGGACCTCTTCGCCGAAGATCTCTTTGTGAGTCCCCGTAATTGGCGACGACGCGACACCCGACGCCGCGACAGCGAAGACGGCCCCGCGCAGCGCGAACCTCAAACGCCGTTACGGCACCACTTGACGACGGCGTGCCTTATTGTTGTGCCCCAAACGCGCTCTAGATAGCATCTTCGCCTCCGCTCCCTAACACGCTCATTGCACGGTCGTGACCCACGCCGCTGCGACCCGCGCGGTCCTTGAACCGAGTGCGACTCGAGCCCGTCTTCCGCATCGGCGGGAAAGGCCGGGGGGACACGAGCCGTCCCTGGCGGGCTTCCCTCTTGTCTCCGCCCGATTGCTCGCACACCTGGCGATCTTGTCGCGCGCCCCTCGGTTCGCTGCCTGCCTGCTGTGTTCATCGACTCGCCCCTCGGGTTTACAAACTTGGCACTACGCGCGCGAGCGCGCGTTTCGTCGCTGAACCGTGGCAAAGCCTGAACCATGGTTTACTTGGATCGGAAAATATACTTGCCTATAAGTCGTTGTCGACTAAGCTGACAGTGGGGTGGAAACTAATACATGGGCCGGTTAACGCCTGGGCGTCGGCAGTGGCACTTGCGGGCGTGCTCAAACGCGCCTCAGCTCTAGTGCATCTTGAGCGAAGATTAAAGCTTCAGAATTCATTAGATGGGGATGCGCGTTGTATCCGCGTGCCCCCGTGTAATCACTACCTCGTGATTGACGTTAAAGACCCCTCTCTCATTTGCAGTCGTACTGCATTGACCAAATTGTCTCGGAGTTTCATCGTTTAAAGATGCTTCTTTAAGACTCACTGCTTACCAGGGGCTCTAATTTGGACACTCGGCAAAAAATGTCAGCGAGGAATTCTACCGCCGTGATTTAACGGCGCCAAGATCAAGCCGGCCAATCACGGCCGCCGAATTCCTCGCCAACTTTTTCGCCAAATGTCATTAGAGCCCCAGGACTAGAAACCCGGACGACGATGGACAGCTCCCGGTCGTCTGATATATATTCTGGCTGCTGACGGCGCTTGAATAATTTGTGAAGCGCAGATAGTCCATTTATGGAACCTGTAAATCCTGATAACTTATTCCGTCAGAGCCCGGCTCAGTGTGGCGACAATGTCTCTGAAGTGGCACCATGAGCTCATTTTCAGTCAGGTCATCATCCGACAGGCTTGGATTTCACTTCACTATCAAGGTCTTTGGTAGGGAATTCTTGAAGCAGTATATGCACGAGCGAAATCCGCACCCAATTCTGGCAGGCACTGGGCTAAGTGGGTGCCTGGAGACCTCACAATCTATCTCGTCACTGGCCATGCATCGGACCATGTTGCAGAGCATGACGAGCAATATGTGCAAGTTCAGTTTGTCGTAAATTTCTGTGCTGAGACCATAGGGGCTGACGCGGCTGAGTAACATTATGTCCGATGAACTAACACGTTCCTGCAGCTGGACTATTCTTGTAAGATGCCTTCAACGCGTTAGATCTATTCTATGATACGTACGTGGTGCACCTTGCTTTCACATTGGTTAAGTGCCTATAACTCGTATTTATATTGAAAATGGTTACTTCTCATCGTGCCAGCTGCTGTTCCCCACAGGATGGCGAGGGTAGAGTGAGCCAGAGTAACGGCTCGCCGAAAATGATAATGGGACAACGTAGGACTATGCCTGTATCCAGCACTCGTTCCATTCTCCTTCCTGGACGGTATGTTGCAGAATTTCCCCATAAGGTGTGGTGGGTAAAGATGCTTATGATGCTCACGCCACTCTTCAAAGCAGTCAAACATGTGTGGGCTTCCAACAGGCTGTATATGTATACTGTCTCCACAGTGATCATACTTTGTCCCAGTGGCGTCACTAGGGTCAGCGGCACCCGGGGCGGTGGCCCGCGGCTACACCGCCCCCCCTCCCCCCAGGCTCGTTGCCCGCCTCCCTCCCCCCCCCCCCCTTCTCGCGGCCCGCCGCGACACCCCCCGGAGCGCTGCACCCGGGGCGGTCCGCCCGCACCCCCCTTGTGACGCCACTGCTTTGTCCCACATGCAAGTCGTACTGTTACTGGAACAAATTCTGTATAAACTGACGACTGTAATACGTATCGGTTGATGCAGAACTTAAAGCTATGTACAGTGTCGACAAAGTACAGTTGGGCCCATACATGTATGCATCAGTAAGTTGCACGGATACATCGGTACACTTCGCGACACTGTTAGAGCGAACAAGTAATCGCCGCTTTTCTCCGGTTTTTTCTCAGTATTGAAGGACTGTCATCCAAACTACTAGAGTGATGGAAAGCTTAAAGTACTAACCTAACTGGCAAATCGTGAAGCCCGCCAGTGCCCTCACCAAGTTAGATGGGAAAAAGCGCCGAAGCCGTGTTGGCGCTAACAGTGTCGAGCAGTGTACGTTGTACATCGAACATTACACTCTAAGAAATGCCTGCGTGTCTACTTACCCGCAAAACACTCAAAGAGCCAATCATCGCGATCTAGGAAATCAGCTCAGCGAATTATGAGGCGGAACATCCGTTTAGACCTCAAAAGGACGTCTGCGCTCTGGCATTACGCAATGCAAAACGTCATGCTTGCATTGCGTAATGCCACAGCACAGACTTAATTCTGAGGTCTCAACAGATGTCCCGCCTCATCATTCGCTGAGCTGATTTCCTAGATCGCAGAGATTGGCTCTTCGAGTGTTTTGCGGGTGAGTAAAGGCGCAGGCATTTCTTAGAGTGTAGGAAGATTTCGTCGATCATTCACGCTGTCCCGCAACGCTTTCTGCAACCCACTAAGAGAACCGGAACTATGCAGGCAAGGCTAGCGGCGCGCATGCGTAGTAGCATAGCCTCCTATGGCGGCGTCTTCGTTGCGGAGAGAGGAGGGCGAAACACGGTCGACAGAAGGTCCCTTACGTTCAACATTGGAATACTCTGCACCGATCTAATAACATGCATACAACCATTTTGTTTTATGCTCTCTCCGCGGTACGATCCCGTGGTTCTGTGCCGGTATGTTCAATTGGTCATGTAGGCTCGCACAGTGGGAAACTCATGCGAGCGAAAATTGCGGTGGCTTAGCTCGGCTATGCCAGGATATACGTAGCGTCAGCTTATGCGCACACAATGAGAGGCGCTATCGAGCGGCTCCGGTGAAGCGTCAAACTTGGCTCCTGCGCAACCGCAACAGAGGCGCACAGCTGGACACGCTGCGGCGCCAGTGCGTCTGCCGCGGCTATGACGTCACTCCTCTGGAATGCGCAGATCGGCGCGCCAGCTGTGCGCCGTGTGACGTCACTGCTCCTCGCGCATGCGCAGCACGGCTCTCGAGGAGCCACGCGAAACTGCTCAACCTCGGCCAGTGTAGCTCACGCTACAAAAACCGAGCGGCACCGCGGCGCTGAGCGGCGTAACCATAGCAACCGCCGCCAACATCTGTGCCGGGTGGTAGAATGACGTCGCGCCGCTCGGATCAAACCGAGCTAGATATTTTCGCGGGGCGACGAGATGAGAGACGAAAGAACATGGCGCCCCTTTGTTTAGAAGCCAAGTGGGGTGTGCAGCTCGCATTCGTGAGCGTGTCGCTTTCTCAAAAGATTTGCTACACGAGTGCCGTGCGTGACAAATGTGGGTACGTTACGACATCAACACCCCTGCCTCGATGATACCTGCTACGACTTCAGTTGTCGGGTGCTAGGACGTGCCACCCTGCTTCCGCGTCTTTGCCCCTTGATACGACGCCGTTTTGTTGATGTGTTAGCATTAGAACAGTCGTTTTCACAGAAGCCCACCGGTGTCAGTCCGTGCGTCAGTTTGTCAGCGCCATGCATAACGTCGCCAGGAGAGTGGGGTGGTGAGGAGGTATCGTGTCGGCGTTGGCAACACCTCCTAGATAACAAAGCCGTACTGCTGAATGAGATGGCGTCATCAGAGAAGGCCAACTTTGGACACAGATTGGAAACGAGTGCGGCGTCAGCGCTCGGCTTCGGGTCAAGTTTGAGCCGAACGTTAGCGCAGTCGTGATGTACAATCTGTGGCCAGCATTGGCCTTCTCTGATGACGTCATCTCATTCAGCACTACGGCTTTGCTATCTGGGAGGTGTTGGCGTTGGTCGGAGGCGCGGCGAGAGAGAGAGAGGGTGACGTGTGCTGACGTCAGCGCTTCGGACCAATACGAGCGTCGCACAGCTGGCGCGGAGCCAGAGCAACACCTCCTAGATATCAAAGCCGTAGTGCTGAAGGAGATGGCGTCATCAGAAAAGGCCAACGCTGGACACAGATTGGAAACCAGTGCTGCGTCAGCGCTCGGCTTCGAGTCCAGTTTGAGCCGAGCGTCAGCACAATCGTCGTGTCCAATCTGTGTCCAGTGTCGGCCTTCTCTGATGGCGCCATCTCATTTGGCACTACGGCTTTGTTAGCAGGATGTGTTGGCCAGAGAGGCGCCTCGCCGCTTTGGAATGCTCATCAGCTCAGTTGCCACTCCGGCGATGGGTGGGATTATTTCCAGGTGTGATATGGCTGACCCTATCCAAGAGCGACGACAGAAGAAAGCCGAGTTTACGCGTCGGCGACGTTAGGCTAAGACAGAGAAAAAGCATAGCGTTGTTTGGCTGCTGCGGCACAGGCAAGGCAATGGAAGCGGAAAGCGAAGAGGAAAGGCATTAAGAAACGACAGGAAAGCGGTGATAAACGAAGCGCAAAATGACGAAGGGTCCTAAACGAATAGAAAGGAGTGAAATGGAAGCGATAAAGATTGGATGTATCCCATTGATCGTCGAACACTTTTTCTTTAAAAAGTTTGTAAAAGCTGGCGAGATGAACAAATTTCACGCCAAACTGGGTCCAAATATTTCATGGAACGCCGTTTCATCGAACACCCTTGCATCGAAGCCGTTTCAACGAACGCCATTCCATCGAATGCCATTTCATCGAGCGCCGTTTGATCGAAGACGTTTCACCGAACACCGCCTACTTGAGCAGAAAACACCCTGTGTATACTGGCCTGTGTACGTACACGTACACACACTGCAGCAGCAGCAGCGTACACAGTAGCAGCAACGTCAAGAGTTTCTTTTTAATTCGCCATCAAATTTAGCGACCTCATGGAACAGTTAAAACCGAAAGCAATTCGCCGTTTGACCAGAATATGTGTTTGGTTCCATGTACCCTTTGGCTGTTTGCAGACTTGTTTGGAAGTAATTGTACGATGAAACCTTGCACACACTTATCTATTCCAGCTGCTATAACGATTGAAACAAAGATAATTTGCTCTTTTGCCAAACTAGGAACCACAAGCGTTTATTATGCCAGCTCGATTTTACATGTATCTACTTGATTATCCAGCCTTTCATTTTGTTTCTTCGTCGATCGTCGAAGAATTGTATTCGAATCTCAATCTAAATACGTGTACGGCCTCTACGGCCTAAAAATAATATATCTATATTTTGAGCGTGTACGCTGACGCGGAGCCGCTTTTTTTTTTTTTTCTAGCTTGTAAATACATTGTATTTACTGGCAAAATTTCGTTTATTATTTTGTTGTTAAAATCGGTCTGGTGTGTGCCCAATGTGAGCAATCCATGGATTCGCATGACACCCTCAAATGCGTAGTGCACAGAAGCTTATACGTCTCGTCCCCTATATAAAGTACTAAATTACCCAATCACACGCCCTGCGGCTGCTGGCGTCTGAAGTAGTAAATAATTGGTCTACGACGAAGATTTAAAACAAGTGCAATTTGCACGGGTGTTCGTCTACTACTTATTTTGATACTAGTTTTTCAACGTTTAATCTCAAAACTGTTGATACACATGCGATATATGTCGTCTTTAGTTATAGTTCCACGCTTCAAACTCTATTCAGATTTTTGTTAAAGAACCATGTGCGCCGCGATCGGTGACAAGCAGACGCTCTGGCGCTGTGGAGTGCATGCGTCTCCCTCCGCGATTTTCCGCGCGCAGTATGTCGCACGGCGGCGCGGTGTCTCTCGGTTTTTGCTCGCATGTGTCTCCCGCTTCTGGAAGCCGGTGCTAATCAAGTTGTTATTGGCGTCATTGTGCTTTTGCGAGCGGTTCCCCGGAACGGCGTATTAGCATCCCACGTCGTTGAAGCGACTCCTTGGCGGTTTCGGCACGCCAGAGCGGCTGGGTGTGCAAGGTCTGGGTCAAGCACCCCAGGGGGCTGCCGTCTCAGCGCCGTAATTCACAGGCTCTTGGATATGTACAAAGAAATCGCTGATTCTGCGCGGCTGGCCATGCATGTCCGACCGCAACAAAAGTCGAAAGGCGGACGTCGCCGTTTTCTGGCACGGTCCCTCGCCCGGATGCTTTTGGGGTTGTTTCGCCGTCCTGAGGCCACTGGGCGCCTCGTCGCGTTTGCTCGCCGGCGACCTCGGCTGGGCCATCTGGTCGCCCGAGGGAGCTCAGCGACCGGAGGCTCGCGTCAAGGGCTTGCGTCACGGGACTACCCGCCGGTCTCAGAGAACTCTTCCAGCGGTAATGGACTGCAACATGGGCCGGACCAGTCGTTGATTTTTCTAATTTAAAACAATAGAGTGACAGATGTTTTCGCGGATTCTGAAATACTGGTTTTCAAGGGTTCATCGAAGGAAGTTCGGTAAAAATCGAGAATGATTTTTTTTCTTTTTTAAATTGCAGCAGACAATTTAACAATTCTGACTTTTTTCGATTTTTATAAACATTCCGGGCGCAATACAAAAACAAATAGTTCAGCGCTATCTTTTTTTTTTGTTACAAGTAAACAAAGCATGAAATATTCTGCCCAAAAGGTTCCAGCTTAAAAGCTTAGATCTCAGATATGTTAAACAAATCGCCGAAAATGCCTAACTAGGAAAGGGTTGCGCAAGTGGGGACGTTTGTCATTTTACTTTACCTGAAATATAGAATAATATAAAATAAATTTAACCTCGTCTTATAGACAAGCTGGCGGAACCGGAACCGACGCTCCGGTTCAATATTCGTGTTCCGGGCACGGGCCGCCGCGTCTTTTCGAACCTGTGCCGTTCTTTTTCTTTCTAGAGATGGCACCAAGAATGCACAGACCGGGGCGAGGCGGCATCGCGTGAGGTTCGTGTGAGGTGGCTCGACGTGTCGTCAAGACGTGCCTGCGAACACGAGCAGGGCAGCTGTGCCTCGTCGTTCTTTTTCTTTCTAGAGATGGCACCAAGAATGCACAGACCGGGGCGAGGCGGCATCGCGTGAGGTTCGTGTGAGGTGGCTCGACGTGTCGTCAAGACGTGCCTGCGAACACGAGCAGGGCAGCTGTGCCTCGTCGTTCTTTTTCTTTCTAGAGATGGCACCAAGAATGCACAGACCGGGGCGAGGCGGCATCGCGTGAGGTTCGTGTGAGGTGGCTCGACGTGTCGTCAAGACGTGCCTGCGAACACGAGCAGGGCAGCTGTGCCTCGTCGTTCTTTTTCTTTCTAGAGATGGCACCAAGAATGCACAGACCGGGGCGAGGCGGCATCGCGTGAGGTTCGTGTGAGGTGGCTCGACGTGTCGTCAAGACGTGCCTGCGAACACGAGCAGGGCAGCTGTGCCTCGTCGTTCTTTTTCTTTCTAGAGATGGCACCAAGAATGCACAGACCGGGGCGAGGCGGCATCGCGTGAGGTTCGTGTGAGGTGGCTCGACGTGTCGTCAAGACGTGCCTGCGAACACGAGCAGGGCAGCTGTGCCTCGTCGTTCTTTTTCTTTCTAGAGATGGCACCAAGAATGCACAGACCGGGCGAGGCGGCATCGCGTGAGGTTCGTGTGAGGTGGCTCGACGTGTCGTCAAGACGTGCCTGCGAACACGAGCAGGGCAGCTGTGCCTCGTCGTTCTTTTTCTTTTAGAGATGGCACCAAGAATGCACAGACCGGGGCGAGGCGGCATCGCGTGAGGTTCGTGTGAGGTGGCTCGACGTGTCGTCAAGACGTGCCTGCGAACACGAGCAGGGCAGCTGGCCAGCTGGGCCAGCTCTCCTAGATTCTAATAAAGGGCTTTGAACCGGTGGCACCTTCATCTTTGTGCGTATGGCGCATAATTTGCTGGCTTTTTAAAGCCACGAACGCGCGCGTGCTGGGCTGTGGATTTGTAAACATTGTAAAGGTGTATACTCGGGGCAACTTACTCAGCCAATGGTACGGGTGCACGGGCGCTCCGGCAATTTGAGTGCCGATCAAAGCTATGCACGCGCACTCTCCACTTTTGAAATACCACAAAAAGTGCCCCCGAGCATAGCTGCTTTGGGCCACGGCGCGCAACGGATTCACGCAAAAGTTTCATTTAGCTTAGGTATAAATTTGATTCTGAATTTGAAAGAAAGAGTGGAATCTGGCACCACTGGAGTTCATTTCATATTGAACAGGACTCTAAATTACGGTGGTGAAAGGAAAGAAGCCACTGTCCCGATCCCTTCTCATGATCAGACAGACATGACATTCTTTTCTGATCGACAAGAATGCGAGTGGTTTCCATTTCACGTTTTGTGTAGTATAGTCGTAGCGGGTATGGAGAAAATAGATTGATGCCCAAAACGTTTATATGCGATCGCATTTATTTCAGCAGCCCCCGCAAGAAAATTTTGCACAGCCCCACTAAAGAGAAACGCATGCGCGGGAGGGTGTTAAGTGGATAAATTGAGAAAAAAAAGGAAGAATCCGAACGTCTCCAATAGAGAATCGAACTTAGGACCTCAAGATTTGATCCCGACGCTCAGCCACTGTGCCAAGGGGGGACGTTTTTTCTTTACTGGTGCCAAAGGGGAGGGGGGACTTCTGTAGCGATAGTTATTGAATGTGATAGCATTCCGAATTCTTGACTAGGGGAAACATTGCACTCTGATAAAGACCAATGACCTTGGTGCGGACGGTCTTTGCGTAGCTTTGACGGCTGGACGTGCCGCAGCCTCGGGGTTATCCCCTTTGAATTGCGAGGGATGGCTGCGCCACCTATTGTCGTGGACACTCGAAAGCCAGTCGTCTCTGCTGTTTCGGCGGACTCGTTATCTCGACTAGCCGGCGGTAGCCCTCTCCTTCGGCGTCTGCCAGCTGCGCGACAGAGTGGACGATGCGATGCGCATTCATTTTTTTCGGGAGCGAAGTGTTCACACAGCTTGGATCTGGCGCTATAAGCGCCCTGTCTACTACAAATGAGCGGAGTGGAATGTATTCTCCATAATAAAGTATTTTGCATTTCTTTATGCACCCCCTCCCCCTCCCTTTTCGGAAAATTCTCATCTTCAACACTAAACCAAATACTGTACTAGCAGAATGCATTCTACTCCGCTCATTTGTATTGCATAGCGCGCTAGCTACTGTGGCAAATCCTCTCCTAACGGAATGCAAACCCCGTGTCTGAGAAAGCGTATCCGTATCGCGCTGTCCACGCTGTTGCGCTTTCATACGCCGAGCGAGAAGGCTGCCGCCGACGCACCGAGGTATTCGCCAAGACAGCAGAGACGGCTGTCTCCGCTCTCTCGACGGGCTTCTTTGACGATAGATTCTGGCAACCACCCCTCACTATTCAAAGGCCCCAACCCTATGCGCGTCCAGCCGTTCCGACTACGCAAAAGCTGTTGGCGCCAAGAGCTTTGGACTTTCGAGGAGTAGAATTAAGGGTGAAGGGCTGTGCAAGCAGGACACTCGAAGAACGCGTGTAGTGACACTTCTCCGCCATATGAAGTACGGCAACCCGCTCCCGTCCGATTTTTTTTTTTTTTTTTTTTTTTACGTTTGCGGAGGCTTAGAGCATGCTCATCATGCGTGTCCGGACAACCAGCCACACGTTGTGTTGACTGTCAGAAATCGCGCAAGGCCTCCGCTGCAGTTCAAGTCCCGAAAAAGGGAAGGATACGAGGGCGTGGCAGAACAGATGGACAAGCGACAGGCACATCATTAGCAGGGGGCGTGTGACGTCAAGTCTGGCGAGCACCGAGGTCACAGAAAAGCAGAGGAGGCGAGAATGAAAGCCGTGATGTTTTCCTGGTGAATGTACAAGCAGAAGGCGGGCCGCCGTACTTCAACTTTATATGGCGGAGTAGTGTCGCGTATTCTAAAGTGACCTGTTTGGAAACCCATTAAGGCGGGGCAAATCTGACATGGGGCAAAATGCGACATTTTGAGTTTAGCGTCATCTGTATTTGAATCTTGAAATACAATTAATTTAATACTTTGCCGATATGTTCGGGTTCTTGTCCGCTTAACTTCATAATAAATCTGCTACAAATGGGTGAAACACGTTGGCGAAAACAATTGCACAGTTATCGTTCATGAGTTCACGAACCACCAAATCTGGTAGAATTCTGCGTTTGCATTTATCTGGAGGCGTGCTGTTGAGTTTCAAGTGACTACTGTATCAAGGTAATTTCTTCTTTTGTTTGTCTGTCGTATTAGCTAACTGAGGATACATTTTTATCGCTTTAGGTCTTTATTGACATGGCTATAAAATTGTCTAAATAAGAGTATATGCCAGGAGCGAAACGCGGCAATTTCTCCATCAACAGGTGGAAAAGCATTTTTGGGGGGTTCATTGTTTGTTTCCAAGCTATACATTTTTTGTCGTATTGTCTAGGATGGTCCAACCGCCCCAAAAAAAAAACAAAAAAAACAGCTAAGGTGAACACGAGGTAGGGCACCAGTGCTGTGTCGGCCGAGACTCAATCGGTCGCTGAGGCAACAGTGCTCACGTATCAGTGTCCACCGACTTGGCTTTCTTTAGGTGACGCCAGAGCACTACGGCTTTGTTAGTAGAAGGTGTTGCTTGTTCTCTTCGCATTGCGCGCATGCGCGGCTCGTGGGTCGCTTAGCGAGTGCCTCATTAAACTAAGGGTAGCGTGATACGCAGTTGTCCCGGTGGATACGTGGATTAGCGCGTGTCGCTGTTCACTCCGCTCTATGATAGAAGTCAGACGCTCTCTGAAAGTACTCTGGTCGGCTTCGCAAAGCCTCGTAAGAGAAGAAGGACTAACGAGGACTTCGCGAAACAGAAACGGCGGCGCACTGAGACTCAGCGTGTTGGTCGGGGCAATGAGACGCCGAAGAAGAGGGGCTAGGGACAGAGATAGAAGCAGACTCGTTCTACAACGACCGAGGACCCCACTCATGTCGACCGACTGCTCCTGACGAGCCCTACTGACGTCTTCACCTTCTACCGCAGTAGAGGTGCCGAGGATTGTTCTCTGTGAGATGAGCTGCGGAGGCTCAAGAAAGACGGACTCGACATGGTCACGAAACGAGTGGGTGCTGCTTTGTTGGACCAAGCGGACGCTAAGCGAAACCTCTCGGTTGTGACAGTCGACGTGCAAAGACTACCTGCTCACAGAGATGCCGTCCTTGCGGAGCCATGGCGGGGAGCGTTGCTTACCGAAAAGGTAACTCTGCTCTTCAGGGACGCAAGACGTGCGAAAGTCGACTCAAGTGACATCAGTGATATCTGTATAATTCATACCAAAGTGAAGGGTGTGCCTATGCTAGCTGCAACGGTCTATGTGCCTCCGCAGGCAAGTCAGGATAAAGTCGAAGTATTCCTGAGCACTAGATTATGGAGATACTCAAGCGTATCAAGGAAGCCTTTTCTTGCATGGCTAGTTCACATCGTGAGCGCGTAAATGCACCCATGATCGTTACACGTGACTTTAACGTCAATGTCGGGGAGGGTGGGGGGACGGAAGGGGGGGGGGGGGGGGGGGGGGGGCAACGCTTGATTTTTGGACTTTATGCGCGCGAAGTTTGAATTTGATGTAGAGAATGATGTGCAGCATTGCAACCGACGACGCGGGTACAGTACGACGTTGGACTGTGTTTTTGTCACATACTTTCAGACAAAATGTGCTGGAGTATGTAGCCTACTTTAGTATTAATCGCCCAATGCTGCGTGTTATATGCGCATTTCGAAAACGAAGGAACAAACGAACGGTGTGCTGGAAGTCGACGGCAGCAAGTAAATGGAGTCTTCTGGACAAACAAGGCATGCCATATGCCTTCGCCATGACTACGCTGCACCTTTAACAGGTATAACGAGACAAAATAAGAATTGATTGAAAATGTCCGGAAAGTTCTTGCTTCGTTACCTCTAGGGTTCATCTCGATTCATTCAGCTCAAGATGACCTTCCCAGAAGAAACGTCGAAAGGCGATCACCTGCAGCCAAACACCTAAACAACGCAGCCCTGTTTTTTTTTTTTTTTTTTTTTTTTTAGCAATTCATATTTTTTGGGGGTGTGTGTGCCTGCGCATGTGTTTTGAGATATATACGTAGTAAACTGAGAGTGCGAGTTCGTTTTAGGAGTGGTTTTCTATACGTATACACCAACTCATGTTTACAAACAAACTGGAGCGCCCCTAGCGGACGCCACCGGCGCCGCGCATGCGCGATGGGGGTGTGGGCAAGAAGCTCGCCGTCGCCCATAAACAAACCATTGAAATGCGATGTTGTCGGCGTCGGTGTGAGTCCCCCTGCCCTTTTTCGCGTTCGAATTGTTGATTTTACGTCTTCCTGGCGATGTCTGAATACTTGAGCGGCGTCAGCGAAATTACCGTGGCTCGTTACACTGCAAAACGTCGCGTGAATAATGTGACATGTGGCGATTCATTCCGCGAGGACGCCGCAGTATGTACGCTAAAGCCTGATTCGCATGATTAGATTTCGCTCGCAATTTTGAGTCGCGACGCCGCTCGGGCTGCAAAAGCGTGAACCGTAGCTGAGATGGTCGACGTCGATACGGAAAATCGCAAGCAGAATCGGACCAAGTGAATTAGGCAAAAAAGTCAGTGATGGTCACTGGTAACAATGATCAACATCTCCTTGTATCTAATGTTTACATCGAGCCTGCTTACCAACCTTCAAACTTTAGTCTTTTGAGGCCTGCACTTACTTCTTATCGCAAGTACCGGGCCAACATTGGTCTACTGGCCGGCGTCGTCTAAGAGAGCAGACGACAAGCAGAAACGTTTGAAAAAGCAGACGACAGTTCGAACGATCAGGCGGCCGTTTGAACTTGAAGACACACTGAACGTAGTCCGCAGGTGGTCCGCACTACTTGACGGTTTTCTGGCGTTCATGTTGCAACAAAACAAATAAATCTGATGACCACAAGTATCCGTAGATTCAACCCAAAGTGCTTCCCCCTAAGCAATCGTTGTTCGACGGCGTCTGCTTTTCCCTTTTCACGGCACATATCCAGTATCTCGGACGAACCGAGCACATGAAAACTGACCTTCAAACCTTTCTCGACTCTTTTGGTACGGCCCGAGTCGCGTCGTTTTGACGAGAAGGCAGGTTTTTGTCTGGTTTCTTTCAAAACAACGCAGGAATAACACGTTTGGCATGGGGACGTCTGCCCACAGCGCCCGACGCGCCACCACCGCGCCGTGATGTCACAGAGTTGAGTTCGTGTATAAGCTGATAAAACTTGCCTTTATTTTGCATTTTAAATAAAAAGAGAATTTACGGCCCTCTACAAGGTCAACGTCGCCATTTATTAATTTTTTTAAAAGAAATCAATCAAAGATACTCTTGCATTAAATGTTCTGCCGTCTCCAGTGGTGTCCGCAGGCTATCCCCGCGGCGATGGCTCATCGGGTGAAGTTTCCTCTCACCAGGGTTGTAAAGTACCTAGGTACAAAATTAACTGGAAATCGGTATCAAGGTACGTTTGTTGTACCTGAGGTACAAACCTAGGTACTTTCATTTCTCGGTATCTGTATCTGTATCTTAGGTACATTTTCCAGTAACTTGTAACTAAGTGAAGTTACTTTTTACAGGTACTTTTCTATTCACTTCGTCAAAATGGCAGAAACTATAAACCCCGAAGTATTAACACTCCACCATGTGCCGTGATTAACGTTGAGTTGGCTACAACTCGGGAGGCACTGACTTGATCGAACGACGTTTTAGCGAACGAAGCCCTGCCCATGATGTTTCAGCGAACGACACTTTAGCGAATGGCGGTGTTCATTTGAGCGAACGATAGATTAGCGATGCCGTTCTAGCGACACCAGTTTATCGAATCGCTTCGAAACTCCGTTTAGAGAAAATAGCGACCTGCTTCCTTCATCTCAAACCAAAATCGGCTTCATTGCGTGTTTCAAGCTATACTTGAAAGATGTGCGCAGTTACTGCTGCCTGCATCGTGCCCTGGTGGTGGCTCTCTTCTGCCATAAATACAATATAATAGATAATTGAAAATAAATTATAATTGCAATCGTAAAACAATATAACATCGTGTATATTATGCAGTTTCTACTCAATAAATCAGACTCAATATTTGCAGTTATCAAAACTAAAAATGTTCCGAAAGAAAACAAAGCTTATTTTCTCCCGACTAACAAAAGAAAAAAAAAAAAAAAAACGAGGAAGTTTAAAGCCTTTCGCTTGTCGTCGCGAAGGTTGGGTGCATATGCACTCGACTCATGCGTTTCTTCATGCGGCCGACGTCTTCTGGGCCCTGTCGACATCAGTAGCGACCGGCTCATGTGATTGCGGTTTTACTTATTGCTCGCATTGGCACCAACAAAGCACATTTATCGAACTCGTTTTTGAGTGCATCCTTAGTCTAAAAAGCTTTACTTCCAAGATATTCTGACAAATTTGGGGAAATTAAATAAAAAAAGTTTCTTTGAAGTAACTGTACCTGTGCCTAGGTACATTTTTGAAGTAACTTTTACACCCCTGCCTCTAACCCTCACATATTAAAGCGATACTGAAATTAAAATAAAGTATGATTTAAAGGGCATAGATGGGACACTTTTTTCTTATAATTTTTCCACAAATATTTTTTTTATTATTATTATTTACGCCGTCAGATGCAATTTGGGTGGCGGAAGCCCAGCTCTAGGTCCCGTCCGGTGCTTACAAAACTCAGCACCTTTTCTCGGCTCTCATTGGTTGGAGAGATTATTGACGTGTCAAATGCTTGTGTAAAATTGTCTCTCCGTGCCGTAATAGTATTTCACTAGGCAATACTGCTATGATTGAGAAAGAAGTAATATAGATAGGGTTGTTATTGTTTTCAAAATAATTTGAGATTGCCTTTCCGCTTCGGTTTCACACGATAACAAACATGGCTGCCGGCGTCTGCGGAGTAACCAACCAGAGCAGCTCGTCGAGCTCGTCTATTTTTCTGAGTGCGAGTCGTTCTGCGTTCACCTAGGTGTTTCGAGGAAGATCTCCTGAACTGACCTAGAGAGCAGCAAACAACTGTCGCATGCACGCGCCTTCGGAAGCGCTGTTGGCGCTGTGCGGGGGCTTGGGTTCGTAGAGAGACTGGCTTAAGCCTAGCTTCCCACTTCAACAATGTTGCTTGA
Organism: Ixodes persulcatus; assembly: GCA_013358835.2. NCBI lineage: Eukaryota > Metazoa > Arthropoda > Arachnida > Ixodida > Ixodidae > Ixodes > Ixodes persulcatus. Next base: position 163,529 of record JABSTQ010010634.1, on the reverse strand, counting down.
TCTGGCTTGATTGTTCCTTTGCGCGTGTTGATGGTGAATAAAGATATTGGTTCCCGTATAAGTGGCGCCGCTGCTTTGTGAATCGTGCGACCGTTGTGATTGCAACCAAGATTTCCATACTGAGAAGATACCTACACAGGTAAGAATTTGCGAGCGATTTGGCTGGAGGCAATCGGGCGTTCGGCTCGCATCAAGTTCGTCCAGGTATTTTCTTGTCATTTCGCTTCGAAAGGGAAGTAGCTCCCAAGTTTTCCAGTGCACCTGGCCTGCCAATGCGAATACTTTTAGGTCATGCTTTAATTGTGCGTCATGACGCTCACCCACCTTGCTCGCGGATGCCATGCGAAAAAAATAGCAAGAGAAAAGCAGGAAGGACTGAATATTTATTCTGTTGATTATTTTAGTCCTGTCGGTCGCTTTTTGCCACACATCGACAGACTCTGACAGACGCTTGTATTGGAGCGTGGAATAATGTAATGCTATAAAACGTTCGTTTCAGCTTAAGTCCAGACGCAGACGATGCTACAAGCCCGAGCTCCGGGCTTTCAGCGTCCCTGCCAAGCCCACCCGCTCGTGCAGTGCAAGCACTGTTCCGGGCCACATGCTCGCGCTTGTAGCATCGACTACGTCTGGACTTAAGTTCAAACGAAGTATAGAACGCCGCTTTCATGGTCGCATCTTGTGAGCGTTGCAGAAGGTTTTAGACGGGGGTGGAATAGCAGACGGACGAATGCGAAAACGGACGTCGACGCGAAGCTTTCATGTCCGCGTCTGGGCATTGCAGACGATCACAGACGGTGGTAGAGTAGCAGACGATGCCGGAGGCTGCCGCGCGTTTGCTCGCACGACTAGCAGGCGGTGTCAGACTTCCCGACTAGACGCACCGGACGTCCCGAAAGGAATACAATAGGCTTCCGAGCATGTTCGGCCGAGCAGCCAAACCAATCCAGTAGTATATAGCGGGGCCACTGATTTGTGGGCGAGGCTTAGAACAGGCTGTAACCTCCACGCAAATTTTGTCTAACGGCGTCAATAATGCGCCAAAAAAAGTAATAGTTCGTGGAAAAATTATGCAAAAAATATACGTGTCCCATCTATCCCCTTTAAAAAAAACCTTTTTTTTTCTTTTCATATCAGGGTCTTTTTAATGTACACGACACTGCTTGCGCTAAAAAGCAGTCGTTTCAACCTATATATATATATATATATATATATATATATATATATATATATATATATATATATATATATATATATATATATATATATATATATATTTTACTTTTTTTAGATCACCCTTTTAAGCAGTGTTCAGTCTGCGCCTGGAAGTAAAAAAGTGAGGTACGAGTTTTATGCCTCATTGAAAAGTGTTCGAATGTAGAGCGGTAAATCGATCGAGAAAAAGGAAATCATTAAAAAAAGACGGTGCCGTGAATACTGCAGTTTTGTATTTTCCTCCAGGGTTTATTTGAGTAGCTGTTTTAATACTCTCAAACAAGTCGGTCTCCTTACAAGTAAACAAAAAAGCTCAGCTTCCATTCACGATGGGGGGCAGATCCAACGATAGTCGTGAGGACTTTCTGTAGTACCCTACAGCACGGCGCTGTGAAGTTACTATAGGACTGCCGTGTGCCATTAGTGATAGCCGTTGAATGAAGATTGTCGGTAGCACGAACGTCTACTTTGTGTAGCGTCCTACTCTCCTCATCGCGTTATATCCAGCGCCATTAAAAGCACAGACCCGTAACCGTAACTCTGGGAAATGCTTTGTTTGCTCGAGCAGTTTTTCTAAAGTCGCACACCCGCACCCCCGACTAGGGTGCACAATTCTCCCCTCGTGCACATGCAGCACGCTAACAAGCCGGCAATCCAACGGGTTTCTAATAAGCGGCGCGAGTGCGGGCACTCATCGCGCTCAATGTCGTTTGCCGTTCCGAAAATCTCGCTTGCTGCCAGAGACCGAGCGCTCACACTCTTGCAAATTTCTTGTGAATATACGTTTGGCTGCTCCTCAGAGACATTTTTCTTCATATCATTTATTGGGGAGGAATCAGTGGCTGAGTGCGTTAAGGTGCCGCAGCTCGGAGCAGGTGGAGCGAAAGCTCTCGCTGCAGAAACTCCTGGGTTCGATCCCCACCCCTGCCCGTTTCGCTCGGGATGAGTATCGGACCGTGGTGCGGTCGTGTAGCACTACTGCGAAATTCACGTTAAAAGCCCGAGCTAGCAGTGGTACTACACTGGCCAAATTTTGCATCTACAGCGCGGAGACACAGTCCCCCGGCCTGACTAACTGCCCGCTAGTAAATACAGACACATACAATTACTTTACATTTATTAGTCCTTTAAATTCCCGCGAGGGGCTTTACATAAGGTGGGCATATAGCCATTGCATGTTTTTGTCAACTGGCACAAATAAGAAGAAAAATGCAACAAGGGATAAGAAAAAAAAAATAATTATAAGTGCTTCACGAAATTTTGAAATATCAGATATAGTTACTATTGAGTCTGGTAGATTGTTCCAATTGGTATTCGAAAGCCGAAGGGAGAAAATTTCAAGCTATTGATCCTAAAAATGGGAGTAAGTAGTTTTTCAGAGTTAAATAAGTGAAGAGAGGTGTTTTGCATCTTCCACGTCTCGCCAATAGATAACTCTTGATAACTCTTGTGGATGTGAAGTATAAGCCTTTCTACCGGGAAGGTGGCAGTAAAACTTCTCATGGCGGATAGCATTTTCCGTATTTTCAGAAGAGGCAAGCCAAAGTGCGCTGGCGCTAGCTGTCAAAGTAACGTTGCGCTGAGAAATGTTTCGTCTTTGATCTGGAGCTGACTTTGTGCCTCCAGCCCTCGCTGTTTCCAAGATAGTATGGACAAAGAGCTATTCCTCGGAGCAACAGGTGTACAGAGAAATTTGTCGGCACAGGCACCAGAACGTAGTTTCGCAAAATGCGTCATTTGCTCGAGCACTCGCACAATGCCAGCACTTGCCCGTTTTGTGTTCGCGCCACTGGATACATGGGTGAACACGGAGGTAAAAAAACAGCGCTCAAAACACGGGGTCTAAAGCACACTCACGCGACGCGAAAGTCGTGTGGCAGTCTAAAAAACGTATTGACTCGCAGGCTATCATACTACACATACGTTGCTTTGTACCATTCAGAGCGCTCCAACACGGTGAATCAGAGCGGTCGTGCGGCAAGCAAGGTCGATCCTCCGACGTGCACGAGGAAAAGTCCAATCAAAGAAGGGCGGCGAATATTTTGCCAACATCGATTGTTGCAGCGTCCGCGTACGAGAGCTGGCACCCTTCCCAGGGCAGTGAGAAGTGCTCTGGACCTGTCTGGACGGGGCGATCCTGCGCGCTTTCTGGCCGGCAGCCCGCCGTCCTCCGTTGGCCAAGTCGACGAGAGCGAAACGAGACGACGGGGGAGGCAGTCCGACGTCTCCGATGAAAGAACCGCTTTCACGGGGCCTGCGGGTATCATCCTACGCCACAATGGCCGGAACGGCAGCTGTTGTTGTGCGTGTCATGAGATCTTTCTCGGTCCAAGAAGCTTGCCGCGGGGACGGCGCTGCAACCTCAATGGCAGCCCTCTTGTGGTCCGCGTGCACAAAGCGCACTTTGCATGACCCGGCTGGCCAACCTCTGGCCCCCTCCCGGAAGGAGGGCCGTCATGAAAGACGACATCGAGGCAGCGTCTATCGTGTCATCGAGTGGGCGCCGCAGGCTCTTGACCGCTGCTCGGCGTTTGCAAACTCCCCGCGCGCGAGACACTCCGGTGCCTGCTGTTGGGTCTTGCGCTCTTCGGGTCGCTCAGCCGCGCCGCGGACACGAAGCTTCGAGGCCTATACCGCAAAGTGGCGCTCATCCTGCTAATTCATTCTACAATCTGCAGATGAAAGAACCGCGACCTTTTTGTAATATAGAACAAATAGTTGAATGATGCTTAATTGCCAGACGACTGGAAAGTGGCACACGTGGTGCATGTACACAAAAAAGGACCCAAAAAAGAAATTACGAATTGCAGACCGATTTCACTGACATCTATATGTTGTAAATTACTGGAACATGCTTTATATTGTCACATCATCAAGCATTTACACTGTCCTAATTTTTTCTTTGACTCGCAACATGGGTTTCGAAAGGCGTACTCATGTACTACACAACTAACTGAGCTTTATCATGATTTGATGACGGGGGTTGACGGAGGGAGACAGATTGATTGTGTTTTCTTAGATTATAAAAAAGCGTTCGATACGGTACCACACAAACTATGATTATACAAATTAGAGCACTTGAATTTTGACACGACTATTCTATATTGGATAAAAGCATATTTGTCATCACGTCTTCAGTGTGTTGTTTTAAATGGTAAAACTTCAAATACTGTTATGGTAACATCTGGTGTACCGACAGGGTCTGTTTAGGGTCTATTGTTGTTTCTAATATTTGTTAATGATATTATTGACGGTGTAAATTCACAGGTACGATTGTTTGCAGATGACTGTGTTGTTTATACATGCATAACAGACGAGGGGAGTTCCCCGCGGCTGCAGGGTGATCTGAATCGAATAGAGCAATGGTGTAAACAGTGGAAGATGCAGTTAAACGTTAAAAAATGTGTCCATGTTAGTTTTACCAGCAAAACCAAAACAAAAATTGAAACATGTTACCAACTGAGTAATGAAACCGTAACGAAAAATGAAACAGTTAAATATCTTGGCGTCACTCTGTCAGCTGACTGCACCTGGAACGCACACATTAACGACGTTGTTATGAGGGCCGGTAGAGCACTTGGATTTTTAAAACAAAATTTAAGGAAATCAACTAAGCTATCAAAAAGCTCGCCTATCTGTCTTATGTACGCCCAGTGCTAGAGTACGCCTGCATCATTTGGGATCCTTCTCAGCAAAACCACATTGTTGCTTTAGAAAGAATTCAGAGTTGTGCCGCTCGTTTCGTTTTGGTGCGGTACGCCCGTTTTGAGAGTAACCGACATGATCAAAGAACTGGGACGGTCTACATTGGCATTAAGACGAAGAAATTTGCGCTTAAAATTTTTATTCAACATCTATAACAATATAACTGGCATTAATAGCTCATTTTACTTATTACCACCAAATTATATCTCAAAAAGAAAAGACCACATTCATAAGATTAGAGCATACCGCACCAAAAGCCGTGACTGAAGCTCATATCATAATCAACTGTCGGCTGCTGTGGGTCGAGGCTTGGGGTTGGTGGCAATATGGCCGCTCGGCGCCAATTAACTATTCGAAAATTACCTTCAGATCAGTGGTGAATTCATGTCAGCCACGACGGAATAGGGGTAGTGGTTCAGTGGATGCTGCGGGGAGATAGTGTGCCTTAAGATATGGGGATCTGCGTCTCCTCTGTTGAGGGAAACATTAGGCAGAACAAGAGGACTGCTAGCCTGGGATTTTTAGGTTGCAACCGGCAGTAGAAATTCTACGAATTCATGACTGCATGCACAACGACCGTTTAAAGCGAGACTTGCAGAAGTGAACTCGGAGAGCGTGTCTTCAATAAAACCACTCCAAGTGAAAATGTCGCGGTGACAGCCCGTAATCCTGCCGGCCCGTAATAATTAATGCTCGTAAAGATGGGTGCAGAAGCGTATAGCGGACAAAAGGAGCGCGTGTTTTTCCTTCGGGGGCGCTTCTGCGCCCCATGGTACTGTCACGTCTGCTAACAGGTTCATAATCACACGCTGTGAATTTCGGCTTTGAACCAGCACGAGCAGACTTGCGAGTCTGGACAGAGCCCCTAGCGACGCACGCGCACCAGAGAACTAAGAAGTCCTCGCAGTGTGTTGGTGGGCCGAATGTTTTATCCAATCTTTGTGAAATAAGAATAAACAAAAATCAGGGCACTTACACAACCCGTAAGATGAACACAGCAACAGCTGAGGTGTGACGTCGGAGCCGCTAAGGTGTCATTTCGGAGCATATGGACTGCGTGAACGGTAGAGGTGCAAGCGCGCACTATATGGTCCGCATAGACGTTTCGTATTAAACCGAGAAACACACCGGACGAACATTCCATAGCGTTTTGGAATTAATGAGGGTGTATTAAGTGGAGAGCATTTCGTGAATCCGTTAAAAAATTTGATTGGACACAAACTGGGACTGCCTTGTGGTCATTGAAGAACACTTTGAAAATCGCGCCCCCAAGTTTGAAATCCAGGAAACGACGAAACTGCACTGTGCCTGCATGAACTGTTCCTTGTCGTTGGTGTGGCTGTCGCCTTGTGGAATGTTATTGGACACAGACTAACCCTGCATTGTGGTCACTGAAGAACACTTGCGAACACTCCAGAGTCAAGCGTGCAGCTCCACCGAGCTAGATCGGTTTGATCGCCCGAGAACCTTTGTGGCGTCAAAAGCGAAAACGTTTTGCTTTTATTCTTTCCATTATCAGGAATTTCATGGTTTCTACGTGCCGTCATGGTGTCACGTGACGACGTATTGTCACATGACGTCTGAATGTCAAGGGACGTCACAGTGTACATCAGGTGAATCACGGTGTCACCTGACGTTATCAAGTCGCATGGCGTCACTGCAACGTGACTTGACTTGACAATGTAACGTCATGGTGTCCGCTGACGCCAGGTAACAGGCGAGGTAATGCGCGGAGTCACGTCAAAGTTGTGTCGAGCGGCGTGACGTCAGCGATGTGAGGTCAATGTGAAATCTTTTGGCGGAGTGCCGAAAATGGCCCACTTCGATATGGGGCGCGGTCGACGGCGCGAAACCCGCCAAGTGTCCCCACTAGCTGCTATCGCAGTAATATATACTTGAAAGAGACACGTTCTAAGCGCTATATTAGGAATGTCTGCTTGAGTCTGGAAGGGAGTAGATGTAATGTCAGGGCTGGATTGTTCCAAACACTGTCTTATTTAACAGAGTCTGAATAAATAACTGCCACGGCTGCACCCTAACAAAAGCCTGTGAGCTCACTTTTCTATAGAACACGGAGACAGCCCGGCGAACAATTAAAAAATACCAGGTAAGGACAAAGCTGAGAATACGATTAGACAATGATAAAATGTGTGAACTTGCTCGTTTTCCCTGCTTGCGGGCATCGCATTTTAAAGCGACAGCTTTACTGGGGACTTTTTGCAGAGATTTCAAGCTCGTGGGCTGCCGTCGCGCCGCTATGTAAAATCCCTTCTCTCCGCTCTTGGCGCGAGGCCAGGGAAGTCAGTTTTTCTCGTCGAAGGGAGAGTCTTCCTCTCGTGTGCTCGAGACACTTGTTTTCAAACATTCCTCGCGTTATGCGAAATTCCACTTTAGCAGGATCCAGTTGCTATGTTGGATGCTTTCAGAAACTTGCACCGCGCTTACTCACTTACTTTACGGATCACCGAGCACTGGTGGCGGGCGTCAGTGGCATCCGCGACGCCAACCACGACGGCTGTGAGAATTAACCCCGTCGCACCTCCATCCTAAGGTACGTGACGGCACCATTTCACCCGCATTGCGCGATCGTGCTACAGCTATTGCTTTCGTGTCTTCGCACATTGGAGGCGACAAAAAAAAAACACTTTCTTTCAGATCGTATTCTGAGCTTCTTAATTAGCAGGGATCCTTCTATTGTTCGCCGTCATTGACTGTCTCCGTTTTCTGTAAGATAATGAACTCACAGGCTAGGTCTTGGGCATTTCTTGAAGCCCGCATAAAAGCGCGGTCGCGAGGATTGCTTGTGAGTGGGAGGAAGAGGCAATTAGAGTCAAAAAAGCGTTTGCGCTCAGGGGTAATCAAACCCAGAATGTATTAAGCGAGTGTCTTTTCGGCATGTCACTACACATCGCCGTGAGTTTCGGTGCCATTTGGCGGGAAAGCCCTGCGGGGCATCCGCTCTGCGTACAGCAGATAGCAACGGGACGCCCTGTCACGACTTTTAACGTGCAACGTTCCCTGGCTACGTCTTCGGCATTTCGTGAAGCCCGGATAAAAGAGTGACCGAGAGGCTCGACACTGATTTGTTGACGGGTGGGAGAGGAGGGAGTCAGGAGCTCCAATTTGATTGGTTAACGGGGAGGTCATGTGACCAGAGGTGTGGGTGAGGAGGAGCTCGACCACCTGCTCCCACTGAGGGAGAGGAACTCGACAGTATGGAAGGCTCTGGAAGATCGCCAGGTTTACCAGCCCGATTCGCGGTAGTGTAACGCTTCATTCCAGGAACAACTATCAAGTGTACATATGATACGCGTTAAACTATCTGATGAAAAGAGCCGTGAACGTAGGCGGCTTCGGGAAACTCAAGAGTACCACTAAGCGTTTGTGATGCTAGAACGTTTCGCGTATGCATCAAAATTTTCTAGCATTTTAAGTATTCGTTTCAGCCCTTAGAGGATCGACTTTCACGTTTTGTGCAGTCATTAATTTGCAGATTTTATTTTAAGGATGATAAGGCACGTATATGAATTATCTGAAGGAAGGAGACTGGCGAAAGGGGCTCCATATTTTGATACTTTCACTAAATACCACAAAACAATCATTAACGTTCATAACTTAGGAAATAAGAGTTCGTGTGTTTATCCACGCAGTGACAGTCTAGAAAACAATTAAAGGAAAAACAGCAGCGTTCACCCCTCAACTCGCAGTCAGAATGTGCGGCCGCGTGAACTGATACCGGTTACATCCTGCCAACGTTCGTCCTAATCCATCGATGGGGTTGGCAATACAAATGGCACCTCCTGAGCTACAGGCATTACATCAGGGTTCAGCTGTTCCCGTCACAGCCGCGGTTCGACACGAGCCGCTGGACTCGAACGCTCGTCTATAGACCTTTCCAATGTTTACAAAATCACAGTCCAGCGTGCTATCTTCACAGTCCAGCACGTGCGTGTTCGTCGCTTCGGAAAGCGAGCAAAGCACGCGCCATACGCACGAACACTCAAAATGGCACCGGGCACACGCTCTTTCTTGGAAAGGTCTATACACCGTTCACTCTTAAAGGGCCCCTGAAACGAAAAGAGTCTTTTTTTAAACTGTCTGGGAAGGGGAGGGGGAGACGAATGTCGAAAAATAAATTTTACGCGAAAACATATTTTTAGAGCAATATTCATAACGAGAGATTTATTTTAAATTCTGCGCGCAAAGTCCATGGCGTTACGGAATGGGCATTCACTCAACGAGATGGTCATTCGCCCTTTCCTCCTCAACGTGAAGGCGAAGCCGATCCACCTCTCTTCCACGCGCCTGAAATGCCGGGAGAGAAGACAGGTGGAAAGGAGATGACTACCGACTAAATCGCGTCTCGCGCCGTCAATATTGCTCTAAAGAAAGTTTTTTGACAGGGAAGCTGTTATGTGCTGGAATCTGGAAAAAAATGCGTCCATGGATGTTAACAAAAAAAACTCCCGTTTAAACGGCGCTCCTTCGTTCTGATTGGTTGTGGCAAGTGGCAAAAGGGGGCAACCCGCGTGAGTCAGACCTCCTTGGCATTATTAGATAGTGAGGTCCTGATCCCTAGTTGTCATCTACGGTCACCGACTTATCTCAGCTAAGAGTGCGCTGCGACGATGTTGAGGGCAGAACGCGCGGATCTAACCTTCTTTTCTTTCGCTTCCGCGATGCTGATAAAGAGACTTGGGTTCTTTATCAGCATTGCTGATAAAGAGCCCCCAAGTCCCTGTAAAAGCTAAGATAGTCGTATACAAACACGTAAACGTATACCAACGACCACCAACAGAAGGTGTATCGACCTCACGTTTTGCAAGAACGTATCCGAAGTCAAAATACAACCAATGGTGGTTTACCATAGTGACCATAAGGCAATGATCACTTTGGTCACTAAGAATTAAATAAAACAAAATAGACCACGAAGTCGTGTACGTGTCTTCATTGCAATCATATGTAAATCGTATAGACGTCGTAAAGTTGTCGTAAAGTTGTCGTAAAGTTGCCGTAAAGATAACAGCTTCACTGGCCCTCCATTTTCACTGTGAAGTGGGCGGGCTCTACAATTTGCTTCGCGTAAAATTATTTTTTTGACACGCGTGTTTCAACCAGACTTTAAAAACGAACATTTTTTTTTCCTTTCAGGGGCCCTTTCAGCGCGAGCTCGCTGGCTTCCGCAGTGCTTTGGTTGCGCGTGCCTGCGCGGGCAGGCTTGTGTTAGCAAGGGCAGATGTTCATGCAATGCTCATGTCCAATCTAGGAGATGCATATTATTATTGTCATCATACACACTTCGAAAAAAGGGTATATTCTTACGCCCCTTGTCCCAAAACTTGAGTTCGACGTACAGCGGGCTGACGTCGAACCGACGGTACCAACTTTCACGAGCGGCAGCCGAGTGGCACAACTTATGAAAATAGCTAATGTATGTACTACGTCTTACTGACTACAACAAAAAAACAACGTAATCGGGGTTTTCTTTGCCCTACTGCAAAGCATAAGTGTTCTTTTTTTCTGTAGTCTTTGATGCGTACTTTAACTGTTTAATGAGGTATATATCACCGTTCTTAAGCCCCTCGTAAAAGTTGGGGCCGTCTGTTCGACGTCAGTGCGCTGTATGTCGAACCCAAGCTTTGGGGTGCATTCTATGGGACAAAAGGGTGTAAGATGACACCTTTTTGAGTGTAGGGTAATACTAGCGCCTCCGAACAACTCTGCAATCCCGTCACTAAGTCGTCAACTTTTGTGAAAGGGCGGCTGGAAGAAAAACACCACTTTTATCGCTGAAATCATAACGCGACAAAGGCGCTTCCCGGTCAGTGGCATTCTGTGAGAGTATAGAGGTATGCAAGTCCGGCCTCTGGCATTGCTAAGGCGTACCCACGGTTTCCAGACTAGCGCCAAAACAAAGCCTTTTGCATTCACGGTGGCTAGAGTAGCTCTCGAAGCGCGGCTGCTTGGAAATGTCTATACTTGGGTCCTATTAGTGCCTGCAAGCATGTGGGAAGCAAAAAACATTTCGGCCGTTAGATACTTTAGCCCCATGCTCAAAGGGAACAAAACAGCCGCCGCGTGGCACAAAAAACACGCTTTTCGTCTAAGATTCGCCAAAATATTAGGCGCTGTAGATAATCAGTCGTCGCCAGTGGCGTCGTAACAAGGGGGGGCCTCAGATGTGCCACAAAATGTAATGTAAACAATACGGTGGAGGGAGCGGAAAATCGCAGGAAGCTTCTGGAACCTTCGGACATTGTGGGTGCCCCTTTGATACATGTAGTTTCATTCATTTTAAAACGCAGTTTCAACGTGGCCGTGAGATAGCGGACGACACGGTAGACAAGGCGACCGAGCCCTCGCGCTTCCGATTGACTTGGGGGATGCACGACAGCGCATGCGCGGTGAACGTCGCCTCAAGTCGTCGCGCCCGTCGCGTTCGCCGCAAATGCGAAAGAAAGTGGACGGAACGAGCGAACGAACGAAGAGATCACGGTGGGAACCGCGCCGCAGCCTCACGAAACCAGTCCAGTCCAAACCACGACCGTCGAAACGAAAGACGGCTGCATGCACCGGGGGCAATAAATGTTAACTTGTTTAAAAAAAAAACACGCGGGCCAATTCCGCGACAACACGATCCCTAGCCGCAGCCAGAAATAGGCTCGAATTCTCGCGTGTTTAGCTCGTACACACTTGTCGACGGACCGAGTCAATAATCCCACGAGGAGCGAAGCCAACGGTTTGTCGAGCTCCGAAAAGCAATAAGAAAAAATAAAGAAAACAGAGCGCATTCGAAGACTTGAAAACAGAGCCGACTGTGGGAAGATGCCGCTTCTCCAAACGGCCGCCTGCCTTTTTCTTTTCCTCTTTTTTTTCTTTACCATTTGCTTTGGTTTGCTCTTTTGGGAGCAAAGGCGGGAGAGGAGCGCGCTGTCGTGAGCCGCAAGTTAATTAAGCTTTATCGTGGGACAATCACGCGTGCGGCGCGACCGATTACTGGGGTCGTTGAAACCCGCTCCATCCCTAGACGCCCGAAAGACAAGGGCGCACACGCCGGTCTGCTCACGGGCCGGGTAGACGCTGCCCCGTAGCGATCTCGCGCCACGTGTTCGCATGACGGCGGCGATGGGGCCAGCCTCGGTTTCTGCCTTGCGGTTACCGGGAGCTTCGACGACCCAATCACCTTCCTCCCTTGTCCGCTCGTTTATGTCCTGGACACCTCGCGTAGACACCATTGCAAGCGGGGCGCCGACGCTATGCCTCCGCTCGGGTGAGTCAGCAGGCGAGGTTGCAAGCCTGCAGTTCCCTTCACGCATATGCCGCACGTACTCGCACGCTCCATAGTCCGCACACGGCACGGCAGCTTGTGTGCACCCTCTGGCAAGAGAGCGCTCGTGCACGCATTGATTCCGCACGAAAACTAAGACAGTACGTGGTCAGCATCTTTGAACGTGAAGCTTTATTTGGCTAGGCGTTCGGCATTTTGTGAGGCCTGGATAAAGGTGAAGCCCGAATAAAAGCGTGGCCGCGAGGCGAGAGGAGTGGGGCCATCGCAGTAAAAAAACGTTTTGCGCAGGCGGGAATCGAACCCAGGCCATTTAGGTTATTAAGAGAGTGTCTTTCTAGGATGTCCCGACAGATTTTGTTTCTTTATTGCCGCACACAAGAACAACAGACAAAGGCACACTGTAACATAAACGAGAAAAAAAAAAATCGTCCGCCACGCTTTGGCTAGTGTCGTAGGGTTAAACTTTTTGCAATGTTAAGAGTACTTCGATTCGCGGAACCCAATTAGGAACACTTTCACGTGCCTTGACGAGTTCAAGAAAATAAATAATGCTCCCGCGAGAATACTCCCGTGCTTCTCGTGCGTCACTGTCAGCATGGTGCACGGCAATCCGCGACCTCAAAATGCCGTGCAGAGACAGTAGCATTAAAAGATCAAACGGGACGGCACCATCGTTCTCCACTGAAAGGTATATACCTCATCCCGTGGGGCTCGAGCGGTGACTCTCTTTTTCAGGGTGCGCTGGAGGACGTCCCACAAAAAGACGCCATCCCATTACTCCAGGAACACATGTTCAATGGTCTCCGGATTCTTACAAAGAAAACAGTGAGCCCCCCAAGGGTCTAAGCGGCCCCTATCCTCTGTTAAGGTCTATACCGGCAGAGTACCGGCGTGCAATTTAAAGAAAAACGTTTTAACACCGGGTGGCACTAGCATTCTTTTCACTCGTTGTAAAACGCCCTGGCCCGGGCCAGCGGAGTACAAACCTCTGTACATCGGAACAGGAGAAACAACGTCGCAAACATCCTTGTACCATCCTTTACGTGTCACTTGACCCAGATATTCGTGATAAAAACGAGTTACTAAAAAGCGGCATGACATCACCATTTTCTGAAATTACCCATTAATACCCCCAGGCAAGCAGGACGAAGAAATCCCAAACTCTGGCAAAACCCGACCCAGCCTTAATTAAAAAACAGCGTACAAAAAAGGATCGCTAGCAACTCGAAAGAACAGGAAACGATTTACTACTTGACGCAAAAATAGGTGCTACAAGCAGAGTCCACCCTCGCGGACGCGCCGAAAAAGGTTCATTCTGCTCGTTTTCTCCCACGACGAGCCCGAAATAAACACTGCAAAGATCCGGTGCAGTTTCTGCACGACCACTCTAGAACAATGCGACACTTGCATTACGTACCGCAGCTTGCTTACAAGAAACAAATTGCAAACTGTGGCGCGCGCGAAAATGGGAACACCCCAACCCCTCCATTTCTCGGCATTGTCGCAGGGTTAAACAACTTGACTACGCTAGTAAGGCTCGCTATCGCGGTAATATTCGAGGAGAACACCCAAATGCTTTGCAGGGATGTCACGACACATCGCCGTAAGTCGCGGTGGTGATATGGCGGGAAAGCCCTGGGGAGTATCCGCTCTGCGTCTGGCAGATAGCAACTTGACACCCTGTCAGCCGTTTTTAGAACCCGAGTTAACGCCGGTACCTCTACTCCAGGAGCCTTTTCAAAAGTCCACGCCAACACGTGTCCGCCATTGCTCCATATACTCTGAGTATGTATTGGACACGAGTGTGACGTCAGTGTTCGGCGTGAACTCGGCTTATCTGGTATTGAAAACGAGCGCTGCGTCAGTGCTCGGCGAGGATCCAATCAGGCGCTTCGTGTCGAAGCAATGACGACTGCCAATGTTGCTCGACGGACTTTGGAAAGGAGTCTTTTGCTGTCGAGTGCCACGCGGTAAGCCCGAAACTAAGCGATGCGCCGCGAGCGGAGGCACGGCACGTTTCACGTGCAACACAATTGCCCAGCATTGCGCTATACATTTTTGGTATATATAGAACAATCTATGCGAAAAATTGGCTCCTTCAGATCGTATACCGTTGGCTGTGGTCCGACTTCATAGAGAGGTTTAGGGACTTTTCCCAGCCGGTACGGTGGGCCCCTCCGGAACGAACTGTGCATGTGCTACCGCAGAAGACTCGCGCATGCGCAGTTGGTTCCGGACGGCCCATCGTACCATATCAGATGCGCAAAAACGGTTCCCTCAAACTCTCTGATAGAGACCTTTTGAAGCCCGTATTCTAGAGCTACGTTTTGCTAGCGTATTAAGCATGCGCCCGCTGGGCCCGCTCTCCGCAGCGTCTACTCAAACTCTCGAATGTGCGACGCTTTCCGTTGCATCGTTCCAGAACCGAGTCACGGATAGCAGCAGTAACCGAGGGCTTCGAAAGGCTTTCGGGAACTGTCTGTAATTCTCCGATTTTGAGACTGGCACTTGCGTTAGAAAAAGCATGGAGGGCAGGCTCGTATCGATAGTCCATGCACACGTAAATATTCCGTCCCGTCATGTGTAGATGCCGTCTGTGCGTCCCAGCGTATTCGAGAGAGTGTAACGCATATTATTTCCCCTTTTAGAGATTAGAGGACCGATCCAACGGGAGCTAAAGGATACCGTTTTCTGAGCCGTGATATCGTCGCAGCGTGCAATGTTTCCGATGTGCCTGAACGAACGCCGAAACGGGTTCGGCGGGACGCAACGTCTCCGCGCCTCTCTTCCCAGGGGGAAGCTTGTCCGGCTGCCCTTAACGGTATTGTTTTAAGGGGCGCTTTGTTCCCTGGTGGACGTGAAGGTCTTCGGCGGTCACCATTGTGCTTTGTTTTGTGAATTTTGCGTTAAATAAAATTACGCGCTTTGACGACGCTCGTTTTGAGGCCGTCCGGCATGCCTTCACTCCTTTGCGATTGTTTAACTCCTATTGTTTCGTGGGGGTCAGGACGCGGCAAACTTCTCCCAGGTGGTAGAAGAAAATGTGGCATAGTTGGACTTATTGAGAGCTCGATTAACCAAAGTATTTGTTGGTCGGTCGGAAACTTAACAGTTATCTCGCTCCGAGACGTGCGATGCTTTGTTTTATTAACAACGAGCGCTTTCGTGTGCTATTATTTCTTAATCAAAATAACGGCGGAAACTATGGGCAGGATGAACGTGCATGGTTTTGAAAATATAGGATATTATCAGAAGGGAAGTTCCAGAATGCAAAACTGCAATAAGAAAGGGCATCAATAAGCCCCGTATCACGAGAAACAAGCCTTAGTTATAAACAAGAGACTCTTTTCGCCCTTTCATTTGGAACTAGTGTACAGCTTTACAGAGTTGGCAAAAGTTAGTTTGCAAAACAGGCCAGTATCGCGATAGTTTGATAGAGATGCTATCACTGTATCCAGATACATTCAAAAGAAATTATTTGTATCTCAGTACACTTACGGTGTATCGATTGTATCGCAATACTCTGCCAGGCTTAGGAAGATTATTATATTTGTTGTCGAATATGAACCGTCGGGTTTTCACGATAAAATGAAAAACCCCGTTTTCGTATAAAAGGGGTCCCAGAATTTATATGTACCCACCGCTTAGCCCCTCTAAATGGGTAAGCCTGGTATATCGAAAAAAGTAAACAAAATAAAGAAATAGAATCAAGGAAGGGTGGTTTAAAGGGTAAGAATATCAGGTTAAGCTCTTGCCATAAGGCCTTCTTCCCTTTCCACGATACGAGCTTCCTATTGTTTTTACGGCGCCTAAACTCCGTTGACCCTTAAGCCGAGACTGCAGCCACAAGCACGAGAGCTCGAGGTTGCTGCTTTGAAGCGTCCTTTTGCAGAACGAGCGCTCTTGTTGGAAGTGCACATCGGAAATCCAGGAGTGTGGGCTAGCTTGCGCTTTCAGCTTTGACTGCACTCTCAGATTAAGGGGGAAGGGAGTATAGTAAGCGCAGTTATACCCCAGAATTAGCGGGAGGAGGTGGGGGAGGCGGGGGGTTGCAGTAACAAATGTATTCTAAAGCATGAAAATAAGTATGTCGAGTGTTCTGTTGAGGGGTTAATAGATCACCCCTGAGCTGTGAAAGAATATACATCGGCCAAACCGGCCGATGTGTAAACGGCACGGCGCGCGTGCATGCGCTCCGGACGGATAACCCCAGGGGGCCACCCTCCTCTACCCACCCTAAGCGAAAAGTCGTTCAAAATCAGTGTACTAAAAGTGCACTGAAGTATACTAAAAGTATACTTTCAGCGTGGTCTTTGTACTGAATGTATACTTTAAGTGTACTTAAAGTGTACTTCCAGTAAAAATGGTGGTGGACTGAAAGTATACTCGACCGTACAAAACTAGTACATGTAGTAGAATCGTAGTGCCCGCGGTAAAAAGTAGTTCAAAATCAGTATACACGAAGTGGACTTAAGTATACTAAAGGTCTACTTTGAGTGCTTGCGGTCGGCGTACTCAAATTATAGTAACGGGTATATATATAGATATATATATATATATATGTGTGTGTATATATATATATAGTGTGATTTTTTAAGATCAACACATTAAAAACGCGATAGATAGCCCGATGCCGTTTTCACAGGATATTCGTAGCCTCGGCGGAGAATAGATGAGTAAACAAGTGTCGCAGCCCTAAGCGAAAAGTCGTTCAAAATCAGTGTACTAAAAGTGCACTGAAGTATACTAAAAGTATACTTTCAGTGTGGTCTTTGTACTGAATGTATACTTTAAGTGTACTTAAAGTGTACTTCCAGTAAAAATGGTGGTGGACTGAAAGTATACTCGACCGTACAAAACTAGTACATGTAGTAGAATCGTAGTGCCCGCGGTAAAAAGTAGTTCAAAATCAGTTTACAGGAAGTGCACTGAAGTATACAAAAGGTCTACTTTGAGTGCTGGCAGTCGGCGTACTCAAATTATAGTAACGGGTATATATATATATATATATATATATATATATATATATATATATATATATATATATATATATATAGTGCGATTTTTTAAGATCAACACATTAAAAACGCGATAGATAGCCCAAAGCCGTTTTCACAGGATATTCGTAACCTCGGCGGACATTAGATGAGTAAACAAGTGTCGCAGTACGTTGTCTAATTAAATTTTTTAATTGACAGTGTAATTGACCATGATGAATTTTCAATTTTAAAGGGGCTATGAATAAACTCTCGCCCAACCGAAACAATTTGCGAAAAGGCGACGAGTTTTGGGTTATTCATAGCTCAAAGTCGGCCTTCCGTCGCCTGATCAAAAAACAGCGCTCTGGACAGAGCGCAGGATGTTATGCTTGCGTAGTCGCTTCAGACGCACCGTTTGAAGTATGATCCTGGAGCATTCACTAAAAGCTCGCTGTCAAAAGTGTGCAAGTTTGTTCATGCTGAATCCGACAGCACTTTATAAGGGTTGTAACTTCACTAGAAAATAAATAATGCATGGAACTCCAATATGCGAAGGTCTCAGTAACACAAACACACATGCCATTAGCGACATTCCATGTCAAAACCGCTAAGTCACTCTCCATTTTCCCCGCCCCCGCCGCGCGTGCTTCTTGAATTGGGGGAAGAAAGTGAAAAACTTGATAAATAAATATCTCAAAGCCCCTTGCTGTTTCGTGAATAGTTTTGATTGGGTTACGCTCCAATAATGACTGCCTCTAAAACAGCAATAGAAAAAAGGTAATTTACGGATTTCAGTTAATTAATAAAAATGTTGCCACGGTTATCCACCCATGTAATGTCCGCTGAGTCGCACGACACACTGAAGGCTGCATCAACGTGGCAGCAAGCCCCTTTTTTTTCTAAAAACCTGTGGATTAAAAAATATCACCGGGTATACAGCTGACATAATGTGACCAAGGGATGCTTCATTTCTCATTTCACTGCAGACCACGCGGTCCAAAAGTTCCCCGGGGAAACGACCGGCACTGGCACTATCAGAGCATACTTACGTCGCAAATGCAGCATGGACTATAGCCCTAAAAAAAGCACAAATAGAAACGTTAGCTACATTGTACGCCACGGAAAGTAGCGTTATCTAACTTGTCAATAATTATTTTAGCTAGTCATTTCTACTATATTTATCAATTGAAAAGTCTACTTTTATTGCAAAGATAGCTTTTTTTTCCCTGAACTGTATTTGTTACGTTTATTGCAGAATAAAGGTTTACTGTAAAAAACTGTCAGCACTATTCTGAAGCTAGATGATCGAGGGCAATTGCACCAAGTGTTTGATGCTGCTGATGCAAAAGTATGCACATGTCTGTTTTCAAAATGCACCGCCACTTGCGTGCTGCCTCATAGGCTAGTAGACAAATAACGTTTGCAGGATGATCCAGTGTTTTCGTAATGCAGGTCTCAGCTCACTATACGCTGTTTCAGATATCTGCATCCACAGCAAGCAAAAGGACAGGAGGCAAAGGAAACCACGGCTAATAACGGTGACATAACATGCTCCACCTTGCATAGTCACATGCAGCGCAAATCAACTTCTGAACCGCATAAGCGAAGTGGTGTTATGAATCGAAGCTCGCTCTGAAATTGGCTGGAGAAATCTGCGCCTTCATGTGACAACCTCAAGCTTTCACCGAAAGTGTTTCATTGTGTAGATTTATCTTGCAAAACTCTAAGACATCTCAATTAACGTGAAAAGAACTTGACAATTGCAACAACGAACACGCCAACACAGTGGATCGAGAGTTCCACGCTGTAAAAGATCGATGTAAATTTTACGTGTCTTTCCCTCGGCAAAAAAAAAAAAAAATCGGGCACGCTCATTTTTACGAAATACGAGGTTGCCCTCATTATTTATTTGTCGCGAGAGCCGAGCCTTCCAGAAAAGCCGAGATCCCAGGAGTGCAAGCATGCGCAGATGAATCAGAATAGCCTTCGCGACGAAGGAGAAATTGCTTGATATAGTTTCGTTTTTACACTGAGAAAAGCCTAAAGTTTAGATAAAACCTAAGATTGACTAAATTTTTGTTAATTGTTTACAAACTTGATATAGTGACATTATTATCATTAATATATATTGATTTGCTTAGTTTTGTCTTAAAAAACAACAACAAAGAACAAAAAAATAGACTTTTGAAAACTGCGCATGACCATCGCTATCGCAATCAGCTTCCCTTCGGGCCCTTCGGCCGCCGGCGCCGTTGGAGTTCCGGAGGCTTCGAGCATCGCTCCCTGTTTACGTTTTAGCCGTTTCAGCGGACATTTTAGATATCTTAGTTGCGAATACCGTGTTCACGAATAGCAAGCGATTACTGAGAGCTGGGAGGCGCTGCGTCTTACCAACGCAAGTAAGTGGCAGACAGTCATGGCCGACTGGTGCAAGCCCCGGTGAGGAAGTTTCGTTTGTTTGTGCGTAGTGCGCCGCTGTTTTACCGTGCGCTTGCTAAGCTATGCTTGATTCTAACTATGCTCTACCCGGTGTTATTTCGTCATTTGAAAAGAGCGTATCTTCAAAATGTATGGCTCTCTCCGCAGAGTGAGAAAGATTCACGTGCGGCGGAACCGAGGGCGAGCCGAGGGCCTGTTGGTGGCGCCGTCCTACGACGCTCGCCCGACGACGCTTTTGCGGGGCGTTCTAGTGCAGTCCGACGGCAGATCAAGCAATCACAGGTCATGCTAGTTCTGACGTGTGGTCCTAACAGCCTCTCGCCAACGATTTGTTTCATAAAGCGGGAGCGAGAAAAGCGTTACAAGAGCGAGCAGCATGATTTCTTGCCTGTGCAGATGCCTGTGCCGTAGAGACGCGCGGTCTCTTTGCGTATGCCGAAGCGGCACGCTTTCCAAGTTTACGATTGCGTGATGTAAATAAAGTGAGTTTGGATGTCACGTTTGTTAGTGGTGGCGAAAGCCGCTACAAAAAGCAGAGCAGTTAGAGAAAGCAGAAACGGGAAAAAAATTCGAAAAGGACCTGAATATTTGATGAAGTTGAAAGACTACCAACGTACCAACTCGCCCAGTTATTCTTTGTCAAAGAATAATAGACGATAGTAATACTTTAAATATATGCCAACTTTTAAGTGGTTGTTACAAATTTGTAATTGATGCAGTACAGCCCTACGCTGCTCTAGTGCTTTTATGATATCAGGTAAGGTTTAGGATAGTTCATAGCAACCATTTATGTACGACTCATTATATTGAATCTTCCCTCTAAAAGCTCGAACTTATATAAAAAATGTGCAAATCATAAATGAAGCCGCACCACTGCATGTGTGTTCTCAGCAAAAGAAAAGGATGCATTCAAAAGGTGCCGATCATTTTGTGTCCTCTGTGTTAGAGCTTCTTTCAGGTATACATATATATATACACGCAAAATGTGGGTGTCTACGTCTAAAAGAGTGGAATTGACGTTTCCCGCAGGGCTGCAGGCCTGACTCAGTTTGGCTAGCAGGTTGCAACCTATGGGAACCTGCAGGGAACTGCATCACAAGAGTAAAAGTGACGTCCGCCCACTTATCTCTATTATGGGTGGCTGAATGATGCATCGAGCAGACAGGTATGAAGCCACCGGAAGTAAGCGGCCTGTCCTGATAGCGAGTGCTTGACAGGCTTTTCGATTCTCCCAAGTGCTGGTTCGAGCAACGTTCAAGCGCTGGGTTTTTTCTTGTCATCCCAAGAGAGCCTGCTTGTTGCGGAGTAACAGTGCATGCGGACCCGAGAAGTCTCCTGGGAAACCATTCGATGTGAAAATTTTGAGATTCTATTTTATCAAAAAGTGCATATGTCCCACTCATCACAGAGGAGAGTGTACAGTGAGGCAGGCTCGGAAACTTGAATAAAGTGATAAGTAGGATTTCAATTTCTGTCTTATCAATTATGTGAAGAACACTGATCATAATGTTTGTATGCTACACATACATACTTTCAGTTGAAGAATGCAATGCATCTTTTCTTTATGGCTTTTCTCACACAGTTTTAGAAGACGCTGGTACGTCAGTTTTATGAGGGATGTTTAAAAATAGAGCTGCCAAAGATTTCCTCGTAATTTTCACGTACATAGCCGCAAATAAAAATGACAACTCTCCTAGTCAATGTTGGAAAACGGCAGTACATTATTTTCACGAGGGAAGATTTGAAAATGATTCGATTGTCATTTTCACGTCTATACTCGCGACTTAAAAACGCGGTGCATCTTTTTTTTTTTGACAACTTTTCCCACATAATTTCATAACATGATTGTACGTCATTTTGACGAGAAATGTTTGGAAATAGAGCTGCCAAGACTTTCCTCGGAAATTTCCTGACTCAATCTTAAAGGTGCATCTCCCGATAATGACACCTCTGCATTATCATCAATTAAGTGTTGTCAACGGTGTTTCTTGACATTTCACGAGAATGGAGCTATGTGTCATGAAATTTCACAAATTGGAATCCAGCCGTTCAAAGAAACACCTTTGAAAAGTCAGCTTTCTAAATGCAGGCGCCGATTTTTCTGGCCAATTTTAGACCGTTCTTTCCATTCAGAACGCCCGACATACACGGCGTCCCAGGTAACTTAAACCAAACTTAAAAACACCGGAGCGCTCTGCAGGAGTGAAATCAACTGTCATTAGCAAGCGTCTTGCGAAAGTGCACAGATTGTTTTAATGCACCTGGTTATCTAAGTAACTAAGATTAATCAGCTAACCTTTCAAATATTCTTTTGAGGGCCAAGATGTCAATTGTAAAGTTGCAGGGCGCATTGAGAAACACCCAATTAAAGTGTTAGCAACATAATACGCTTTCGTGCTTTTTTTCCGGCCTTCAAAGAGCGCACAGAAAAAGGAGCATGCAAAGTGCACCTTGTTGAAAATAGTTTAATGGGGGTGTTTCTTAATGCGCTCTACAACTTTTCAATGCACACCTCGGCTTTTAAACGAAGATTTCAAAAGTTAGCTTGTTAGTCTTAATTAAATAACTAGGCACACTAAAAAAAAAATTGCGTGCACTTTCGCAAGAGACTTGCTAACAGCGTACATTTGGTTTCACTCCCGCAGAACGCCCCGGTTTCTTTTTAAAGTTTGGTGCAAGTTATCTGGGACGCCCCGTATATATGTACTAGTAGTGTACATTTAGTGCACGAAAAGCATACATGTAGTGTACTAAATGTACACTTATATTACGCTAGATGTGCACTCGAGGTGCACTTATGGTATACTACATATGCACTTGTGCTGTACTAAAAGTATACTATTTTGTTTCATAAAATTGTGAAACTAGTACGAGTTCAGTATATACTCTAAGTTCACTATTAGTATACATTCAGTATACTGATTTCGACCGACTTTTCGCTTAGGGAGTACGTTGTCTAATTAACTTTTTAATTGACAGTGTAATTGACCATGATGAATTTTCAATTTTAAAGGGGCTATGAATAAACTCTCGCCCAACCGAAACAATTTGTGAAAAGGCGACGAGTTTTGGGTTATTCATAGCTCAAAGTCTGCCTTCCGTCGCCTGATCAAAAAACAGCGCTCTGGACATGCAAAGCGCAGGATGTTATGCTTGCGTAGTCACTTCAAATGCACCGTTTGAAGTATGATCCTGAAGCATTCACTAAAAGCTCGCTGTCAAAAGTGTGCAAGTTTGTTTATGCTGAATCCGACAGCACTTTATAAGGGTTGTAACTTCACTAGAAAATAAAAAATGCATGGAACTTCAATATGCGAAGTTCTCAGTAACACAAACACACATGCCATTAGCGACATTCCATGTCAAAACCGCTAAGTCACTCTACATTTTCCCCGCCCCTGCCGCGCGTGGTTCTTGAATTGGGGGAAGAAAGTGAAAAAATTTGATAAATAAATATCTCAAAGCCCCTTGCTGTTTCGTGAATAGTTTTGATTGGGTTACGCTCCAATAATGACTGCCTCTAAAACAGCATAAAAAAAAGGTAATTTACGGATTTCAGTTAATTAATAAAAATGTTCCCACGGTTATCCACCCATGTAATGCCCGCTGAGTCGCACGACACACTGAAGACTGCATCAACGTGGCAGCAAGCCCCTTTTTTTCTAAAAACCTGTTGATTAAAAAATATCACCGGGTATACAGCTGACATAATGTGACAAAATAATGCTTCATTTCTCATTTCACTGCAGACCACGTGGTCCAAAAGTTCCCCGGGGAAACGACCGGCACTGGCACTGTCAGAGCATACGTATACGTCGCAAATGCAGCATGGACTATAGCCCTAAAAAAAGCACAAATAGAAACGTTAGCTACATTGTACGCCACGGAAAGTAGCGTTATCTAACTTGTCAATAATTATTTTAGCTAGTCATTTCTACTATATTTATCAATTGAAAAGTCTACTTTTATTGCAAAGATAGCTTTTTTTTTTTCCCCTGAACTGTATTTGTTACCTTTATTGCAGAATAAAAGTTTACTGTAAAAAACTGTCAGCACTATTCTGAAACTAGACGATCGAGGGCAATTGCACCAAGTGTTTGATGCTGCTGATGCAAAAGCATGCACATGTCTGTTTTCAAAATGCACCGCCACTTGCGTGCTGCCTCATAGGCTAGTAGACAAATAACGTTTGCAGGATGATCCAGTGTTTTTGTAATGCAGGTCTCAGCTCACTATACGCTGTTTCAGATATCTGCATCCACAGCAAGCAAAAGGACAGGAGGCAAAGAAAACCACGGCTAATAACGGAGACAGAAGATGCTCCACCTTGCATAGTCACATGCAGCGCAAATCAACTTCTGAACCGCATAAGCGAAGTGGTGTTATGAATGGAAGCTCGCGCTGAAATTGGCTGGAGAAATCGGCGCCTTCGTGTGACAACCTCAAGCTTTCACCGAAAGTGTTTCATTGTGTAGATTTATCTTGCAAAACTCTAAGACATCTGAATTCTCGTGAAAAGAACTTGACAATTGCAACAACGAACACGCCAACACAGTGTATCGAGAGTTCCACGCTGTAAAAGATCGACGTAAATTTTACGTGTCTTTCCCTCGGCAAAAAAAAAAAGTCGGGCACGCTCATTGTTTACAAAATACGAGGTTGCCCTCATTATTTACTTGTCACGAGAGCCGAGCCTTCCAGAAAAGCCGAGATCCCAGGAGTGCAAGCATGCGCAGATGAATCAGAATAGCCGTGGCGGCGAAGGAGAAATTGCTTGATATAGTTTCGGTTTTACACTGAGAAAAGCCTAAAGTTTAGATAAAACCTAAGATTGACTAAATTTTTGTTAATTGTTTACAAAATTGATATAGTGACATTATTATCATTAATATATATTGATTTGCTTAGTTTTGTCTTAAACAAAAAACAAAGAACAAAAAAATAGACTTTTGAAAACTGCGCATGACCATCGCTATTGCAATCAGCTTCCCTTCGGCCGCCGGCGCCGTTGGAGTTCCGGAGGCTTCGAGCATCGCTCCCTTTTTACGTTTTAGCCGTTTTAGCGGATATTTTAGATATCTTAGTTGCGAATACCGTGTTCAAGAATAGCAAGCGATTACTGAGAGCTGGGAGACGCTGCGTCTTACCAACGCAAGTAAGTGGCAGACAGTCATGGCCGACTGGTGCAAGCCCCGGTGAGGAAGTTTCGTTTGTTTCTGCGTAGTGCGCCGCTGTTTTACCGTGTGCTTGCTAAGCTATGCTTGATTCTAACTATGCTCTACCCGGTGTTATTTCGTCATTTGAAAAGAGCGTATCTTCAAAATGTATGGCTCTCTCCGCAGAGTGAGAAAGATTCACGTGCGGCGGAACCGAGGGCGAGCCGAGGGCCTGTCGGTTGCGCCGTCCTACGACGCTCGCCCGACGACGCTTTTGCGGAGCGTTCTAGTGTAGTCTGACGGCAGATCAAGCAATCACAGGTCATGCTAGTTCTGACGTGTGGTCCTAACAGCCTCTCGCCAACGATTTGTTTCATAAAGCGGGAGCGAGAAAAGCGTTACAAGAGCGAGCCGCATGATTTCTTGCCTGTGCTGATGCCTGTGCCGTAGAGACGTGCGGTCTCTTTGCGTATGCCGAAGCGGCACGCTTTCAAAGTTTACGATTGCGTGATGTAAATAAAGGGAGTTTGGATGTCACGTTTTTAGTAGCGGCGAAAGCCGCTACAAAAAGCGGAGCAGTTAGAGAAAGCAAAAACTTGACAAAATGCGAAAAGGACCAGAATATTCGATGGAGTTGAAAGACTACCAACGTACCAACTCGCTCAGTTATTCTTTGTCAAAGAATAATAGCCAATAGTAATAATTTAAATAAATGCCAACTTTTAATTGGTTACAAATTTGTAATTGATGCGGTACAGCCCTACGCTGCTCTAGTGCTTTTATGATATCAAGTAATGTGTAAATGTATAGGACAGCTCATAGCAACTATTTATGTACGACCCATTATATTGAATCTTTCCTCTAAAAGCTCGAAGTTATATAAAAAAAAAGTGCAAATCATAAATTAAGCCGCACCACTGAATGTGTAATAGCGTGTGACTTGTATGTATGTTCTCAGCAAAAGAAATGGATGCATTCAAAAATGGCTGATGATTTTGTTTCTTCTGTGTTAGAGCTTCTTTCAGGTACACGCAAAATGTGGGTGTCTACGTCTAAAAGAGTGGAATTGACGCTTCCCGCAGGGCTGCAGGCCTGACTCAGTTTGGCTAGCAGGTTGCAACCTATGGGAACCTGCAGGGAACTGCATCACAAGAGTAAAAGTGACGTCCGCCCACTGATCTCTATTATGGGTGGCTGAATGGTGCATCGAGCAGACAGGTATGAAGCCACCGGAAGTAAGCGGCCTGTCCTGATAGCGAGTGCTTGACAGGCTTTTCGATTCTCCCGAGTGCTGGTTCGAACAACGTTCAGGCGCTGGGGTTTTTTCTTCTCATCGCAAGAGAGCCTGCTTGTTGCGGAGTAACAGTGCATGCGGACCTGAGAAGTCTCCTGGGAAACCATTCGATTTGAAAATGTTGAGATTCTATTTTATGAAAAAGTGCATATGTCCCACGTTCAAATGTCTTATTCTTGGGATTTCACCCAGAACTAATTTCTGCGGCGCACTGGCACATGTGGAGAAGCGCACTGAACAAAGCAAATCCATCGCAATGATGACTTTGCGAGCGCTTTGAAAGGTTTGAGTGGCATAAACGACTTTATTTTTTCGAGCTCAATATTTCATACATTTTATGAAGTGTTAGTGTTGGGAATACTTTGCAGGTACAAAATTTCACAATCAGGAGTAATGTTCAATGCATTCGTATCCATGGGGTTACTTTTTTGCAGGACCAATTTTAAGCAATTTCGATGAACTCGCGAAACCTAAGCCTTCGTAAAAATTTAGTAGTTTACAGTAGTACAATTAATCTTGAAACCAATATTGAATACCGTAATTACTAAACTTCTAAAATAAAATGTTAATATTAGTACAGCCCTGAAAATGGCCATTCTCGAACGTTTTCGTTGTGGCCTTCATTAATCCACATGTGCTTAAAATGTAGCAGCTGCAACCTTAAATCTGGAAAAGGCTATTGTTTGTCACACATTTTCTTTATGGTGGCTAGGATTTTAGGTAATAAATGTTGTGCCCTGCAATGAACACTATTACCTGTAGCCCTGGGCATGCAAAGAAGGCACACCACCAATGTCTGACATATCAGGCTTTCAAAAATGCTATTGTCCGATTTTCCTCACCCTTGTGTCAGGATGAAGTGGTTACTATCTTGCTTTCCTCACATAGTGGTCCTTTGAGCGAGTTATGTGGTGTTATATCATAGGGTGGCATAGGGTCATTTTCTCTTCTCTTTTTACGCAGGATGTAATGGCACACCATCATCACAAAGAAGAGTGTAAAGTGAGGCAGGGTCGGAAACTTGAATAAAGTGATAAGTAGGATTTCAATTTCTGTCTTATCAATTATGTGAAGAACACTGATCATAATGTCTGTATGCTACACATACATACTTTCAGTTGAAAACTGCAATGCATCTTTTCTTTATGGCTTTTCTCACACAGTTTCAGAAGACTCTGGTACGTCATTTTTATGAGGAATGTTGGGAAATAGAGTTGCCAAAGATTTCCTCGTAATTTTCACGTACATAGCCGCAAATCAAAATGACGACTCTCCTAGTTAATGTTTAAAAACGGCAGTACATTATTTTCACGAGGGAAGATTTGAAAATGATTCAATTGTCATTTTCACGTCTATACTCGCAACTTAAAAACGCGGTGCCTCTTTTTTTTTTGACAACTTTTCCCACATAATTGCATCACATGATTGTACGTTATTTTGACGAGAAATGTTTGGAAATAGAGCTGCCAAGACTTTCCTCGGAAATTTCCTGACTCATTTTTAAGAGTGCATCTCCCGATAATGTCAACTCTAAATTATCATCAATTAAGTGTTGTCAACGGTGTTTCTTAACATTTCACGATAATGGAGCTATATGTCATTAAATTTCACATGTTGGAATCCAGCCGTTCAAAGAAACACCTTTGAAAAGTCAGCTTTTTAAATGCAGGTGCTGATTTTTCTGGCCAATTTTAGACCGTTCTTTCCATTCAGAACGCCCGACATACACGGCGTCCCAGATAACTTGCACCATACTTAAAAAACACCGGAGCGCTCTGCAGAAGTGAAACCAACTGTCATTAGCAAGCGTCTTGCGAAAGTGCACAGATTTTTTAATGCGCCTGATTATCTAAATAACTAAGATTAATTAGCTATCCTTTCAAATATTCTTTTAAGGGCCAAGATGTCCATTGTAAAGTTGCAGGGCGCATTAAGAAACACCCAATTAAAGTGTTTGCAACATAATACGCTTTCGTGCTTTTTTCCGGCCTTCAAAGAACGCACATTCGCGGCGCGCCCGCCCGCCGTGATTGGGGAAGCGAGTTGTCCCGCGGTATTTTTTGTATTTCGCGGGCGTTTTTTGAAGGCTAGGAAAAAGGAGCATGCAAAGTGCACCTTGTTGAAATTAGTTTAATGGGGTGTTTCTTAATGCGCTCTACAACTTTCCAATCCACACCTCGGCTTTTAAACGAAGATTTCAGAAGTTAGCTTGTTAGTCTTAATTAAATAACTAGGCGCACTAAAAAATTGCGTGCACTTTCGCAAGAGACTTGCTAACAGCGTACATTTGGTTTCACTCCCGCAGAATGTTCTGGTTTTTTTCAAAGTTTGGTGCAAGTTATCTGGGACACCCCGTATATATGTACTAGTAGTAGTACATTTAGTGCAGAAAAAGCATACATGTAGTGTACTAAATGTACACTTATATTATGCTAGATGTAAACTCGAGGTGCACTTATGGTACACTACATATGCACTTGTGCTGTATTAAAAGTATACTATTTTGTTTCATAAAAGTGTGAAACTAGTACGATTTTAGTACATACCCTAAGTTCACTATTAGTATACATTCAGTATACTGATTTCGAACGACTTTTCGCTAAGGGGAAGCCGTGTCGTGCTTAAGACAAGAACTGCGAGGGAACACTTCCTCCCGGCGGTTCGCGCACATAACGCGGTGGGATGGTCTAGCAGCTGAGAACGGAACATCTAATTGTGGTGGTCGCCCCTTCACGGCTGGCTGAGTGCCGCTCGCATCGGCGAATGGTCCAGGCCCCCGGGGAACTGAGCGCGTCTTTCTCACCGTTTGGGGGAGCACATCCGACGCCACCGACTCGTCGCGGGTCTCGACGCGATGTTTCCCACGAGTCCGGCTCTTTGCTCTCGGGTTTTACACACTTGGCGGATTCGTGCTCCTCTTTCTGGTTTCCTATTTTACGTTTGTTATCAAAGTTTGCGTCGTCTTGGCTGTGGACACCGCTGTTGTTAAGAGCGCTCCGCCCGGTCCATGTGTGATTCTCGAAATATCCAAGTAAAGCATATTCGGCGCCTTGTTCCTTCAAATAAAAAAAGTCTGAAAAGTACGAGGTGTGCTCAACCCACGCTGTTCATTCGAATAATTTGTGATTCTTTCTGAACAACGTTGCGTATCTGCTTTTCCAAAAAAGCACGGGTATAGCCAGTTGTTGGCATTAACGGAAGGGGCCTGACGAATGGTGAGGCACAAGTATTTTGATGAGAGTCGTCCTAGACAGACGCGATTAGCAACCAATAGCGCCTAATCATTCATAGCCTCTCCGCGATAAACGACGAGTTCCGGTTTGTCTTTGCGAAGTGGTTGTTACGACTGAACGCACAGCTATTTCATTCATATCGTATCGCGGTAATGCCAAGATACACTTCTCTATGCTGCACCACGGCCAAGCTAAACAGCGGCACTCATTACAGCCTTCACTCTCGTTTAAAAATAATGGGAGTTTTTCTACCGCGTGGTGGTGCGACAACGCCTTACCTCTAAGTACTGCCTGAACCACCCTGAACAAATGTTCCGACCACCGGGATTGAAACTGTGTTCCAGTGTGTTCTGACGAAACAGCTGTAGTGCTCTGCTTGAAATACTTTTGGCTTATAAGAAATAAACGCTTGTTTATGGAAACCTGTGATTGTGATCAACGTAACTGCAGGTTGGGTGGTGGAGTGATTATTGCATTAAACAATAAAATTAATTTGCACCGGCGGTTTGACCTCAAGACGAAGAACGTGTCTAGATCAACTTGCAGTATACTGGAGGTTAGATATGTTTGATTGGAAAATACGATTTCCCACAGTTGTGAGACCCGGCTGCGTTTAGTGATCACATAGACATGCTGGAGTCTGTAATAACTGCGTCTGATTATCACGTTCATATATAAGGCGATTTTAACCTCCGGGGGGGGGGGGGGGGGGGGGGGGGGGGGGAGAGGGAAGTGGTATTCAGTAACAGTTAATATTGCAGTGATTCTTCAACCAAACTCAAAGCATTTCGTTTTCTAGATTTTGTATGTATCAACAACATCGCTCAGTGTAACCGAATTACCAATGCGGCTCTTAAGGTTTTCGATTAACTTTTTATAAATGATCAGTGTCCTGAAGTTGATGCCGAAATTACCCCGCTAGTCAGGGTCGACAAGTATCATCTACCTCTTGTACTTTCGGTCTTGTTAGGTCTTTTCCGGACTCGATTTATTACCACTCCTTATAGGTATTGCGAGGGAGACTACTATGGATTGTACAAATATTTCAAATCCCTCGATTGGTCTATCGTAACAGATACAGAATCCGTTGATGTAGAGACAGAGTGTTTTATCAGCACTATTTTTGAAGGAATACACTTCTTTATTCCCGTTTGTGCACCATCGACTTCGAAGTTTGCTTTCTGATTTTCTTCAGAACATTGGCAGAACTGTCGTAGAAAACATCATTACCATCGACAGTACAAACAACTGGCTTGCAGTAGTGGTATGATAGCTACAGTGCGTGTAGATCCTTGGTAAAAAATTTATATGCATAGGATGTCAGGAGGAATAAAATTAGTGTTAAGAAGATGCCTATGGAAGAATCCTGAATGTTTCTGGGAATATACGAAGTAATACACAAATAAAGCTCGACAGCATATAAGTTTAAGGGATGAAGGCTGTGATTTCGATTCTCCAGAAGATGCAGCTCAAAAGTTTTCTGCGGTTTTCCGTAGTTGATTTTCATCAGACACATTGGATGTTGAAATATACCGCACTCAATGGAATAGAGGAGAACAGATGGAAGCATGTGACGTGGACTTGTCTGAAATAATTGAGGCGGATAAGAAACTCAAACCAAAGCGTGGGTTTTGATGGCATGCCTAGTTTTATTTTAGAAGGCTGTTCCTGTATCTTCACACCGGTATTGAAACGTATTTTTCTTTTGCATCTTTACCCGTGTTTTGCCCGTCTTGGACAAATTGGCGTAACGTCTGTGACATCCATTGGTCCAGCTCCCGTGATGCATCGCGCTTTTCGATGATCGTCGAGCGCTCGCTGGAATCGGTCATTTGGAACACAAAATTTAGCCACCCGTTCAAAATATTAGCGTGCGATTGTGATTAACAGATAGAGCTTTTTTTATTTCATTTATTTCTACACGTGAGTGATATATTTTATGTTTTGATTCAGTAAGTCTTCAAAATAAATCTGAAAAAAAAAACTAACACCCATCACATTTAGTCGTAAACGCATAGTATATACATATCCTTACAAGCTCAACATGTCCGAAATAGAAAGAACACGCGACCTTGTAGTGTAATGGGCCTCCGCGCTTCGGGTGGACTCGCACGTTAATGCTGTGGTAGTTTCATCATTGAGGATGCTTGGCATGGTGTCAAAAACTGCGCCAGAGTTTAAAATACTGTAATCTACGCTTGTGCTAGATAATTGCTTTGTCCACTCAAAATTCAAGTGTGCATCTACTGCCTGGAATTCACTTCATCCCTCAAAATCGAAGCGTATTGAAAGCGTCCATGCAGAACGCTTTATTCGCTTAATTTATGACCGATACGTCGGAAAGACATATTATTATCACTACAACTGGCTGCTGAGTAAAATAGGTATGAACACATTCTCCGAAAGAAGAGAGCTTCATGATTTCTTACTTTTGCGCGAACATTTAAACGGCAAAGTGTCATGCTCATGTTTATTATCCACCTTAGGCTTTTGTTTGACTTCTTGCTCTTTGAGGTCAATATAGCTGTTTTATATTGGTGGGTGCTCCCAGCTTTCGCCTGTCACCTGAGGGGAAGTTTTGTATAATGATATTTCGTCACCTTCAATTGACATGTTCACGTCTTTAAGCTATTAAGAAAAAACTTAGCAGTGTCAAAACTACACTAGATGTGATTTTTTATTTGGTATTTTGTGTGTAGTGCGTTAGTGTTTTTGATGTGTGTGTATGTTTCTTTGTCTGTGTTGTGGTGCACCACCGGAAAGGCAGGATGCTGTTGTTGGGCATCGATCAAGAAACAGAAACACTTTGGAGGTCTCAGTGGCGTACCTAGGGGGGACGGCACACATAGAAAGTAGTTGTGTTTTTTTCGCCCCTGGTGATGAGGATGACGATGATGTTGTTGTTTTTGTTGTTGTTATTGTTATTGTTGTTGTTGTTGGTGGTGGTGTTGGTGGCGGCGGCGGCGGCTTTGCGTAAAATCCCGCCTGTCTGCAAAAGCGGACTGGCTGTCTCAGCGCATTCATTCCATTGCATTGTAGTGAACACACACGGAAGGAAGATAACAAACCAGATAAGCTTCATCAAAGCACCTCCTAATCCTGACCTGGCGCCCATTATTTGTAGCAAAACAAGTTTACATTTAAAAACTGCATTGGTTTTTAATAACTCTGAACCACAGAGAAGAAAAAAACAAAGGGGTCGTGTTAACAGTTTTATAAATCGGGAAGACTGTCAAATAAAGTTATAGACAGTATCAGCAGAAGAGTGTTGTTTAATATTCCGACATTTTATTTGCCCCCTTTGAGTATTAAAAAAGAAGCATAAAACAAATTAGTACACCATGACACTGCATAAAACTTAGAACAGAGCTTTTCATGCTTTCGCTAAAGCAAATTTTTCTACAACAACATCAAAGTCAATTTGCTCAGTTTCTTCTCAAAAGAACAAGATTACAATTCGGTCCTGGCCCACCCAAGCTTGCAAATACGAAAGTATTAATTTCAACTTACTGAGTAACCTCTCACAGCCGTTGATGGGGACTGATATGATTAGCAGTATCTGACTGGCGATGCAAAGATAGAGAAAGACTTTCTCATCTCCATATACTGAACAATAAAGCGAAGGAGTTCTTCGGGTCGTGATACTTCCTGGACAGTCCGCTTTGAGAGCAACAATCTGCAGTCTAAAATCTCATCATATTCATCATTTGCGACGACGTCAGAGCTTTAAAATTCTCCAAAGCTGTAGCATTATGTCTTTAAGTTATTCTTTTCAGTACCGTATCACAGTCCGTCAAATTCAGTAAAAAGCCATACTTGACATGGGTGTCGTGTATATGTGAGTGAACCTCTGGTCGATTTCTATATGAAGACGCTCGAGACTCGAGTGTACGTTTCATGGACCTTTTCATTTCCCGCTTTCGGGATAAGAAACCCGTCTCCTCTCAGTATTTTCCAGACATTTGTTTTTGTTTTGTCTCGTACGCCTTTCAACTTAAATGCCCCACTCTTAGAAGAAGCGAAGCCCTTCATCAAGTGACTCGATTCTTTGCGTTGTTGTTTTTTTCATCATAAAAATAATATTGGAGCGCTTTTATGTGTCAAAGGCAGCATTGTGAAAGTTGGGTTTTGAATTTTATAGCTTTTTTAAAGGGGATCTTTGGAAATCAGTACCTTGCTCCAAAAGCCGTGCAGAATGAGAAACGCGTATCTCAGCATCCGGCTTTAAACGTCTTTCATCACCCTCACTTTCTGTCTTTCTGGTTTAATTTTCATTATTTATAATTCCCTGTTGAACTGTAAGTGCCTCGTCAGAAGGACAAAAAGAAATTCAGTTAAAGGTGATCTTTGGAAATCAGTACCTTGCTCCAAAAGCCGTGCAGAATGAGGAACGCGTATCTCAGCATCCGGCTTTAAACGTCTTCGTCACCCTCACTTTCTGTCTTTCTGGTTTAATTTTCATTATTTATCATTCCCTGTTGAACTGTAAGTGCCTCGTCAGAAGGACAAAAGAAATTCAGTTAAAGGTGATCTTTGGAACCAGTACCTTGCTCCAAAAGCCGTGCAGAATGAGGAACGCGTATCTCAGCATCCGGCTTTAAACATCTTTCGTCACCCTCACTTTCTGTCTTTCTGGTTTAATTTTCATTATTTATCATTTCCTGTTGAACTGGAAGTGCCTCGTCAGAAGGACAAAAAGAAATTCAGTTAAAGGTGATCTTTGGAAATCAGTACCTTGCTCCAAAAGCCGTGCAGAATGAGGAACGCGTATCTCAGCATCCGGCTTTAAACGTCTTTCGTCACCCTCACTTTCTGTCTTTCTGGTTTAATTTTCATTATTTATCATTCCCTGTTTAACTGTAAGTGCCTCGTCAAAAGGACAAAAAAAATTCAGTTAAAGGTGATCTTTGGAAATCAGTACCTTGCTCCAAAAGCCGTGCAGAATGAGGAACGCGTATCTCAGCATCCGGCTTTAAACGTCTTTCGTCACCCTCACTTTCTGTCTTTCTGGTTTAATTTTCATTATTTATCATTCCCTGTTGAACTGGAAGTGCCTCGTCAGAAGGACAAAAAAAATTCAGGCGCCCGCAGTCCTTTACGGAGACGGACTGCGGTTGCAACCGGTTTCACTTTCTGTCTTTCTGGTTTAATTTTCATTATTTATCATTCCCTGTTGAACTGGAAGTGCCTCGTCAGAAGGACAAAAAAAATTCAGGCGCCCGCAGTCCTTTACGGAGACGGACTGCGGTTGCAACCGGTTTTTCCTTTTCGCAGCATGCACTACCAGTAATAATCTGGTTCTTGGCCTTCCATAACTATGCGTTTCTGCCGTTGCTACACGATACTTTGTACAAAGTTTCTCAAAGCAACGCAGCGGCGCAGCCACCACGGTTCCTTATACTGCGTGTTGGCGCCAACATACAGAAATGTGGCGGCGCCCACGACACAAGGACAATTCTTGTCTTATATGGCAATAGAAAACAGTAATACACAGTTTCCCAACCTGTGGGTCGCGACCCAAAAGGATGTCGTGAAATGTTTCGAAAACTTGAAAAAAGTTAAACAGGTTTTCTTTGCCGTAACGTCGATAAAAACAAAGCACAAGTCGCAGCTCCACATCGAGCCGGAACTGATAAATGCGGTGTCTAAAATCCGACCTCGTTTTGGGAAACTGTGCTCTAAGAAACGAGCTGACTATAGACATTAAAAACAATTGTTTCGGCATGCGTTTTTTTATAGTTTTTTGCCTAGCTGATTTATTCTGACTGGATCAACTGGCAAATGACGTTTCAGCGTCAATTTTTGTATTACAGCTCATGCACTCAAAAAGAAACACTTGTGGCATTGCGAAAAGCGGAGCAGGGGCGGGGGGGGGGCGCTGCAGTACAGAGAATGAGAGAGAGGAGTCGGGAGCGACTCGTTGCGTTGGCTGCCGTCAGTGTTGGGCCCTGGCATGCTTACGGCTGTGTTCTTAAACTCTACTCGACTCTAGCTTCAAATGAAACCTAGACTCAGGAGGCATGTGGCTTCACAGACGCTTCTCGACGATTCCCCCACGGAGGAATTTCTCGAGATTCTGTACTCCACTCCAGCGTTCCCGGAGATATCTGGATACGAGAGTATACCAACATGTTTCGTCTAACACATAATTTTGGTGCAAAACATGAATATATGTTTATAATGCAATTAAATGCAAGGTGCAAGCGAGCTGTATGTTCGTTGTCTTTAAAAGAACCTGGTTTACAAACACTAAATTGATCAATTTCAAGCTTTTCTTTAGCCAGCATGAACGTTTGAGTTGTTTTATCGTTAGAACAAAGACAAGCGCTTTCCAGTCTGGCAGCGGTGTGGGAAAAAGAACAGCTGCCAGATTTTCCTTGCCCGAATTATGGTGAAAGACTGGCTAGTATTCCGTACACTGCCCCCGTCGGCGATAGCTGCGGAATGAAAGCGAGTGGCGGCACTGCGAGAGCTATCGGGGTCCAGAATTCGACAGCTTCCAAGCCACAAGAGAAAGCTGGAGAAAATACGACAGCCACAAGCAAATGAGCACTTTGCAGATGAAATATTTGCACCTCCTGGCCTTCAGAAGCCTTAGCCGTTCTCACCTTGCTGCCCTCTGGTTGTTCATTGCTTTTACAAAGGCGGAAAAAGAGGAGGATGAATAACTTCAGTATGCTTGTTGTTATTTGTATTTGTATTTGTTTATTTAAAGTGCCCAATAACGACCGAAGCCTACACATTGGTACACTTTTAATAACAACGCAGAGTACATATAAAAACAAACAAATGTTTTATCATTTCACACACTTTAAAAAAAAAAACATAAGAATTGAATAGTCACAAAGCATAAACACTATTTCAATACAGGAAGCAAGCACTTTTTAAATTGAGGTATGTTAGGGTTGAAAAAATGTCACCTGATTGAAATAATTTTGCAGTCGGCCGGAGGGTGACGTGAAATCAGTACCTTGCTCCAAAAGCCGTGCAGAATGAGGAACGCGTATCTCAGCATCCGGCTTTAAACGTCTTTCGTCACCCTCACTTTCTGTCTTTCTGGTTTAATTTTCATTATTTATCATTCCCTGTTGAACTGGAAGTGCCTCGTCAGAAGGACAAAAAAAATTCAGGCGCCCGCAGTCCTTTACGGAGACGGACTGCGGTTGCAACCGGTTTTTCCTTTTCGCAGCATGCACTACCAGTAATAATCTGGTTCTTGGCCTTCCATAACTATGCGTTTCTGCCGTTGCTACACGATACTTTGTACAAAGTTTCTCAAAGCAACGCAGCGGCGCAGCCACCACGGTTCCTTATACTGCGTGTTGGCGCCAACATACAGAAATGTGGCGGCGCCCACGACACAAGGACAATTCTTGTCTTATATGGCAATAGAAAACAGTAATACACAGTTTCCCAACCTGTGGGTCGCGACCCAAAAGGATGTCGTGAAATGTTTCGAAAACTTGAAAAAAGTTAAACAGGTTTTCTTTGCCGTAACGTCGATAAAAACAAAGCACAAGTCGCAGCTCCACATCGAGCCGGAACTGATAAATGCGGTGTCTAAAATCCGACCTCGTTTTGGGAAACTGTGCTCTAAGAAACGAGCTGACTATAGACATTAAAAACAATTGTTTCGGCATGCGTTTTTTTATAGTTTTTTGCCTAGCTGATTTATTCTGACTGGATCAACTGGCAAATGACGTTTCAGCGTCAATTTTTGTATTACAGCTCATGCACTCAAAAAGAAACACTTGTGGCATTGCGAAAAGCGGAGCAGGGGCGGGGGGGGGGGGGGGGGGGGGGGGGGGCGCTGCAGTACAGAGAATGAGAGAGAGGAGTCGGGAGCGACTCGTTGCGTTGGCTGCCGTCAGTGTTGGGCCCTGGCATGCTTACGGCTGTGTTCTTAAACTCTACTCGACTCTAGCTTCAAATGAAACCTAGACTCAGGAGGCATGTGGCTTCACAGACGCTTCTCGACGATTCCCCCACGGAGGAATTTCTCGAGATTCTGTACTCCACTCCAGCGTTCCCGGAGATATCTGGATACGAGAGTATACCAACATGTTCGTCTAACACATAATTTTGGTGCAAAACATGAATATATGTTTATAATGCAATTAAATGCAAAGGTGCAAGCGAGCTGTATGTTCGTTGTCTTTAAAAGAACCTGGTTTACAAACACTAAATTGATCAATTTCAAGCTTTTCTTTAGCCAGCATGAACGTTTGAGTTGTTTTATCGTTAGAACAAAGACAAGCGCTTTCCAGTCTGGCAGCGGTGTGGGAAAAAGAACAGCTGCCAGATTTTCCTTGCCCGAATTATGGTGAAAGACTGGCTAGTATTCCGTACACTGCCCCCGTCGGCGATAGCTGCGGAATGAAAGCGAGTGGCGGCACTGCGAGAGCTATCGGGGTCCAGAATTCGACAGCTTCCAAGCCACAAGAGAAAGCTGGAGAAAATACGACAGCACAAGCAAATGAGCACTTGCAGATGAAAGATTTGCACCTCCTGTCCTTCAGAAGCCTTAGCCGTTCTCACCTTGCTGCCCTCTGGTTGTTCATTGCTTTACAAAGGCGGAAAAAGAGGAGGATGAATAACTTCAGTATGCTTGTTGTTATTTGTATTTGTATTGTTTATTTAAAGTGCCCAATAACGACCCGAGCCTACACATTGGGACACTTTTAATAACACGCAGAGTACATATAAAAACAAACAAATGTTTTATCATTTCACACACTTTAAAAAAAAAAACATAAGAATTGAATAGTCACAAAGCATAACACTATTTCAATACAGGAAGCAAGCACTTTTTAAATTGAGGTATGTTAGGGTTGAAAAAATGTCACCTGATTGAAATAATTTTGCAGTCGGCCGGAGGGTGACGTGAATTCAGTATGATTGACATGAAAAGTGCGATTATAGCGAACATTTCTGTCGGGCATATGATCGTTAATAGATGAGACCAGAGAGCAAATATTGTACTAGGAATGTATGAATTTAAGCGAATACGAGGTCGTGCGAACATCGCCTTGATGCAAGGTTAGTAATTTGCAAGTGTTTAATTATTTTCCGTATGCATATGAGTAATGTGACGGAGATGTAAAACGATAAATTATGTATATAGATAGAATTAGGAGAAGCGTGTTGGTTAAACCTCTTGGTATGCGAACAAAAAGGAGACAAGGGACACACGTTCGCATACCAAGATAAATTCTGGAAATTTTTTTCTTTACACGTTTCACATTTTTGGAAGCTGTAGTACTCAGGCTATTCCAAATCACAAAGAAGAAGTCATGTTTTGGAATAACTATGCTTTGATAAAACACAAAGAAAAAGAAAACACTTGAAAACACTTACTAAATCTCGAAATTGCACCGAGAAGACGAAAACACGCTCACACGTATGACACGGGCGAGTTAAAGTCAAGTCTGGAGTCAATCATCACTCCAAGATCTTTCACAATCGTAACGCAAATAATCATTGAATCTTCTAAGTGGTGCACGAAATTGGTTGTATTAGTATTACGTGTGAAAGATATTACATTTGTTTTTCCAGTGTTAAGATCAAGCCCATTGTCTTTCCACCATTGACAAATAAAATTTATATCTTCCTGCAGTAGAGCACGATCATTTAATGTCAAAATATTTTTATTGATCTTGAGGTCCTCTGCGAACTGCAAGAGGCTGGAATGAAGTTGACGTCTTGGATAGTTTTGACAAATAAATTAAAAACAAGAGGTCCAATATTGGAACCCTGGGGTACACAAGATGGTGCAAGAAAAAAAAAAGAGACCTTACATTTGCGTAGCAAACACAGTTTTCTCTCTGCAAAAAGATACTTTCAAACCAAGAATAATACTCCTCATTGAGACCAAACAAAGTTTATGTAACAGTAACTTACGATTTACACTATCAAATTCCTTGCTACAGTCAAAATACACTGGGTCAGTTTGCTCTCGAGAACAGACTCTGGGGGCAACATCATTTAAAAAACACACGATTTCTTTCAACAGACCTGCTGCTCCTGAAACCATACTGTGCATCGGGTATTACGTGCTTAAAACAATATGTTAAATGCTTATTGGTGATTTTTTCGAACACCTTCGGAAATGCGGAGAGCAATGATATCGGTCTATAGTTTATAATATCCGTTGAGGTGCCTGATTCAGGAAGAGGGTTACTAAGCCCTTTTCTCAGACGGTCAGAAAAACATTGCTTCAGGGACATAAAAAATACGTGATGTCGAATGGGAGCCAGTATAACGATACACACCTTAACTATAAAATTAGGTATGCCATCAAGGCCACATGATTTTTTAGACGGGAGCAAGCTTATGAATTGCCCATACAACGTCGGCAAGGCTAATTGTAGGAGAAGGAATATGGTTATGAACAACTTGTTAAATGTCTGTGTTTTCAACAATAACCGATGAATAGGTTTGCAAGAAGTACTTGGCGAATTGATTGCACAGCGTATCTGGGCCAGAAGAATATTCGCCGTGTATCACTAGTAACGCAGGACTCGATTTATCTCGAGTTTCCTTTTAACCAAATACCAAAACTCCTGGGGACGCTTAGAAACACTTCCTTTCAAGTGTTTACCATAAGACACTTTATCACGTTTATACGCTCCGTGCGGGAACTGTAAGGAGTGATTTGAAAAACGCGCGTAGCACCGCCAGCAGAAGAGCTGACGTTCGACTGTGAGACGTGTTCAGCAGCCTGCGGCGCCTTTTAGCATGCGAAGCGGTAGCGGCGGAAGTGCGCACGGACGGACTTTTGCTTTTTGAGCCGATACGTTGAGGGTGACGTTGCATGAGAGGTGGGGAAGACCTAAGAAGGGCATCGAGCTGTTCTTTGCTTCATATACTGAGTTTGAGTTACGGTCGAAAAAGGGGTTTGAGCAATTTTCCGAAAAGCACGATGGCCGCCACCATAACTGCTCTCAGTGGAAAATTTGTTTGACTCGTCGCTGTAAACATAGGACTGCTGGGACGATGATATTTGAAGGCGAGTGAGCTAAAGGAAAGTGTGTTCACCACTGTCTCACTAGGAAATTTGTTTAGCTTGTCGCTAGAACAGTAGGGCTGCTTGGACGATGATATTTGGAGGCGAGTGAGATGTTCACTACCTTTGTGCACTAAGTGTGCCAAGTTTCATTAAGACAGCAGGTGGGAAAGTTGTGTTTCGAACGAATATATGAATAAAGCTTTACGGGATATCGAATATTGGACCCAAAATGTTGTGTTGTAACCGGGCTGTTTTGAATTGCAGATTTGGGCACACAGGTGCTTGAACATGACAGCAACTTGGCACAACACTTATTATACCAAAAAGAGGTGGCGTAGGGAAACCAGAAGGAAATTCGGTTTAGTGCCGCGTAACTGAATGTGAACCGGTTTTTACCGTCAAAGGCTGTCAAGAGAACACCCCTCGTCTTAAGAAGTTCACACTTTACAGGTAGGAAGGGACCCGTCGACGGTACTTCCAATTCAAACAAATTTACAATAGGTTGATTCAAACCCGAGAAACAAAAAATTGTCGTCTACAGGACTCGGGGTGTCGGCATTTCCACATCCAAAAGGAGGCTGGTCAAAAAAGGAAGCACACCACATAAACTTCCATACTCAAACGTCAATTCTCCAGTGATTCCGAGTTTCATTGTAGTTTTCCTTGGATTCATATTTGTCACGTTTTGTACCGTGCGAATTTTCTTCATGAAGTACAGACTGCGTGCCATACTGGTCCGGAAATATCATCGACACGTATGATGGGGACCAAACGTCTTTGGAGGGCATTCCTCCAACAAAATTGGCACTGCATACCCGCGAGTGTGAGATGGCATTTTAGTTCGTCCAATCGGCTCTAACATATGTAGGCGCTACTGGTACAAAAACAAACGCAGAGCGCAAAGCGGCAGTGTAGAATATGTCAGCCGTGCCGACACAGTGGCAGGCATGATCGGGAGACCAAATTTCTCGCGTCGTACGGCACGGATTCATTGTTGTCGCTGTCCCACAAAACATCGGCGAGTTGAAAAACTGCAAAACTTTGTCCCCACGTGATACGACGTATAACCATTGGAGCACTTAACGACGCAGCAGTTTATGCTGTCAACCTAGCGCAACCGCATTGCTCCGACTTCAATGCGTACCAATGTACACGGCGTGGTTTCGTTTCGCTGGGGTTCTCACTGCCTACCTTCGGTAACGGCCGCGCGGCGGCGCGCCGGTCGCGTCGCACGGAGTGTATAATAATAGTTTATTTTCCATGAAGCATGGTGGGGCAAAGGGTAAAAGCCTCAAAGGAGGCTTGACCAGCCCTCGGCCCCGTACATTGGCAATGCAGCAAAAAAAAAAAAAATGCACGAGATTACAAAACAGTCATTAATCACCTAAACAGATGGCATGCACAGTCGTTGCAGACAGAAATCCGAAAAACACAAAAAGAGTGCATTCTATATAGCATAAACAAATTTAAAGAATCATTTGAGTGAGGGAGGAAAATCACTGCTACAGATAAAGAGAACGCAAAGCCTCGAAGGAGATAGTGTCAATGCAAATTTCTTTTTCTAGGTGAAAATTTAACAGTTTTGGTATGGTATATCGCAACATTTGCCTACCATAGTAAGTAGAACAGTAGACAACCTTCCAATACTCCATGTGTCTAGTTAAGTGAACGTGTAGATTTGGTGTCAATGCCGCTAGAGTTGACAACGATTTATAATGTTTTCTTTTTTCGCGCACCAAGCGTTTTAGTTCGCGAGAGAACCAAGAGGGATATCTGTTTGATCGATCAGTTTGTTTTCGTGGTATAAAACTCTGCATACCGGTCATCACAATATTAGCGAAAGCAGTGACTGCCTCGTCAATCGAATCTAAGCAAGGAACGCCGTCCCACGCATACGCAGCAAAAAATAGATACAAATCAAGGTATGAGCCGTTGCAGTAATCAAACCGATATATGTTTCTCACGGACGTGACTAGCACGTCTGCCTTAACAGAAACTGGAACATGCCATACATCGGCAAGGACAACTAGATTACTCACTTTCGGAATATTGTAAATTTCAAGGTTAGTAAAAAGAACGTCCAAAGTGTTTTCACATTCATTTTGAGGAACTTCGCCATGATAAAGATCGTTGTAGTAAAAAAACTTTTAAGAGATGATTGCGTTTTCGACAGCTGGACGCTGAGGCTTCGCTAGACCACCAGGTACCAGGTCCATTAATGTCGCCGACAATGTTCTCATTAAAGTTAACGGGGTCAAGTCTTTTCCGATAAACTTGTCAAAACCTGGACAAATTCCTTGGAATCGAGAGACGGGGGTAACTAATAATTTTCTATTAAAATATTTTTGGGTCCGTTTGTTTTCACTTCAAGCCGAAAACATTCTTCATAACTTTCAAGATCCAAGCGGCAAAGTGCCCTAATGTTGTTGCGTAGGGCTGTAAGTACACCGTCCCCGTATTTCTGTCCAGTAGCTCCGTAGTGGCGATCAGGGCGAAATATAGAGTAGTTGTCAGAAAATTATTAAAAAATGAAATATCATTTAATAGCCAGGTTGCTGTAATACAATACACATCGTAGTCTGAAAGCACAACCCCTTCAGAGAACGTACTGGCCTTAGTGGGGAAACCCCTTACGGTTTGGTAGGAGAACGTTAAAGTTTTGAGCTTCTCCCGTGTCTTCATTTGCAAGCAAGTTGGTCGGTTTTAGTATACCTCAAAACTGACGAAAAGGACACCCCTCAGGTCACACTAGTGGATCGTTGATAATATCAAACTTGTCGGCATTTACAAAGACGTGAAAAGACGAGTATGAAGAAAACGCCACTGCATGCACCTCCCAGCCAGACAAAGGTGAATCTGTCCTTGCTAAGAAGGCAGAGAAGTCAACAATGCTTTTCTCATTAAGCTTGTTGAAACTGAAGAAGGTAGTGGGTAAGAAAGGTAGCAGCTATACTTCGTTTCAGCCCAAGTTCAGACGCAGCCAATGCTACAAGGGCGAGCTCCGGGCTTTCAGCGTCCCTGCCAAGCATGCGCGCTCTTGCAGAGCAAGCATTGTACAGGACCATATGCTCGCGCTCGTAGCATCGGTAGCGTCTAGATTTAAGCTGAAACCAAGTGTACAGCAGCACGCCGATTGTGCGCAGCGCCCCCCGCA
The DNA here is from genome assembly GCA_013358835.2 of Ixodes persulcatus. NCBI lineage: Eukaryota > Metazoa > Arthropoda > Arachnida > Ixodida > Ixodidae > Ixodes > Ixodes persulcatus. The sequence continues at coordinate 120,058 of JABSTQ010010634.1, read as the reverse complement.
ATTTCCTCCACGGCGCTGCCATCTCCCTGCGTGGAGAGAGGCGTTCGAACGGGAGACTAGCCAGTCTTTCTAGGGACCATACCCGAATTCGGCTGGTTCACACAGCACCCCATATTCAACATGATCATTTTAGTGCAAGCTTGCAATTTCTTGTCGATTCTTTGTACCTGTGGCATCCAAGGCTGATGCATGCCCGCATAATACTGTAAAACCCCCCATTTTCGCATCCCCTATTTTTCGCGAATCGGTCACAGAGGACATAATCGCGGCCATCAAATTCCGCGAATTCTAGGCGCCTGCATTGAAACTCTTCAGGACCGAAATTTTCGCGTGCCCTTTAATTTCGCGAATTTTTCAATTCGCGAAATTTGTGAACATTAAAGGGGGGGTGCAACGATTTCCGGGCTTCGGTCAAAAATTTGTAGAAGTTGCCCTCTGACACTTCTGAAGTAACGAACAGAAAACCGATTTCGCATGCGTGTCCTAGTTGTTGCGTAAAAAAAAGATAAATATTGGCATTTCGGGCACCCCTCAACTCACTCCCAGTCTTCAGGGTCACACCTGGTCGCACTCCCAGTTACGTCATTCGGAGTGCCGTGTAGGTTCCCGTGTGCTATCTCGGAGGACGCTTCCTCTCCCTCTCTCTGCTGACATTAGCGGGCGTTATGCTGCAGCTTAGAGCCGAGCGAGGTCACGTAATCTTCTAGCAGTTGTTCCTTCGGCTGCCACTTGGGGCTGCAGGTGGGGGAAAAAGCTCGACTTTTGTTTTGCGATTATGCAGCGGAATCGCGACATTTTTAATGAAAGAGGTGTTTTCTCTATCCTCTGGGACACGATAAACAACGTAAAAAGGACGAGATGCAAATTCTTTTAATTATAAAATCGTTGCACCACCCCTTTAAGGGTTTTACAGTAGCTGCTGCTGATGGACATATTAAAACTGCTCTAGAATGTTTTCAATGCTGCGTGTAGATATAGAGCCCGAAAAAAAAAAAAAAAGATAAGGCCTATGCACACAGTGGCCTTTGACTACGTTTTTTTTAACATAGGCGTTGATGCCACCGCGAGTCACCAGGATATTTATGCTTCGTATATCGCCTGCAGAGCTACTACTTGATTTGATGGCCATGTTTGAAGCACGAATGCCCCGGTGTTTCGCGATCATAACTTGACATCTCATAACGTGGAAAATACGTTTATTGAAGCATGACTGGTAGGACCGTCACTCTTGCCCGAACTAGTCTTGCGGTCAAATGCAACTGTGTGGGTGGGCTTTTAGCATAAATGCACAAATTCATCCCTGTGGTACGTTTCACTCAAACAGTGTCGACAAAGAACTTTTACTCCATACGTTGAGCTAATCAAAATCTCACGTCACAAGGTCCCAGTCCTCCGGGAACTTGAGAAACACAGCGTGCTGGCGATGAGCTGCGACGGTTGCCAATGACACTGTGGGTTGGAACATATTCACCAGGTCGCCCGATGCTGTGCACCGAAATTTCCCAGCGCTGGAAAACTGCAGCTCAATCAGCAGCTTGAACATTGGAGGGACCGGCAGACCACGAAAGTACTCGCACTCCTCCATCGTCGCTTTCGTAAAGCAGTAAAGAGCAAACAATTCACGGTCGCTGAACACCCATCGCGCTCAGCCGGTTAATAAAACACCCTAAAGGCTCGAATCTTCGCTCTGGTACAGGAGTTTGTCGCTTCTGAAGACAAAATCTACCAACTCGGTAAATGATGCGTCGGTCGCCATGACAGCCCAAAACCAACTCAAGTCTAAAGGAAACTTTTCTAAAGACAAGTCTAAAGGAAACTACGAGGTAGCTCCTGAGCTACCCTGAGATTTTGGCGGGAATTGTGCAGTATTTCCTCAGTCGAGTGAAGTTTCGAGTCGAGTTCAAACTCTGAAGCAAAAAATCGTCCTCCAGTGGAGTTTGAGTAGAGTTTAGAGTTGAGTATCGTTTATGAATTCGGCCGCTAAGCTTTGACGCCCGGGCGGCCGCCGTATTTCGGCACGAGGGGAGCGTTCTGCACTAGCCGCTCGGGCAGCAAGCTTTCGGCCCGCAGTGCCCTTTGTTCTATCTTAACCCAGGGCTTCTTCGTCGACTACTCGTCCCCCCCCCCCCCCCCCCCTTCTTCCTTTTCGGGCCCAGGGCACGTGCCTTCCCCGTATCACACCCTAGGTACGCCACTAAGAGGTCCCACGATGATTGACCACCTGCTCAACAGCAAAGTCGACGCGAGAGACTTATTGCTGGTATGAAGTGCGACAAATTGTTTGAGACAGTTGCAATCGCCGCCTTCTGCACGCTGCCATCTTTGTCTCCTGGGCTGTGGAAGACGTTGAGAACAGCAGCTCCCTGAATTCCAGACGCCGCGCAAACGTCACCAGCCCATTAACTTTTTTTTTTTTTTTTTTTTTTGTGATAGGTTTTGAAAGACGTATTTACAACGCAGGATATACTCTTAGAGCCCTAGGGCGTTCGGTGCTCGAAATGCCGAGCGCAGGCCGTCCACGCGCGAGTCATGCAGAAGTGTCAACGAATGCCGGAGAGAACGGCTGACAAGAGCGAACGCGAGAACGGGCGTGAACGCAATAACCCTTGCGCACCGACTGACACAATGACATGTTTCGTCCAGAATGGAGCGTCGTTCACCATGCAACGTGCGAACAAACAAACAGAGAAAAAAGAAACCGGCTCTGGACCAAGGTAACGACGGTGTTTTCTTAAGGCTTCCGTGCCGCGGGCCACGCGTTGGGTTGGTTCGTCGCGGTTCCGCGAGCGCGCGAGAGCTGGCCACGGCGGCGGCGACGTCCAGTTCCGCTGGAAACTGGGTTCGCAGCTCGACTGGCGAGCGTGGGAGACTCGTCGGACTCGATCCCCTCCGAATCGAAGCAGTGCTAATACGGGTTCTTCCGCGGCCTCTCCCGCTCGGGGCGTTCGAGGGGCTGACGCTGGCGGCCCCGGCAGCTGAATTATAGCCATCGCTGGGAGGGCTCCCTGGAAGGGCTCCCAGGTTCACGCTCAGGTTCCATGGAGGCAAGCAATGTTGAGAGTACAAACCAGCCGCGCTGTAAAGGGCTCCGCAATTCGGTGCGGTAAAGATTACTGAGTCGCCTGGAATTGCGCGACACTGCGAAACGTCGGAGGTGTGTTTTTTTATTGTCACCGAAGGCGTGGCCAGCGGTGCGGGGAACCGGGCTGCGGGGACAAACCAGGCATACTTACACGTATATTTCGCAATAGTGATTCGCAGTCCGTAAGTACGTATATTTTTACGAAGGGAATGGCGCACTGCGTTACGGGTCGAGTGATATAATGCGGGACTCGATTCGTGTTCAACTTCCTAAGGAAACATATTCGAGTTTCAGGGAAGCGAAGGAAGTTGCATGTTTGTCACAGACTTTTCCTGGACTGTCTAAGCCGCTCGACGAAGTCGATTGGTGGGCATCAGGGTCAGTGGAGTGCAGGCCTATCCCATGTCGTTATTCGTTTAGAACATTGCTCCGCACGATCAAACTTCCTGGATATTTCTTGTGTTGTTCACCCGGAACCAATCGGGATGGCGAAGCTCGTTCTGAAAATCGCTGCTGCTGTCCTTTAACTCGTCTTCGGTGGAACCTAAAGCCGCGCTCGCAGTGCTCATACATCAAACGACACTCTGCAGACACGATCTGAGGCGTGTTTCTTTTTTGGATGATATTCGCCGTACGAAGAGAGCAGTCCTGTGTTCATCCGCAGTCACAGCGATAGCAAGTCACGGCGAAGTCTTTGGGCATGGGCATCGCGTTCACGCACCGTGGGGCAAGTGAACAAAAGCGTTCGGAACAAACTAGACATCGAACCGTATTGTTCCAAGGACTTTTTTTTTTTTTCGGAACGCGTGAAAACGGGCTTTTAGAGCGAGCTCTTGGCATTGACAGTGGAAGAATGGCATTTTATTATCGGCTTTTTTTTTTTCTTTCTAGAGAGCGCGTGCAGCGGGCATCGGGTACTGCAAATACCCCAACGTAGCGGACTCGTGGGTTCGATGGCTGCGGGCGACAGGCGGTCTTTTTCGAGGATTTTGCAACATCGACGACGGACACCACCACCAACATCAACAACGGACGGACGTTATTTCCAGTGGTGGGAAGAGCAGCTATCGCGCTGGAGAACATGTCTGCAGGCATATTGGAAGCATGTAGGAAGCAAACATACTTGGAACATGCTTCAGGCACGTGCGCAGACAATTCTCTCAGCATGCCTTTTGCATGATGTTTGAGAAACATAACTGCGGATCAAGGCTTCGAACAGGCGGCATAGCCCATATCGCTTATCGCGCGCAGTTGGTCCGTGACCAAATCGACATGTCGAAGCACGCGTCGTCCTCGCAGTTAGCTGCACCGTTTTCAAAGAGCGTCGTTTTTCTCTCGCATACGCTAATGTCCTCTAATAAGGGTGAATTACCGCACTGTCGGTATCATTAGCAGCAGCATTTGTGAAAGAGGCTTGGACGCCTGATTTCCTACGTAGTACGAGTAGAGCGACTAATTGTGATCAGAACGCCCACTTCTAGTAAGTGATACGCGTCAGATTTGAACCTGTCAAGATTTCATTCTTAGTGTACGCGATGCAGACGGCATTCGTGAGTGCTTCGCGTTTCCCGCACTGATTTTTCCCCCGCGTACTCTCCAGCAATGTTGTAACTGCGCGAGGTCAGCTTTCTTCGCGAAACAAATTAAACAAAACTAAAGGACTAAAGGGGGAGGCAGGCGCGCGCGGAGAGCCCCAACAGCGGCGGACACATGCGCAACGAAATCTGGCATCGCGCGGCGTCGTTATGGCGAGCGTCGCGCGACGCCCCCTTTTCATCGCGCACGCGTTGGTCGTTTACGAATAGGTGACACGACCACGTGACTTCCGACCGGAGGAAGTCGTGAGGCGCATCCTTCGAGAAACGGCTGGCGCGCGAGGATCTCACGAAGAAGGACGCATCCGTGCGGAAAAGCGGCCAATCGTTCATCGATGGCCGGCCTTCGTGGACCGCTTGCGGCCTCATTCGCAGCGTCTTCTTCCCTTTGTGTCGGCGTGGAAGTCGATCACGAAAACACCCGCGCGCAGCTGCTGCCTTTCCCCGGGGAGGAGTCCGGCGTCTGTCGCTGAGGTCAGACGTGCTTCGAGACTGCGCCGAACTCGTCCCCTGCAAGTCGCTGCTCGGGGAGGGGACAGGTGTCGTGATGGCCGCGCAGTTTCTCGCTGCATCGCTCGGATTTCGGCGTGGGGCGGAGGCACTGGGCACCTCAACCTTGGACGGGATTGATACGGTGAAAAGTTGTTAAGATCTTGGGACGCTTACCTGGCAGGAATAACTAACATAGGCCATCGTTAGTTTATTAAACGACACCCCAACTTAGTGGAATCAACGACGGATAATTATACGAAACTCCATGCCGAATTTCGCAAGTATCAATGGCTGCACTCCCATGCCTGATGTGACGTCACACCAGGCTTGCAATTGTCCGATCTTGTGCCTCATTCCTCCGTGGGAACACAGTGCTCCCGACGCACAGCCGCGTCCCATTTGACTCGCCACTATAAATCTCGCGGTGACAACCGCACAACGAGAGTCCACTTTCCTTCACAAAACTTCTGCTAGCGCAGCAAGGAGGGTGAACCACGTCGCAGCGCTCACGCGGAGGACAAAATTCCCAGGGCGCTTCAGTTCGGCGCCATCTTTGCGTTCTGTTACGTCAGGGCATCCGCTGCTCTGAGGGTGGAAGAGGAAAACGCCGTTTATGCACGCTTGGTTTAATATAAAATTACTCGTCCAGGGAAGCGCACAAAATTCAGAATTGTCGTGGAAGGGGCTCCTACAGCTATTGACAATAAAGTCTAAATGTTTTCTTGAATACGAAATTTGACCGGACGATCCCTTTAAGGAGTGCCCATGCACACAGTTGCGTTTTAGCGCACTTGACTGCGCTGCGTCCTGTCACCAGGTCATCCTTTATTCCTATGAAGCGTGGCAACCAATTCAGCAATTAGCTCGGCACGCGGCTTACGATGCCTAGAGGCACTCGAACGCTCTCAAACGCAATTGTATGGGCCTTTAGTCTGGAGACTTTAGGGGATATTGCAAATTGTGTTCCGGCGTCTATTTCTTCCCTTCGCTTTTCTGTCAAAGTTTGCTCGTATGAGAGTAACACTGGATTCACAAGGCTGATATCATACTACTCGCGTTCTGCACTTTGCGACTGGGTGCACACTGTGTTTGTTTGCTAAAACTGACATCTTTCAATTGCAAGGTGATCTTAAATTGATGGGGCTGACCCCGCTGAATCTTTCACACGCTGCCAGTGATTGCGGTTGTTTCGAATGCCACCGCCAAGCTGACTTTATTAAAATGTTTTTTTCTACATTGAAGTACAACAAGCTAGTTTTCATGCCAAAGCATAATTTGAATATTTTGAATTCTTTCTGGTAAATATAGAGCCGGCCGTCTCATGTGGTGGTCGACTGTAGTCTACGCAAGGTCTCAATTATACAGCACACGCCATCAAAGCTTTCAAGTAAACCACACATTCACACTTGTCACCATTCCAGTCAGGAACCTATGGCCAGCGCCAGCTTAGTCAATGATTAGACGGCAAATATTGAAATGAACCCACTGCGCCCCCCAAGAGGCAACGAGTTCTACGTGTTGTCATAAATCTTTAAAAATTAACGAAAGTAATATCGTAATTCAGTCTTCTAACCTTTGAGTGAAGTGTCGTCGTCTGCAGAAGTAGGAATGGTGGCGCGGAGGAAGTGCAAGCTCACTGTCAGCACGCGCTCAACGGCAACGCGCAGCTCTCGAACTCTCCGCGATGTCAGCAGCTCACCTTGAATTACTGCACCATTTCAAAGTACGAGCTACCGCTGCCCCCTATTCAAAATACCAGCGACTACTCCGCCCGCCGACATTTCTCACGACGAGACACTGGCGACCGTCAAACGGCCGGCCCTGCCACGTCGCACTGCCCAGTCTCCAACGGGGACGCCAAAGCAGCGTGTTGGTTCACTCGTCGACGGCGTGAGACGGAAGTTGCGGTGGCCGAGGTGGGACAACGGTCCCACCATATAATATATTATTGACCCGTTATCTATATACATATATTCTTTGGTGTCTTCGGTTGGTGTGTCCCACTTTGGGCTAATCCTCGAAACAATAAATGTTAAAAAAAAAAAAAAAAAAAAAAAAAAAACTTAGCAAAAAGCGGGATGGCGGCTTCTTCGTCAGAGCGTGGCGAATGGCTGAGCAGGGTCTTTTGTTCTGGCAGCGGCGTGCCGAGCAGAAGCGTGCATCCGGCGAGAAGAGCTCATCGACGGGCCTCCCGCGTGTCTTCTGCCCCCGAAGACGTGATCTGGTTTGTCACGTGAACAATCGTTCGGCCGACGTTCCACGGCAGGTGGCGAAGCCCGTTTCTTTTGGGTCGTTATTTCTCGTACGATGAGAACGAAGACGTGTTTCTTTGGTGTACGCCATATCCAACGTTACTAGATTAGGTCAGTTGTGCAACTCCCACGGAGGAGGGTATACCCTCCCTTGCCCTCTCCAGTCTGCATCTCGTCGTTTGAAGCGCCATCTTGATTTCGTTTTAAAACTGTGTATTCCATGGCATACGGTGAAGCGCCATCTTGAGTTTCGCTTCAAAACTGTGTATTTTCTATGGAGCTCTGCTATGGAGTAGGGTAAAGCGCCATCTCGACGCTGTGCTTCCAAACATGTATTCCATAGAATACAGTGTTACCAAAGCAGACAGCCCCAAAACGGTGCGCGCGTCAAACGACGGGAGGCGGACGTGGAAGCAGCGTCTATGGGCAGTTTCTTAGCCGAGTTGATCGACAGTAAGGGACGGGTTGAGAGTTCGCGGGAAGCTCCTCCCACCTCTTTCCACCTCAAAAGAGCAAACGCTGGAGAAGAGGTCGCCTTCTCTCCGCTGTTTCCTCAGCTAAAGTAGAAAGAAATGGGACGAGTTTCCCCAAAGGCTTTAACCTGTAACTGGGTAGTTTCCGTAGAACGTTTCCGCTGTCGCGCAACGTTCTCCACAACCTGCTACGAGATCCGGGACTCTGTAGGCAAGGCTAGCGCTGCTCATGCGAACACTAGTTTCGTCCTCGTTCCCGAGAACGTGCCGGAGTTGGGAAAACGGCCTACAAAACTCCCTGCTGACTATAGACCGCTTTCGTGTGACAGTAGCCATGTTAAAATATAACGTAGTTGGGTTGGGCGAGAAAAACTACAGTAATTAGTTTAAGCTTAACGACAATAAGGAAGTATTGCCAAGAGAAAAGTAGAACTATTGGCACGAACCCCTTGAGTTCTAGCGCCTTCCCATCGGAAAATAAGTGACTTGCTATTTTGGCCCAACTAATCTACGTCATAACTAAACATGGCGACCACCACGGAAAAACAGCTAATATTAACGTTTGCCATATGCCTTGATGACTCATTAAACAGCCCCCTTTCCCTCTTGGGGACGAGCTTCATTAATAATTGTACTCGAATCAAGTTTTGGCCTGATTGCATGGTGATGTATTTTTGCCTTCAGCCTCTGTTCATGTCTGCAGCAGTTCATTTTGCTTGCCGGCTGTAAGCCACCAAAAATGCATGTTTCGGAAGAAAAGGTTCCCACCATACGACCTTCGACACTTGAGCGCAGGTCGTTTCTTTACGAATCAAACGTTCAATCGTACATGCATGGGCCACCGCTTGGAATATAAAAAGAGCATGCGTATGTTGGAGACGTCTCTGTTTACAGCATGCTGATAAAATATATATATATATATCTACGAAAGCTTGCTCAACTCGTATATCAAAGTCGTTCTTAGGTTGTGCATGATAATTAACCAATGACGCAATTATTCGCAGGCAGATCGGTTACCTACTGCAGCCTGATTATAGCGTAGACACAAAATCTTCGAAGGAAACTCAAGCCTAACAACCCTAAAGTTCCGGGAAAAAAACGAGGCGAATAGCCTTGAACTAAAATCGGCCCGATGATAAAACTATCTAGAGCGTGCGTCGAGTATTTTGACGATGAAGCTACGCACGCTCTTTGGTAGCATCCTTCATTCGGTCGGATCTAGTTCGAGCCGATATCGCGCCGAAGAAGAAAAATAAAGAAGCTAGTCCGAGCTACGACGACACCGTATATCTTTCGTCTAATCTCCGGGACGCTGGTGAGCGGCTCGATGAAGCCTCCCAGCGGCCACCCGCCTCCTCCCTCCCGGGGGCCAAGCTGGTCTGCCTCCCAACTTACGGAGATTCTGCGCCGATCTGGAACGTAGAATTCTGGCTGCCCTGTTTCCGTGTGGCTTGAGAAAGGCGAAGACGGTTGTGCCAAGTGCACGCCGAGCCGAGTGTTCACGACCGAAGGCAAGTAACGCCGGCGGACGTAACGCGACCTTTTATACTCCTTTAACACTAAGTCCGACCGCAGTGGATGCTACATTGGACGCCATACTTGAGTGCACTGTTCACTGAGCATGCTCAGAATGAGCTCCCACTTAATGGATTCCTAGACCGGCAATACTGATGCTCTGGGATACACGTTGCAAAAACACTGTGGAGGCTCGCCCATAAGCACGCGCTGAGAAGCTACGCACTCAGCTAAGGCACTCAGCCAGCGAATACGCCTTCTACTCTGCTCACACTTAAAGGGGCCATGAAACGAATTTTGGGCTGAGATGAATGATTTCAAATTGGGACTTTACTAATCGCATATCGTTTAGTTGGCCAAAAGAAAGAGGGTAGAAAGTCAGAAGCCAGCTTTTCGGTACGAACATTTGAAAATATAGCGGACTATTTTGTATCTTCTTTCCTTCGAAAGCTCTCTGCCTTTTTACTATGATACATCCGAGGTTCCCAAAGCGCGTGAGCGGTGCCAACCTGACGTCAGCCGAGCCCAGCTCACGCATTCGACACGAGAACTGCGTCCCTCGGACGTATGCGCTCGTCAACAATCAATCCGTCGACGAATATCTGGATTCGCGTTCGTGGCCAATGAGTGCCCTGACGGAACTTATTGTCACTGGAAAATGACAAGCTCTATGGTGTGCATAAAAAGCACGGTGGAAGCTACGAGTCATCGCACCGGAGCCGAAGAATGTCACGACGACGTGATTTTACAATTCGCATTTGAGTTGAGGATTAAAGCTAAGGAGAAAAAAGTAGGAAAATCGTTTCATGACGCCTTTAAAGGGGCCATGAAACGAATTTAGGGCTGAAATAAAGAATTTAGGTTGGGATTTTGCTAAGAGCGTATCGTTTATTGGGCAAAAAGGAAGAAGGTACAAAGCCAAAAACCTGATTTTCGGAACGCAAATTTGAAAACAGCGAATTATTTCGTACCTCCTTCCCCTTCGAAAGCTCTCTGCCTTTCGCTCTGACACATCCGCGGTTCCCAAAGCGCGTCACCCGGTCCCAACGTACAGATCGCGACACTGTTAGCACGAACAAGCGATCGCCAGTTTTCTGTGTTTTTCCCTTAGAACTGAAAGGTTGTCATCAAAGATATCATTATTACAGAAAGAGCTCACTTAGGACTCTAATATAAAGGGTAAAATTGTGCGCCCGCTGATACTCTTTCCTAATAAAATGCGAAAAGGCGCCGATGTCGTGTTCGCGCTAACAGTGTCGCGATGTGTACGTCACACGACACCGGACCTCACTTATTCCCTTCACCCCTTAGCTGACAGCACGGTGGGAGCTACGCGTTTGCCGGACCAATCAGCCGCCTCCCTTTCATCACCTGACCCATCCTCTGCGCGTGGGTATGCACGAGGGAGCATGATCACGTGACAAAAGATAGAGGTATGGCTGGCCCAACGAGTACGTAGCTTCCACAGCACTATCAGCTTAGAGGTGAACTGGGTGGGGAAAGCAGCTTTGGTTCGAATTTTGAGCGACGGGCCCGGACATCGCCATTCTTCCCCAAGAGGGAGATTGGCGATGTCCGGGTACACAAACGAGGGTCCGAGCGAGAGGGGATCGTTCGATCCTTTCCCTCTTCCGGAACTGTGTGGCACGCTGCGTGATTTGTGAGTTGAGGAGGAAAGGTAAAGAAGGAAGAAATTGAGAAATGGTTGCATGGCCACTTCAAGCTGAGAGAGAAGTCGAATCTACAAGCGCGAGCTAGCCCGCGGTCTTTCCTTTGAGACGTACCTTGTGATCCCGAGCGCTCGCTCTGCAGAAGAACGCTTCAAAGCCGCGATTTCGTGCTCTTGTCCTCGTCTAGGAGCGATTTTTCCTGTCTATTAGTATCGAGCTTTCATGCTGTCGTAACCTCAAAATGCTTATCTGCGGTCCTGGCTCTTTCATCAGATTTCTACTAATCAGTCCACCTTTCTGCACTAATAATTGCAGCGCCAGTTAAATCTCGTAATCTTCAAATAAACTTCAAAAGTCGTCCGTTGGCGTCTGCTACGAGATGCCAGCGTCAACCCTTCGATAGCTTAGTAGGAAACTTTCGTGTTCTGGTCTTTAATTTTCCTCAACTTCGGGAGATTATGTGTGTTTTTTTTGTGTTTTTTTTTTTTCTAGGGGCGGGATTCGGTTTTTTATGGTGTCTATTTTTTATGTCGAACAATAAATTGGCATTTTGAAGCAAACGGTGCAGGCTTTGGGATTTCCAATCCTCGAGGGAATATTCGCGTGAGCCGAATACTTGTCAAATGTCCCGGTACCAAGAGGAAAAGAAACCGGGACAATGGGGTGTAATTCCCGACGAAAAACAGAAACCTCGTTGACAGTGCAAAGCGTGTTCCGTGTGAGCAGAAACAAAGGCTGTAGATCGAGATCCCGCGAAGCTGGGGTTTTCTTACTCGGGGCCAGCTCCGATCCGCGTTTTCAGATCTCCCCGAATGTGATAATAAAGCCGACTCTGGAGTCACTTTTCGGGGTTTATTGGTGCATACCGAAAACACGAAACTCTACTTATGCGATCGCACAGATCAATACAATGTCGGTGGGTTATCCACGGTATACCGTCTCTTGGCGAGTTATCTCGTCGAGACCGGCTTAGAGCGGCTGCCAATATAATAATGAGGAGCTCCTTTACGATGTAGGGCAGCGCCAGTCACGACCTGACTGCACGCCCTCGAAGTGCAAGCGCCAAGCGCAGTGATACCGGTGGCATTGGTGGCAATCTCCTACAGTGCGCACACCCGAGACGTGTCTCCGTCGTCGACTGTCTACGTGCGTGAGTTACTCAGTCGCTCCATCCCCGTAGGGCGCTGAGTTCTTTACGAATGGGACCCTCGCGCGATGGCACGTTCGGGAACACCGCATCCGTGTATGGTCTACGATAGCGTGAAGCAATGATGTTATCGGCTATTTTTTCACGACTACCGCATTTCCCAAATTTGAAAAACAAACAACGAGAAAAAAGCTACGCAACACAGTGAAAAAGCAGTGTCGTCGACTTTTATCTACGAACGGTGTTGAACTTGGGTCGCTTTTCGGGTACGGCCAGTGGTAGGGGTTTAAACGAAACAGTTAAAAACAGAGAAGCTTTAAAAAAAGAGGCGAGAAGGTAAAACTGTGTCCACATTTACGACTTTTTTTCCTCCAACGGCGGTCGCAGGGCTTGCTGAAAGACGAAGGCGGCAACTTTCCTGCTCTTAAATGATTCTTGAAGCGCTTCCCCCCCCCCCCCCCCCAATCTTTTTTTGTTTTTCTTTTTTTTGTATACGGGAAGTTTTCGCGAGTAGGCGCAAATAACCTCGGCCGCGTACGCTTGTAAAACGTTTCAGTTTCGGACAGTCAAGTTCCGGAGACTTGGTTTTTTTCTTCTTCTGAGTTGGTGTGTGCGCTAATTTCACGGTGTGAGGCTAGGTTCGTGCGAGCCACGGGAAGGACGACGTTGAAGCTTGTGAACGACGACGTCGCCATTTCGCTCGGGTTCCTTTCGAAAGCTCGGGAGGGCACAGTCGAGCGTTTCGCTTCTCGAGAAACGACCGCGACAACAACACAAACGCACAGCAAACGAAACTCTCGCCTTTTGTTGCCGCCTCAAATTACATTACCCGAATGTCATCTGCGCGTAGAGCGACGCATAAAATACGTGATAGGTAAGGGAGGGAAGGAATCATTTCCGCTCTTAAAGTCTGTCGGCTTGTATCCTATGATTGTGAGGCGCCGATGGTTCGGTAATCGTTCCCTGAATTACCTCGCGTGCAAGCGCTTCGGATTGTCAGATAGCTCGACCCCATCGTGGTTGAGACGCAAAGCGCGAGAAGTGACGGTGCATCTTCTCAATTGCCTATTATGTCCTCCAAGAGAGTACGACAGGCAACGACGAAAGCAGCAGAAATTCCGGCCTATCTTTTTTGTTGAACTTTTATTTGAGATTCTCCGAGACCGAGATGCTCGTCCGAGTCATGCACACACGCACAAAAAAGAAACAAGGTATAAAAAAAAATCGAAAGCCCAAGGTAGCGGGCAAAAAAAAAAAAAACGCACACACCGAGAAAAACAACGTGGCATGAATGCATTGACAGATGCCAGGCTGTTCCTTCTTCGCTCTGCCGGAAGCGAAGATCTTCTTTATTTTGGCTGGCCATACTCGCGAAAATGTCATTCCCGACTCAAGTTCATCTCACCTCCTCTCTTTGTCCCTCACCCCCCCATCTCTTGTACTTCTTTTTTCGCTTGTTCGTATTGGCTTTAAAATTTCGACGGTGTATCAGGAAGGAACGGGTTCATGCTGGTTGGTCGTCTGATTAGACTGGTGCGATGCTCCTGAACGCGTGCTGTCAGTGTCAGTGAGCTTTCACCGAATAGATTTTGGAGCGTCAGAGTGTGGCTCTCAACAAACAATAGGCTACTTCACTACTTTACTACTAGACACGCAGGTCGTACTAGGGTGTTTCTACGTCATGCATGCAATGATGGTCCGGATCATATTCTTCTATACTTTTGTAAAACATATACGTATACGTCAAAACCATGTTCTTGGGAGAACATTCAGATATATGGGAACGCCGTAGGAATGTTTTTTTATCATAGATATCAAATTGAGAAGCTCGAGACATGAATACTTCCCAGGTTTCATTATAGTACTTTGCAAGCCGTCAATTTTGCACTGCCGGAATGCACGTCGGTATATTTTGTTTCTTCACTTCATGAGAGGTTTACAATAAGCACGCAGAATATTAAAAACTGCAATAACGAATTTCTAGGTAAGAGACGCTGCGAAACACGTCAAGCAAACACGTTTTAAAAACATTCACAAATTCTTTACCAACAAACAGTTTCAAATAAAATGTCAGAAATATATCAACATCCGCATTTTAAATGCCTTTTAGAAAGAGTATTGGAAGAACATATGGTTAGCCGTCATAGTAATGTTTTATAGCGGAAACGCAGCTGACTTCTCTAAATGTGACAAAATTGCACGTCAGTATTATATAACCTCCATCTTTTATTCTTTTAAACTCCCCTTAACCGCTTGCTGTGACTTGAACTAACTTGCGATGGCAAAACATGGCGTCCATATGACCTCCAAAAGGGAAAAACGACAGCGAGCCTTCGCTCAAATTGAGCTCCGTTTTACCTAAGGTCCTGCCGCAGCGTATGCAACGAGCCATCGGAGCCAACCCAACAGACCTCTTGCAAAATCGAAGCGACCCCAGCGGCGTAGTGCCGCGCAAAGCACCTTGGAACCCAATGGTCACGGTGTCGGTTTCGAGTTTTCATCCTCGTGTCACGACATCCCGTCATGAACAAATGCAGCGCATGCATTTTCGAATATGTGGCTTTTCTTGAATTTAAAATACTCCAGGTGTTAGCTAGCAATAGAAATACAATGCTGGACGCGTTATTTGGGGGCTCCCAACGTACCAGAGGTAGTGCACAGGTAAACAAAGGAGAAGAAGACGTGTACTAGGCCGATCAGCCTGTTCCATCGTCTCGATGTCCTAGGCTTCCTAAATGATCCTTGACCCGGTAGGGTCATGCTGCACTTTGGAGTTGTAGCCAGGCTGCCAGGAAAGTATGGGACGCGGCCGGCTGCACCCTTACTTCTTGCTAAGTCTGGGCATATCCTTACGGCCGCTGGAGGTCCGTGTTCCAACGGGGGCTCTGACGAAGATCAATGGGTGCAAGAAGCGAGCGCTGACTTTATTTTCATGCAGTTCTGAGAAGCACTACTTCGTCAAAGTGGCGATCAAAATCGATATCAGGCACTCCTCTCCATGGTCAAGATGGCCCCATAATGCAACGCGCGCAGTGATGGATGTCAAGGGATTTTTTTTCGGAAGTAGTCCATTCCCATGACCTTGAAAGGGAAGCGCCTTGACGCGCGAAAAGCAGTCGCGTGCCACGTTCTCATTGGCTGGATGGGCGCGTGGCGTCCACGGCGACCCGACACTGAGGTGAAACGGACATCTTGTCTTCGTTCTAGGTGGGCTTTGCCGCACGACGTCGTCTTCAAAGAGAGAACCGACAAAGACTGTACTGTGGCGCAGCTCCATCGTAGGGTGTAGAAAGTAGTGCTGTCCCTAGCTTCGCTTATATTTGTGTGTTTCCTCGCAGTGACGTCCCAACCTCGTCCCTTATTTTTGTTTCTCACGAAGGAGTGTCAGCGGATATCACTGCTGCCGGCAGTTGCGGACTGGATGCAAAGCACATCACTACATAGCACAAACTTAAGGCCCGCGCTTATCATCCGTGTTTTCGCTCCGCAAGACGCGGATGATAAGCGTGCGGCACGTTCCTCAAAGACAGCAACTAAACTCGTTCCTCTGTTTCTTCTCAACCTTGGAACGAGGTCCCGTTGCAACTTCCATTGGTTCGAAAGGAAAGCTTTCCCGTTACCTTTCTAAGATTGGAACGTATCGTTACATTGATGCGTTTTTGCGTATTTTAATCAAATACGGTGCCGTATAATCCCAGAGAAAATAAAGCGAGCAAATGAAAATATCCATATCTAACTACGTGTCGAGTCGCCATGATCACATTTGTTGCAGTTCCTTGTTTTCGACTATCTCTCCGGCACTTCCTATTCCCTTCAAGTCAGAGGTCGAAATCAATCAAAACTCGGGTAAAATTCAGGGAAACAGAAAAAAAAAAAAACAGGTTTCTCCTGCCTAAACAACGTAATGAGTGGCCGTTCCACCGATGGAAGATACAACGGCGGCGTTCCCCCGTTCCTCCTGAATGGAGCGCGTTCCAGGAACGTCGGTTCCTTGGAACGCCGTTTCGCACAGTAATGCCGTGCGGTGGTGTTGCCATCGGTGGTGTTGCCGCCTGCCTGGCGCAGTGGCAACTTTAGCCCGCCACCGCGCTTGCCACGCTCTCCGAATTCTTCTAGGAAGTTTTCGTGGTTTTCGATGACGGTCAGCAAGTTTCTAAATGAAGTTTATTTTCACTAATAGAAAATATTAATTAACAAATTTAGTTAATTATGTTACTTTTCGTGACGACTCTAGCTTCCTATATTCTGCTTCCCTGGCCGACCGGATCTTACACGGCTTTTTTTCAGACAAATCTGTAAGCCCACAAACCAACACACCGAGTATATTTTGTTTCAGGAAAGCTTCAAAAATATGAGCCGGCCGGACCATCGCTGTATGAAGTGACATTGAAACACTCAACTGCAAAACATTCCTGTGGTTATCAATTGATGTCTCTATTCCTTGTACGTCGGCGGAATTTTTGCAGGAAAGCGTTAGCCAATTCTCGGCACTTGGAAGAAAGCTGCAACTTGAACAGGAGTACGCTTTACAGTCTCTGATCACGCAAATATCCTCGTTATTACTGAGCCTCTTATTGTGAAAAAATACTGTGGAAAATGGTGTGCCTCTTTCACAATATTTTGCCCGAAGAACACATAAAATTGGCTATATTCGTCTCATAACTCATGTACGTTTTTCATCTTTGTACGTTCTTGCTTCGAAATTGAAAAATCACCCGCTTTCATAGTGCGCTGAAGGGGTCAAAGACAGGAAGAAAATGTAGACGAAGCCTAAGACTCCAAGAAATTCGAGCGCGCTGATTGGTCAACCCTTTATTGACGGTATATACAAAAATTGCTTAAAACATTTATTTTTTAAGATATTAATCTTTAACAATATCAAATGAAAGACCAGAGCTGAAAATAAAGAAATAATCGCAAGGTAAACATGAAAGTGTAGTTTTGTTACCTGTGGACAACACCGGACAAATGTCCGAAAGTGGCTTCCTTGCGTAACTTCGATGGATCACTATAAAATGTCAATAATATCTGCACATACGATAGCCTCAATCAAAGCGGTCACCTATCGTAAAATATTAGCGGTATGACAAAAAAATACAGGAGACGCTTAAGCTTCGCCTTTAAAGATAGCTAAATATAGAACCCCGCTCGTTCCCAACCCGTGCAAGCGTGTCTCCGTGGGCCTAGTGGGTAGCGCACCGATGCGACAAGCCTCCAACAGCCCAAACAGGAAGGTGTGGCACACCCTGCCAAACGGCTCGCTTAAATCCACCTGCACAACCGCCAGAGGACATTTGTCACTTCCGCCGCCTCACACAGGATTCGCATTGCATGGAGGTTGGGTTTCGATCGTCCTTCCAGAGGACTCCGTATGTTTGATGTTCGCCGATTACATCATCCAATCCTATTTCGAGCCGGTTTGCCAGAATCCTGGCCAAAATCTTCTAGTCACTTGTCAGCAGGCTGATGGCCTGAACCTGATCCACGCTAGGAATCTCTTCAGAGTCCCCTTTTGGTATAAGCAGAGTAACCGCATGTCGCATTGATGGTGGCAGCAGGCCCTACGTAGGATGTCCTCATACACGTCGCGCTGGAATTTGGTCCCAGTTTAGCCGAGAAAGTTTGTTAAAAGACTGTCCAGTCCATGGATACCCGGGGATTTTCGCGGTGCCAAATTGCAGTTATCCTCTTCCACTTCAGACGTGGTGATCTGCCGGTTGATCTGTCGTTTGGTGGAGTCCGACAGTCTCGGCAGCGGATTTCAGAACTGTCGCGAAGGTTGTGCCATCGTGAGGTCTCTACCGACTATACTCGTGAACGGGAACAGAACGCTCCCCATCGCTGTCACAAGGTCAGTGCGGCAGGGCTGTCCAATGTCGCCCATTTTATTTGCGTTATATTTGGTGCCTTTGTGCAGAGCGATAGGAAAGGACACTACATTCAGGGGCACTCCCTGTTGTCCAGCTATATCAAGGTCCTGGCTTACGCGGACAATATGGCAGTGATATGCTCCACAAGAACTCAGGTGCGGGCTGTGGTAAAACATAATGAGGTCTTCTGCAGTGTATCTGGCGCTGCGAAAATGAACTCGGATTAGTCCGTGGGAACTTGGCTTGGCTTCTGGGACTCCAAGCCGGACTGTTCGTGGGGTCATATGGGTGCATAGCTTACCAAACTATTTGGGTATCAGCACTAGCGACAGAACAACTGAACACGTGACGGGGGGAGTGAACCTGCCGCGTCTGAATTTCAAGCTACGGAGTTGGCGTGGGTAAACACCTGTCCTTGTTTAATCGGGCCTTCGTTTGCAAGTCCCGTCTTTTTTGCAGTGGTGTGGTACACGGCAAGAGTAATACCATGTTCACCAAGTGATATAGCGAAGTGCATCGTTTCCTTGCGGCCTTCGTGTGGGAGTTACGTTTCGAGCGTATGCGGCGAAACAACCTGTTTTTGCGCCAGGAAAAGGGTTGGCTGGGGCTGCGCAACGTCGAGCTGAAGCTGAGTGTGCCACTCTATTTGTCTTTAGGGATGAAAAGAGCCCGCTCATTGTATCTTCATTTTCGGGAACTTGGAGGTGGTTTTCCTTGGCATGGCTCGAAGGGGCAAACGGAACTTCTCGTGCGCGCGTGACGAGATATTACAAGGAAACAGCATTGGCCATCCCGTTTTTTTTTATAAGCAGATTCTCGAGGGGGGACTTGCAAAAGGTCCGCGAAGGATATGGTACTGGAACACCTTAGATTTATTGATCCCACCTCCCCTGTACCGCTCATGTATGGGAAGCGCAGAAGGGTCGACGGACGCGTTTGAACTTTCAACGGCTCTGCGAATATGCCGTAAAAACAACGTTTAAAAAAAACAATTTGCGCGTTCATTTTGAGGTTTTGCCCGTAAAGACGTGGCTGGTTCAAAGTAGATTTTTCCAGCCATGGTCGACAAACTGCGCGCTTTGTCCTTTCCTCGAAACCTTGAAACATGTGTTTGTACGCTGCACTAAAGCCGAGCTGTTCTGGGCAGAACTTAGAGCGGCACTGTATATCGATCTATATGTGGAGTGGGAACAGGCGAAGTTTCTTATTTTTAAAAAATATTTCCACTTTCAGAAAACTGGAGGTACTTGCCCTCACGTTTTCGATCGGGAAGCCAACCTGGTGTCATTTTGTGGAGGGCTTTTGCTATGTGACCTCACTGACAGAGGAAACATCGCAGCCTGGTTTGGAGTGCTGGGCTCACCTCTCGACACGTCTAAAAAGGCGAACGTTGATACAGACCGAAGGGCCACGACACGACACTCTGGCGCCCAAGTCTGCATTTGGCGGTTTGTTTTCCTGCTTTTTTTTTTTTTTTTTTTTTGGGGGGGGGGGGGGTTTGGTAAGTTCCAGACCGTAGGCAATATTTCCAGAGAACGTATAGTAGCAGTGGCACCAGTAGATCTTATCTGCCATGCGTACCCTGTAAAACATATTCTAAATAAATGTCGTTGTTAAAAAGAAAAAAAAAGAAGAAAGAAAAAGGCATAGTGGGTAGCGTACGTATTTGGCTCGCAGCCTAAGGGTGGTGGGTTCGATCCGCTCCGCCTAAAATACTTCGATTTGTTTAAGGCATATGAATTACTTATTTACCGGACAGGATTTTCCCGTCCCACCGACGCCGACGCCGGCTTATCTGCACAACGAGCTCCTTACAGCTATCGCTTTACAACACTTATCCGTATTGCTCGGTGTTCCGCCGTTCTCGGTCGGCGCGTGTTTGGTGCGCTAAACTTCTTTTTTTTTCAGCAATTATTTGCATATTTTTCTACAATATGGCACTTTTAGTTACAGTGAACTAGAATATAGGGGCAGTGGAAAAAAGCGTCGGCGGCGCCTCATCGGCCGTGTGAAGCCAGAAGTGGAGACTGCCGCGAGTTGCAACTGTTGTCGAAATCCGGAGGACATGGCTATCTGTAACATGGGATATGGCGTCGGGTACGTTCTCAGATGGTTCTGTGGTGTCTATGGTCGTTTTCGCAATTGTTTTCGTGAATCTCAAGTGCTTGGCCTTGTGATAACATAGGTTCGAGTCTTGCCGCTAAGCAATGAAAACGAAGAGAAAGAAGACGGATGCGCATCGCTACGCGCCAGCATGCACGACTGGTTACCCCGGTTTTCACTACATTGGCCAAGTAAGCTTTAAGCATTAATTCATAGACGTTGAAACCCCCATAAAGCATACATAGGCCACACTAATGAACCGCTAAGACCAAGAACAGCTACACTTGGCGCGAACTTCGCTGGCAGGAGTCTCCGGAATCGAACACCAGCGCTACCTGGTAGGTTCTACTTCGAAGCGCCTCACCTGGAAGCCGGTTATTTTTTCCACTACTCCTATTCTAGTTCACTTTAGTTTTCGATGTTCAAAACTGTTGCCAGACTAATAGATTTAAAAAAACGTGATAAACCGAAACGACTAAGCAAAAACAAAATTATTGCGTAGTTGGTTGCCTGTAGGCAACATTCGTGAATAAAGGATTAAAGGGATAAAAGAACCAATATGTTTTGTCCTGTGCATTATGTCGCTTCCTTTGATCCTGAAACCTAAGATGGCGTTCTATGAACACGACTCTCTACATCTTTTACCTGGGATAGCGCTTTACTATTCTAATCGTTTGCTTGTTCGACTATAAAATTAGGGTAGTTTTAAGATGAGAGGCAACGACATAATTTTAGTTAGATCATTCGCTTTGGGGCAGTTGGCTACGACTGACCCTGCTCGTAGGGTAACTAGTACATTACTCCATTCCGGAAAACAAATGCGTTTACCTGGATTTTGTTCTAGGAATATCATTATGCTGCCAGCCCTGCTGTAATGCGACGGCGTAATCTCGAGTCACGGGGCCCGCCGCGAAGAACGAGCCAAGGAAGAGCCCCGCCCTAGATTTATCAGATCGCATCCGTTCTTCTCACCTGACGATCCGAATGTTGTCTTACATTTTTCCAACCAGTCCAACAAGGTTTTCTTTAATACGAGAACGGTCAATGGAAACGCGCTGTCCGCTCCAGAAAGCAGTTTTCCTAGTGTCTGCCCTTGAGCGAGCCGGCTCACATCTTTCATTTCTTGTACCTTATTTTTACCGGTTAAGGATATACGCTTATAGCTGTGTCGATGCTAAAGACGACCTCCCCCCTCCCCACGCCTCTCTTTTCGTGGGTTTATTTCTTCTCGCTTTCAAGTAACTCCTTTTCCGGACGTTGTCGGTTAAATTATTTCGTTATTCTTTCTCCATCGGCACTCGCGCACAATGAAGGGCTGGTAAGAATGGAGTCAGTTTTCCCGTTGATTGTCGGTGATCTGCGTTTAGATGGACACATTGGCGACGAAAGATGCGTAGACGCATTAGGATCATTGCGGGTGCTGCTTTGCTCAATCACTGCTTGTCATGTTGACGGCGGTGCATGATGGCAGCCATATTAAAATGTGGACCCAATGTTGCTTTCGCTGTTGATGTCTTTGCCAGCTGACGACGGCAGGGAAAATTTGGCCACGTCGAATTTGAATTGGCGTCGGCCGCCTTCCACCGTGGGGCCGTTTGTTGTTTTATTTTCTATGTCGACGGCGAAGAGCTGGCCACGGTGAGAATTTTCATATGGCACCCGCGTGTTTTGGCGAGCGGTGCGTGTGGTGTTTCGTGCTTTTCGAGCTCATGTATCGAAGACCATGCCAAGGCTGCTAAAAAGCCTTTCTGTGCTGTTGCCGGTTTGTTTGTTGTTTATTTTCTATGTCGACGGCGAAGAGCTGGCCACGGTGAGAATTTTCATATGGCTCCCCACCCGCGTGTTTTGGCGAGCGGTGCGTGTGGTGTTTCGTGCTTTTCGAGCTCATGTATCGAAGACCATGCCAAGGCTGCTAAAAAGCCTTTCTGTGCTGTTGCCGGTTTGTTTGTTGTTTTATTTTCTATGTCGACGGCGAAGAGCTGGCCACGGTGAGAATTTTCATATGGCACCGCGTGTTTTGGCGAGCGGTGCGTGTGGTGTTTCGTGCTTTTCGAGCTCATGTATCGAAGACCATGCCAAGGCTGCTAAAAAGCCTTTCTGTGCTGTTGCCGGTTTGTTGTTGTTTTATTTTCTATGTCGACGGCGAAGAGCTGGCACGGTGAGAATTTTCATATGGCACCCGCGTGTTTTGGCGAGCGGTGCGTGTGGGTTTCGTGCTTTTCGAGCTCATGTATCGAAGACCATGCCAAGGCTGCTAAAAAGCCTTTCTGTGCTGTTGCCGGAAGACGACAGCGTGCGAGGCCAGACAAAAACAAAGACGGAAAGGTAGGACCCTTGATTAAACATCCGACTGAATTAAGCCTAAACGCAGTACAAAATTCTCGTATCATTCTATTTTACACCTGGTCTCTCAACTGCCGTTTTTCCCTTTGTGAATAATTTGTTGAGTGAATGGCATTAATATGGTGAATTTCGCTAATCACTTCAATACAAAACCGAAACTTCATTTTGATTCAGTCTCTAGGATTGTGCCAGCAAAGACTTTCGGGAGTAAATTGAAGATATACTGTTATTATTTTTGCATGTAAAACAGTTTTAGAATTGTAAAGTGTAATAATAAATTTCTGAGGATTCTGTAAAAAATAAGACGATAATATTTAAATTTTGCTGACAATATGGTCTAGCGACGTTCTGAATCTATCCGAATCGTCCGAATCGCTGCGAGATTCGGTCAGTTATCCGAATGAACCTTTTCCGAATCTCGGTTCGGAAAAGCGTTTGCCCCATCATTCATCATGATACGTTTTTAGACACCTGCCTCGTGGGTGCGGATCTTAGGGTAGGCAGGAGACAAGGGAGGGGGGAAGTGATGGCTGATGATGATTAGGTGAACCTACCAACCCAAAAGTAAGGGCAACCAAACTTTCCCCGTCCAATCAGAGTCTAGTTAGAATCCATTGGGTTCAGATCCGACGCAATCTGGACCGATCGGAAGAAAACACCACCCTAATGTCAGCAAAAGGTCAGGTCGACTCAAAGCTTAAACATTAAAAAAAAAGAAGAAAAAAAAAAAGAGCTTTGATTTGTTTATGAGCCGGAGAAGATATTCCGATTCTGACGATCTCGGCGAGAATCGTAAAAACGTGCCTCACGAGGAAAACGGT
The DNA here is from genome assembly GCA_013358835.2 of Ixodes persulcatus. Lineage (NCBI taxonomy): Eukaryota > Metazoa > Arthropoda > Arachnida > Ixodida > Ixodidae > Ixodes > Ixodes persulcatus. The sequence continues at coordinate 96,695 of JABSTQ010010634.1, read as the reverse complement.
CTTCTCAGCACAGAGCGCGAGCTTTAAATAAACGTAAAAAAAAAAAAGAAGATAAACGCAGGACACGCCAGCCACAAGACATGCGTCTCGCAAACGCAAGCATAGCGGAGAACCTGCGGTGGTCACCCTCGGCGTTGGAATCGGGAAGTCACTTGGCGGGGATTCTGACGATGCTGTGTTCATAAAGCTCAGTTGCGCTGAAAGCTACTCCAGCTAGCGCCTCGAAGCAGCGGAACATGATCCCGAGGTTTCCACGTTCGAGCTGGAACGCGGCCACGGTGCTCGGTCTAGTTCTGGAATTCCGTGCCTTTAGACCGGGAGCACTTCTAGCTCCGAGTGTCCGCCTAGGTCGCTGTTCCTGGACAGCCCCGGTCAGGGGCAAGCTCTGAAGGCAACGACCCGCCGCGGGGAAGATCTGTTGGTGGCGGCAAAGCGAGGTTCGAAATATAAACAATTCTCTCAGATGCGATAACGAAGTACGTCTTTCACAAGGCGCCATCTCGGCGGCGAGCGAAAATGCGCCCACATCTACAGCTAGAGTTTGATGTACGCGAACGGCTATCCGAGGCAGGAATATGTGCGAGCAAAGTACAACCGACACGGTCATTTTCCCACTAGGTTCTAGGTTAGTCTCGTCCGTGACATCCGAAGCGCGGTGCACTCTGCAGAACGAACACAAACACGGAAGTGTCGAAGAACAACGTCGGAGCCTCGGAGGGGATCCCTCGGAGTCTCCGCGAAGACGGGCAGAAAGGCGGAGCCGCCGATCTTCCGAGGCCTCGAGGGTGGCTGGGGCGGTGCCCGCACACACGGCCGTGCGTCGGCGGACTCTCGAAGCGTGTCAATTTGGGACGAATGCAGATGAGTGTGCATCCATCGGGGTCGACCCCCTCGCGGGTCGCGCTTGCCGAGGCCGGGACCGTGCTTCGGCGCTCGGCCGAGACGCTCGGTGGCGTCTCGGACCTGGTTCCCTCCGGATCGTCCTCCTCCGTGCGTGCCGCGCGCTCCTTCCGTCGCCTTGACAGTGGCCCCGTCGCGGCGCCGAGGGGTCGCGCGAACTCCCCGTTTCTCTCCTTCTTCTGGGAGAAAAAAACGGCCGCGGCCACTTGGATACGGCCGGTGTGTGTTGGACGAGCGAGCCTTTCGATAGGGATGTCGCCACCAAGAAAGGCATGGGAACAACTAATTAAATTATCACGTTTGCTTTCACACCGCGTCAACCAAGCCAATAATTTTTTTCTCAAATTTGAGATACACTTGGCTCGCTCCGCAATGAGGTATTGCTCTCGCGGCGACCAAACTTGACCCCAGAGGTCCTTGTCGCCGTGAGGGCTCATTGGGTTTACCATAATCGTCGAGACAAGTTTGCCTTTTTTTGGTAGTGGAGCGTGTGATGAGCATGCATTAATTAGATGTTTCCGAATGTTCTGCACATACTTTACTAGGGAATACATCTTATACGCCATTCACACGACCATGAAGATACCTTTAGCTAAGGGAGCTTTATTCTCTGCGGTGTCACGATCCTCCAGAGCTCTGGCTGATTCGCCTATTCCAAAGGGACCTATGTTAAAGGGGCCAAGAAACAATGTTTCTACTGCCGCTAAATACAACTTCCAATCACTCCCTTACGTTACTAATTGAAGAAACCTGCCTTGAGTTTTTCGTTCGAGTAAATATGGCAGTCGCCAAACAAATTGGAGAAATATTAGCATCGCTCATCCCCTCAACTAGGAGCCAGAACAAGCAGCCACGTGGTGCCAATGCTACCAACGTCAATCATACCCCTGGGCTTTTCAAAGTTCTCACCCCGCAGTGGCTGGACACGAGCCACTACCCGAGTGTCCGCCGAGTCACTGCTTGTTACGAGCTCAAGTCGAGTGCATTTCTCGTGTCCAATCTATGAGCCGCGCTCGACTGTCGTCAGGCGGAGGCTTTCGATCCCACAATTACGTCATCAAGCTTTGCAAAGGCAAGACTGAAAGATATAGTCCCTTTTATCATCGCAATTTCACCGCGACAAAGAAGCTTCTGAATCAGTGGCAGTCCGTGCGAGTATACTTGGGCCAGACTAGGACCAGTACGCCTCCGTAAGTTATGAGCATTCCAACCCGATATCGTTTCATGTCCCTTTTAAAGGTATCTTTAAGCTGGCCGCGTGAATGGGGTATTACGCCGCGAAACTTCAATGGCCTTGACGCCAACAGCTTTTGCGTATACTTCGTCTCACCCTACGATGGACTAAAGGAAAAGCTATGGACCGCCAGATCCAATCATGAGCCACTTAGAAATCGCGTATTGCGCTTTGATGCGCGTATCAGTGTCCGCGTCTTGGATCACTGATGGGGATGGGCGGACAGTGGTTCGAATCGAAATAGCACTGAGTGACTCAACAATTTTACCTTGCAAAAAAGAGGCTGTTTGCAGTGTCGAAGCTATAGAAATGATGCATCGTTTTTGGGTTCGGAGCATTATTCATCCACCCCTAATCAATGCTAGGCATGTCATAGTGTAGCGTGGAACGGGATTGGACCTGGCGGCCCATGGCTTTGGCCCTTAGTCCATCGTTGGATGAGACAGGGTATAGTTGGAAAGGCTGGACGCGTGAAGCCTCGAGGTTTTCACTTTTGAAGATGGCTACCGCCTTCTATCGTCGTGAAAATTCGTCGAGGCAGCAGAGACAGCGCCATAGGCACGCGTTCTCACGGAGGGGTGTGTTTCCGAACCATTCGGGGAAGATTTCCACTGAAGGCGAGCTGTCTAATGCAATTGAGCGAAGTAGAATGCATTGCCCTAGTAGAGTATTTGGGTTCTGAGTCTTTTGAGGGTGTGTGTGGCGCCTTGAGTCCTTAGTTCTCTTGAATTCCAAGGAGACCCCCGTGGTAACTGAAGTAATCGCGAGGCGAAGAGATTTATCGCAGCTGCTAATCTAGAATATTAGCATGGGTCTGTGTGTAGAACGTTTTCGTCATACTCGAGCGTGACGCTTTTCGCGTGAAATCCAGCCCACGAACACATGCTGTGTTACATGCCGTGTTGGCGGTAACGCGTTACAAGTAACAGAGTTACTGGTAACGCGTTACGTTTTTCGGTAACGTAGTAACGTACTCGTTACTCTTTCAAAACAGCAACGGGTAACGTACTCAGCGTTGGTTATTTCTAGTAACGTGTAACGTAGTTATGGTACTTTTTGCACCTTCTTCCCAAGACCTGAAAAAAGTACACTTACTTTTTGTGTGTGTGATTCTATACTTGGTTTCAGCTTAAGTCCAGACGCAGCCGATGCTACAGGCTTATGGGAGATACCGGACGGCGTCAAAAGGGCACCATCATGGTGTTCTTCCTGTTACGTGTTCTTTCATCGATGAAGCAATCAAAAACAAAAAAGGCCCAGCGACGAGCGCTTTTTCCGCTCTGTGATAGGTCCCGTTAGCTCGTAGCGTTGGCTGCGTCTGGACTTAAGATGGAACCAAGTATAGGCGCCGGGTCATTAACTATCATTCCACATACCTTCAAAATGTTGCCTGTCCTTTACACGCAAAAGAACACCCACGGCCTTTATCCCAGTGTCCAAAAACGCTCTTGACAAAAAAACAACAAAAACGTTGCTACCGCTAATTTATAATAAAAAGGAACGCAAAAGTAACTTGCGTTACTTTTTATCGGTAACGGTAACGCGTTCCTTTTATTTCAAGGTAACGTAGGTATGTAACGCGTTCCTTTATATTGAAAGTGTCGAGTAACGTATCTCGTTACGTTTTTTCGGTAACGCCTACAACACTGATTGCATGCAAGCTTTTTTTTTTACGAAATGAACGTATCTAACCTTCTAAAATAGTAAAAAAAAAAAAAGCAAAATGCACCTCGATATTTGAAATGACTGGCTAGAGGCTCAACAAGGCCTCCGAATACACGAACATCCGAGAAATATTGGCAGACTATAATCAATCGATGTTCAGTCCAGCAAAGCGTGCGATTCGACTCTACATTGATTTTTCGAGGTTGACTTAAAGTCCGGATCAGATGCATCCTTGCGACCCACTTTCTGAACACCCTCCAATCCAACTAAGTAGATTCGGATTTGGCGACTCAAAGAATCGCTTAAGCATTTCGAGTCCGGCAGAACAATGGATGTGCGCTTGCAGCCTGCACCGGCCAGTCGTACATTAAAAGGAGATTGCATTAGGATACAGCCGAACCAAGGACAGGCTGCCGAGGGCGAGTAATATTACGCGTCCAATTGGAGGGCAGAAAGTGTTTGCTTGAAACGTCACCTATCGTCCGTAACGACCGAGCAGCAAACATTCGGCGAACCATCCGACAAAATGGGCGTTATCTGAGCTTATCATCGACTGGGCCACAGAGAGCTTAAGAAACGGCTACTGTTTCATGATTGGTTCCTCTGCGCTTTTATGGGCTAATGACGCCGTCTCATTGGTTGCTGGCCGGCACTGGCCTCGCCATTCTCAGGTGAGCCTACGAACGAGCAAACAGCTGTCTCAACCATGTATCTCCGAGGAATGAACGACCCTCTTTTTTCCATCAGAAACTTTCTACCCTTTTCTCGCTATCTTTCCTTTCACCCCACTTCCCTTTCTCAACTTTCCTGAAATAAAGGTTTTTCAACAACAAACCTTAAGGCCCGTTCACACTCTTGCAACCGAGTACGACCGAGAGAAACCGAGACTTGTTAAAACCTCTTAAAATTTCTTAGGACGAGAAAACACACTGGCACGCTGGCGCCATCTATGCGTTGACCCTGGAACTGCATTTCACAAGAGCGAAGGTTTGCGGTATTTCCGAGGTCAAATGTGCGTAATACCTATAAGAAAGGCTCGTTTATAACGTTGACAAAAGTTTTTCGACCTAAGAAAGAAAGTATAATTCGCGAGAGAAATAGAACATATGCCGGACAGCCAAGTTTGCACTGCTACCCATAGATGGCGCCTGTGTGTCCTCTCGTTGTAAGAGGTTTTAAGGAACCCAGTTTTAAGAGGTCGCAAGAGTGTGAACGGGCCTTTAGAGCAGTGGCAAGGCAGGAAAGAAAACCTGACAATTTATTCACTACGTAACAGCCATCGCTAACGCGCAATACACCGTGATTTTTTATCTTTAACTATAGCCAATCGTTCTAAATACCTGCCCTCGACGTATCGGCCCATTTAATGTTTTCCTGATTCGTCAGAACTACTTAGCTGCACTTTGTCTATGGGTAATAATAAAATATATAAACACGCATATCAAGATTTTTTTTTTTTTTTCACTGCATGCGCTTGTCACAGATTTGTCGCCAAATCGAATGCCCTTCTCAGTGGGTTCGGATGAAAGTGCTGGTCTAGGATTCCCGATTGGTGGGTTCAAACTCCTGCCGAGGCACCAAAAACCCGCAGAAGGCTCAGTTCGAAATGTAGGCGCCATTGAACTCGACATCCATAGCCCTGGAATTGCTGTTGTCTCGTTGAAACGGCAAATACCGGCATTCCACTGCAGCTAAGGATCCCGAGGCGATTTAAATTAACATGCAATCCTACGCCGGAGCATCCCTCGTAATCTTCGTCGATTTAATGTGTAAAGTTACCAAAATTATCCATCTTGCAAAATCAGCGTGAATGTTATCCTGACAAGTAAGAAACGCTGAACTTGTTAGAACAGTGAAGGTTTTATTTTTAGTTTTTTTTTCTTTTTTTTTCTGGAGATATTACGCAGGCTACATTCCCTCCTGCGCACGAGCTCAGTAAGACAAAATTTGCTGGGTTCAGAATGTTCAAACGTCTTGAGGAGTATCAAAAAAACTATGCTTTCTTCTTTCCCGATAAGAGAGAAAGGGATAAATGGGGCAACAGTGAGAATAAAAGAGTTTCAAAATATCTTATCGTTACTCCCACGTATAGGTGTAAACCTTTTTATGCGCGCGCGCGAAAATTAGCTCTCAATAAGTTAACGTGTCAGATCTCTACAACAACGCGTAAGGAGCGTCAAGATATAAAAAGGATAAAAATATAGAATGAATCACCACCGGAATCGCAGGTTTCCACAACAAACCGAGCTGCCCGTGACCGAGTTTTCCTAGCGTCATTTCATTGCCTAGCCCATTTTCGACGTATCGAACGGTCGGACGAATGTCCCGGTGTTAGACGCCGTTTCAGAAACACACTGACACACACAGAGGCGCTACGAAAAGAAAATGTTCTACCCACCATGATTCGGATATACCACCCATCCAATGGGGCCTCTTCAAGCTGCACTTGTGGCAGCTTTTTACCCCAACCACCATCTTTCTTGTAGAAAGAAAAATAAAGCATTAATCGATCGATTGAACTCAGACGGTGGCTAAAACTCACGCGTCCTTTGACCCACCATCCGCGTGCACTCTCACGAAGACGTTTCCATCCTCCCAATACTTTCTTTTTTTAAAAAAGAAACGTAACCAATTTGCGCATTGGCCACTACTTTCCTCTTTCGTGATTACGACGCGAATCCGCGAGGGTTGGTGCTGGAAGGGCTGAGGGAGCCGACCGCAAAGCGCTCTAAAACTGGCATTTGTGCGTCCACAACTTGGTCATCTTACCCGGGAAGCTACGCCGAGGACCCCAAACGAATCTATTCGCGTGCGCGGTTACGAATCGTCCTTCAGGAAGGGCTCATGCAGCTCGCCGTGAGAGTCCATGTGTCGTGGACAACCCCCGTGTTTCAAGCGCAAATATACGGTCGCTTCCTTCTCCTACACAACTCCTCTCTCTCTCTTTCTCTCCCTCGATTCACATTCTTCTTTCTACGCCATCCTCTCTTTCTCCAGATGAATGACGTCCGTGTTATTGAGAAAGGGCGTCTGCCGCGTCTCCGCAACTGGGAATATACCCGAAGACCGAGGCCGTTCGCCCGCGAAATGACTGTTGCCGTTCTTTCATTCTCTTATTCATTCGAGTTATTTTTCTTTTTTTTTTGTCTTTTTTAATGACGCGCGGTTCTCCCTGGCCCGAGGATCTATAAGACGCGTTTTAAATGGTTCAAATATCCCTCAGCACGCTCTTTCCCAAGTCTCAAGTCATCGAGACTGGGTTATTTGTTCCATCTCCGGTTTCTTTGTGTGTGTGTCTTTTTTTTTTTTTATGACGTTGTACTGACGTCATGGTCCGGTTTGGTGGTTGTTTTGTTTACATAGTTTAATCTATTGTCGAAGGCGGAAATGGAGAGGTAACGTAGTTTTTTTAAACATAACTCGCGCGCATAGCATGAAAAGAAATTGCGGTAAGCAATCTCGCAGGTATTCTTGAGTGTTCATCTTTTTCTTCTAAAATATCATACTTCAGATAACCTTCCTGTTCTACACGGTCTCATTGTGATTTATTTATAGCTCATGGGACAGGATCCTTTAAAAATCTGTATGAACCATTCGGCTAGGCTGTTCAGAGTGCTGTAAGGACGAAAGCACACCGTACGCACTCCCGTATTCATGCGTTCCCTCTTAAACTCAACCGGAAGAAGTCTGACGTATAGTAAGAAATTCTTTTGAAGATGTTGAAATCTTTCAAATATGTTCAGCCGTTTCCTCCCACAGACACAAACACGCACACATTATGGGCCACACACATGCACATATCTAAGAGGGATGTGAATAACGTTTGGAATCGAATAGCGCGGTGTGGACCCTAGCTTCAACGTCCTAATGGAGGAGGTCATGACAGTGTAATGAAAGCCGGTATGATGTGGCCTCCCCTTGCCTTGTAAGGACTATGAGGAATGTGGGACTACTCCATTCAAGCCACATACTGATCGCAAATCACCAAAACATGCACAATTGCACATGCACGTTCTTTAACAATAGCTTTATCCAAATGACCCACCAAAGTGAAGAAACTTGCAAACGTATCGTTTTATAAAATAAAAAAGTAAATGTTAAGAATGAGTCGCTTCTTACACAGAACTTCACCATCGATTTTGAAAGATTTCATTCACCAGAACCGATGCTGTTAACTGCTCTCCGAAAATATTTGAGTTGATCTTGGCATTATCCCCAGAGACCGCCCAGAGCTCGTTCGTTACACAGTATGATTACATCATGGACGAGACTTTTCTACTTTTATCATGCTAACACGCGTGTGCTGACTTACACCGAGAAACGAGATCTGAGCGCCGGATATCAGGCATATTTAAAAAGCAGGACACATACGCAGTTGTCTGTCGAGTGAGAAAATAACTTCCATCCACATCAGAAGCCTTGATTTCGCCACTGCTGTATACTGTGTTAAGATTAACTTGGCAAATATCTCGAAAGTACTTAAAGCTTGTTTCCACATCCATTTGCCGGTTTAGTCAACCTGCCCAACATTTTGGTCGGTGATCGTCCGTACTAAAAGTTTTCATTTCTAGCTTACATGGTTTCCGTGTATGTCTTTGTATCACAAAACGCGAGTCCATATAAATCTAATAAAAGATTAAAATAACGATATGATTTTTTTTTTGTTTAGTTAGCAATCGGAACGGATCAATCCAAGTTTGTACCAGAGAAACCTAAAATAAAGGCATGTATCTCCAAAGAAGTGAACGTTATACAGAACAATTCGTAGTGCATTTGTTTGACCACAAAAATGTTGAATACAGGATGCGTGCTACTGTCCATTCACTTCGATTCCGCGTCTGAATTCAGGCTTAGTGCCATGGCAGCCCGCCAAACTTCAGCAACAGATCGACTCCTTAAACAAAGTCGGTTCGAAAAAAAAAAAATAAAAGACAAATTGATGAAATCCGTACGCTGCACAAAATACGCCAAGCGACCGGCTTCGAGCGTTTTTTCGGGGCATTCCACCTCGTGGCAAAGAACGAAACAGGTTAGTTTAAAAAAAGAAAAAAAAAAAAAAAAACGCGAATAAGTACGATCAGATCTCTGCCACAGAAAACTGCGGAAAGTTAGAAGTAACACTAAGAGACATCACACTTTGTCACCCAGTACCGATTCAGAAGTAGTACAACTCCTTTAAGCCTGTGAGGGCACAAAACTTCTAGTAGCTTAAAACCGAACAAAGATCAAAACATTCTTAGCCCAAAGCGCTCAAGTTTGGACCGTGATATTGAATGAGGGCTGCGAATTCGCCGGCGATTTTCCGGCAGTCAAGGCCACCTACCGCGAAAAGAAAGGTGCGCCCGAGACCACAGTCGAATTGCGGGAAAGTTCGGAGTTAGAAGGGAAGCCACCGAACGTCTCGATTCTAAACAAAGCGCGAAACTAGAAAAATATGAAGAACTCGAAATTAAGGGACTTGCTCAGTAACCCCAGAATGGCAACCAACCTTTCGCTAAGAGACTTGGCATCTAAGTCTCTTTGCAAAACGTCGGCTCTCATTCAAGAGACGGCTCCCCGGGAGATGGCTCTCTCCAGCGTATTCCGGGAAATTGTTTCCTTCAGTGGGCGTCTGCTATTTGGGCACCTGCAGAGAAGCTGCCGTGGCCCTTGTTTTCAGTCAGTGACCAGGTACAGCGTCGTCATCGCGGAGGAATTGGATGCACCTGGTCTGACAAACCACGATGTACTAACGGTTTTGTTTTTTCCGGAGGCCTCGAAACAGTCCCCCGCAAGACAAGGAGACTGAAACCCCGGGGAACTCACCTCAGGCATGACGCCGACTGTATCCTCGTCGGCGGGGCGACTCGTCGAGCGCTTTGTCCGTCACCAGGGCTGAACACCTGGTGCTCGCACAAACCCCCCCGAAGTCGCTGGATGAGGGGGCCGAGGGAAAGACCGGCTCTGCCGTTGCTCGAATCCAAGAGCGAGGGGGAGCGTCGGTGTGCGTGCCTGCCGGTGCCGGCTGCTCGACTGAACGAGCTCGCCGGCCGAGCTCGCCGGCCGAGCGGGTCGAGGGATACCTCCTCGCCCGCCCTTTCTCGTCAGGGAGGTGTGGTACCACGAGCGGGATCTTCACCTGCACGTCTCCCCGGCGACATCAGGAAGTAGGTCCCTTCCTCGGCTGGCCGCCCGCGCGCGGGTCTCTCTTCGCTTGTTTTGCTGCTCCAGGGAGGACGGCACGCCGACGAGACGATGGATGTGCATCGCCGCCACGGCAGGAGCCAGCCGCGCGATTCCCTCGTGGAAGCCCCTTTTTGTGGCGGCGGCGGTTTCACGGTGTACCTGCTATGTCTGTGGACCCGCTGAGTTGACCTCGGAAAGGTGCCGCCAGTAGCGCGAATTATGCCACCGAAACTGGGCCCGTTATGATGAAGACGTTGCTTTTTCGCTCTCTTCTGGGTCAAGAACAATGGGGTTTTCCCGAGATTATATAGATAAGGAATAAACTGTTCAGATTTGTTTTTATTTTTTCTTGTTAGATACACCGAGAGAGGCCTCAAACACACGCACTTTAGGCACGGTGGTAAAATCTCCTCTGTCATCTTAAAGCACGATCTATTTCTACGTATTTCAGCGAGTCCACATTCTCTTCGCGCGAGCGCCGAGCTTTGGCGTGCGGCTTCGGTGCCACCATAGCGCCTAGATTGAGCACTCTTAGAAAAAAGGGTATCTATAGTCCTCCCTAAAGGGAGGAACGGTCTCGTGACCTATGTTCCTCCATAAAAGGAGAAACTTTCGTCCCTAAAGGAGGGGAGCAAAGTTCCTCCATCGCCTGCATCTCCTTATGGCGGTCCCGAATCGAGCAAATCGAGCTCAATAAGGCTTTACGAGGACACTACATCTCTTGTGCGGGATGAGAGGAGCAGCCAGTAAGAGCGTAACACGAGCTTTCCACGAACTGTGTTTATTTCCGAAGCCAGATTCCCCCGCAGGTACAGAAACTTCCGTTTCGAAAGCAGTTACTCAGTCTTCTCGTCGTCAGCACTGCGATGTTAAAGGGAGATAACCGATACCCAGTTACTTCGCGCACTTTACGTCTTACCTTTGCTGTTCCTCGAGTCACAATTCCTTCGTCAAACGCACATCACGGAGGAAAGGTAAACCAATTCGCGAAACCAAAAGCCGCTCTCAAAAGAAGAAACTCTAAGCCGCTGTTGTACGGTAACCAGAAATTATCGCGCAGCGTGAAAGAAGGTTAAATCGCTTGCCACCAGATGGCAGGGTCAAGCAGAGTAATTGCAAGTAGCTAGGCCAGGTGGCGCTAGATAACACCCGATTCATGTTTAGAAACAAATATTTGTATTTGCTTCGGAAAGGTTGCGCTTCGGGATTCTTTGTTATACACACTTGTAGACACATTAATCACACTACAAGCATCAGCTGAACGTATACATTGAGCGCATACACATACACGGCACATACGAACATGAATACAACAGCACACGAACCCGATCACTACTTCCGAGCTCTGCGTTTCCGCCTTTTATACTGGTCGTTGTGAACGTACGGAATTTCTCGTTGGCCGTCTAAGCAACAAAAATATATTGCCAGCATGTTGATATTTTTCCAGCAATGTCATACCTCTGAGAGTATTTTGAACGGCTCAGGGGATGAATCTCTTAGTAAAAAGTAAACGCTCATGACGTAACTATTTGAAAGCCAATAAATCAAGCCGCTCCAATGCTATTCCAAGCCATGCGTTTGTTTCCTCGCACGGCACGTCGTAGCCACTATTTTTATTGTAGTTTGTTTTCTATTTGTGCTGTTCGTGTGCGGCTGCAATTGTCGTTTTGAATTAATCTCTGTAGAGCGGATATTCACTCAGCTGGAAGTGATGCTTCACTGGCAGAGAAATCGCTTTTCGATCAACTTGAATGCAGTCAAAGCCGCAACTTGCGGCAGGTGGTAAAGGAGCACTGCAAGGACTTTTTGACTGGTTTTTAATTTGCACCGAACCTGAGCGCTCTGAACATTGTAACTCAATTGAAACTTCTCTTTTCTCGAATTTCGCTTTATTTTAAAAGGTATAGGCAAATTAAAATTGCAATACCAAGCAAAAAATAACCTCCTTTATGACGTCGTTCGTCGTGGCTCGATTGGCCGTGAACTAGAGGAGGGGTAGTGAGCTCAGCGAGCGCTCACGGCTGCCGCACTCCGTGTCGACGGCTCGAGAGGGCGCCACTAAAGCATGTGTTGGATAGGCAGTATGAAGCGGGCGGCCAAGGCGGCTTGCATTGCATTTGCGGCGCGATTAAAGACTAATTCGGCATGACAGTTCATTGGCTACAAACGACAGCAAACACGGGGTAAAGATCAGTTCAGAACGGGAGCCACTTCGCGCTGCCATACCGCCAAACGGCCAAATCGTAAACCTCTGCCGGAGGCCTTCGGAACGCTCGGAACCCGTCGGATCCTCGAGCCCATATACGATCGCAGCGCCGCCGCGTACATCCGGGACCTATTTACGCTCGTCGTTCTTCGGTGCCTGATCCCACTACCCCTTTCTAGTATGCGCCGCGTTTTCCTCCGCTTGGTGGCGGGTATGTCGACGGGTCATTTCTTGTTTCCGTACTTTATAAACTGCATTTGTTTTTTTCTGATCTGAAATACTGAACAAAAACCACTTTCATACATAAATGAAACGGTTTGCGCCACTTATATTTTGTATTTCGACTAAAAAAAAAGCTTTTAGCGGCTCTGACCAGTAGTAGGGCCAGGACCGAAGACCTCACATATCACGCGCTTTCGGCACCGCGGGTCGCCCCCGTAGGTGGAGGAGGTTTCCGAGTCGTCCGGTTAAAATATGACGCACTGATATTTAGTTATCTCTCCTTGCCCGCTGGCTTGCCCGAAACCCAAGTGACGTTGAAACCAGCGCTCCACTTGGAGGGCAGTTTCTCCAGGAACCGTAGTATATTTAAACAACAAAATAAAGGATAGCTTTTTTTTTTCGATTGTACATACCATTTTCCTTTAATGCTAAAAATACAAACTGTAAATATACGTACTTCCCATTATTTTCATACTGTTCAGTCATTTCCCCAGAGTGAATCGCTCTCGGGTAGGAGACTGTCGCGTACCGTGTGCGAACCTCCATGAGCACAAGAGACGAGATCGAGACGAACGTTTGTTTCCCGCTCTTTAATATGGCATTTCTCCCCGACCCAGAGTTGCCAGACTTCTTTCAGTCTCTGGACACGACCTTCCCTTCTAGGACCTATTGTCTATATCGTGCCGGCGCTCTAGAGATCCTTCCCCTTCTGGTCACCAGGCCGTTATTGCTGCCTGATGAAGCTGGTGGTCCCTTGTCTGCGAACACGCTGGGTGTGGTGTTTGTCTCGCAATCTGCTGATGTCTGGTAGTGCGACGCAATGCACCATGTTCAGTCTGCACCAGGTATGACCGTGGTTGGCGGGTCTGCTGTAGCACCACTCCTTGGTGCGCGGCGCCCGCGTACATCCAGACTGCCGATCTAGGTGCCAGTTCAGCTCTGTCTCTCGCTCTGTGACGCTTGTTGTAGTGGCTTGCCTCTTTGGCTTTCACTACGTTGTGACGCTGCCTGTAGCGAGCATTGTACTTCCAGTTTGGGCGTCAGAAGCTGCGGTGACACAGGAAACTGTAGCCTTCAGTCGTCGTCCCATCAACAGTTCCGCTGGTGAATAGCCCTCCTTCCCTGGCGTAGTCCTGTGAGCCAGAAGAGCCTGTGCAGGGTCCTCGGACTTCCTAAGCAAGATCTTCGCGGTTTGGACGGCTCTTTCTGCCTCGCCATTGCTTTGGGGATAGTACGGACTTGACGTTACGTGTCGCGCTCCTCACTTGTGTGTAAAGCACTTGAATTCGCTTGATGCAAACTGGGGTCTACCGTCGGAACGAATGACCTCCGGGATTCCAAATTGTGCGAAGTATTTCACTCAGTGCTTCGATGACGTCCTTTGACGTCGTCCTGTGGAGCTGCTTAAGCTCAAAGAACCTGGGGAAGTAGTCGATGACTACCAAGTAGTTTTTCCCATCCAACAGAAACAGATCCATACCGATCTCCTGCCATGGACGTTCGGGCAGAGGTGTCTGAATTATAGGCTCCGCAGCTGGTTGCCGGAACTTCTGGCAGGTAGGGCACAGGTTGATGTAGTCGTGGATCTGTTGACTGATGCCTGGCCACCAAACCGAGTCCCTCGCCCTGGCTCGACATCTCACGATGTCCTGGTGTCCACTGCGCAGGCGTTCGAGAATGTCCTTGCCGCATTACAGGTGGAATAACAAGTCTGTTGTTCTCATCAGGAGCCCTTGAACTGTGGTAAGTTCTGCATGCCACGCTCCCGTACTTCCTTGCTTCTGGTGTCAAGTGTGTGAGCACCGGCCACTGGCTTTTGCAGTACAGCATGATCCGTGCCGTAGTGACATCCTTACTCAATTCGGACCTGAGTTTGTCGAGTAGTTCAGATGACGCAGGCAAGAGTTTCAGTGCTAAGAGCTCATACTCTTTTATGTAGGGTCCTCCTTGTCTGTGTGGCTTGCTTGGGATGTGTGGAGCTTCCGCGATAGTACGTCAGCGTGTGCATCTCCTTGCCTGGTGTGTGAGATATGTGAAGTCGTACTCCGGATCCTCATCCGCAAGCGTTGTAGACGTGGCGTCATCTCGTCTAGTCGTTTTGTTGAGAACAACGGTACCAGCGGTTTGTGGTCCGTTTCCACAGTGAAATCTCAGTCCTAGTAGGTAACATTCGGAAGTGTTCGCACGCCCTATGTGAGGGCGAGCGCCTCCTTTTCTACTTGGGCATATTTCTTTGTTCCGCTTCAGTCTATGGCTCGAGAAGGCGTAAGCCACAGGAAGTCTTTCTCATCTCGGTCTTCCTGTAGCAGTACGGACCCAGTCCGTATGATGACGCATCCGATGAAAGGGTGATCTGCGCTTGAGGGTTGTAGCAAGCGAGGACCGGAGTCGTACTGAGTTCGGCCTTGATTTGTTGAAAGGCGCTGTTCCCCCCAATAACAACTTGCGTCGCTGTGTAGCAAGTCCCTCAGCGGCCTTGTCTTTGTGCCATCATGGGAGGACTTCGCCAGATGGTTGACCATTCCTAGAAACGATCACAGCTCCTTCAGGTTTTCAGGTGCTGGCATGCGTGGTCACAGCTGCTGTCTTCTCTGGGTCAGCTGTGATGCCTGTGCTAGCCAGGATGTGACCCAAGAACCTTGACTTTGTTCTTTGGCAAACTGACATTTGTTCTTGTTTAGGGTGACTCCTGCGTTGCGTAGACATTGGAGTACCTGCTCGAGGTTCCTGTCATGTTCTTGCCTGTCAGTCCCGAGCACCAATATATCGTCCATGTGACATACTTGACCTGGTATTCCCATCGAGAATTCGGAGCATCTCTTTCTGAAAGAATTCCAGGTGCTGTTGAGATACCAAACGGCAGCCGTTGGAACTGGAAGCAGTCCCACGGGGCGTGATGAAGGTTGTCAGTTCCTTGATTCGGGTGCCAAGGGAACCTGCCAGTAACCCGCGTTTCGCGTCCAGCTTGCTGAAAACGCGCGCTCCAGCGAGCTTTGCCAAGTTCTCTTCGACTGTGGGCATAATGACGCGCTCCCGAATGACCTGGTTGTTGAGCTCTGTGTAGTCGACACAGATCCTCAGGCTGTCATCTTTTTTCTTTGCGACTACCATTGGCGCACACCATTCCGTTGCGTGTTCTACCTGTTGGATCACTCTCCCAATCCAGCATTCGCTGTATCTCCTGACGCACTTTGGAAGGATAGGATAGGCACCGTCGAGGATATGTGATCGCAAAAGGGCTTGGCATCAGGGTGAAGTGCGATCTTGTACGTCGTCTTCATTGTTCCCAGACGCTCCTCCAAAAGCGACCTCGTATTCCTTCGGACAATGCGTGCAGTGCCGGAAGCACGTTGAGGGCTTGAATCGCTGGACGTCCCAGTAAACGCGCAGTGGAGACCTTCAGCAACAAAGATCTTCTGCTGGGTCGTCTTGTTATTCCACTGGATTGTCGAGATGAACTGTCCACGGGTGGGGAGGTGTGCTCTTCCTGCCGTGAGAAGCTTGTCGTTGGCCACCGTCAGAGTACCCATGGCACGTTCATCGTATTCCGAGGCTGGAATCACGGTAAAATCTGCACCGGTGTCGACCTTGAATGTCAGCGTCTTTTGTCCAATCCTGGCTCTTACCGTCCATGGTTCTCAGTTCATTGAGTGTAGCAACTGTCCCACGAATAGCTCCTCCACAGCAGAGTTTCTTTGCCTCCCGTTGTTTGCTTGAGCTTGGGGTTGTGTTGGACGGTCTCTGGCCATGCACACCGCTTGAAAATGGCCAGTTTTCTTGCACCCATTGTTTTTCTTCCCCGTTGCTGGGCATTGCGCCTTGCTATGTCTCAGTGTGCCGCCACGCCATCTGCAGGACCACGATGTTTCTGACGCTGTCGGTAGCTTTGAATGTTCGCGGTGCGGTGGACAATAACGGCCTCCTCGCTTATGAACTTCGTCGACGTCGGCACGCGATGCCTGGTGACCACGCAGTTCGTGTTGTTGACGCTTAACCGTTTCGGAGTTACGAGCCGCCACAATCGCCCCTTGTAGAGTTAGTCTTGCGTCCAGTTGAAGCTTTTCACTTGACTTCTTGTCTAGGAGGCCCACGACCAGTCGATCTCTGATCAGGTCTTCTCTGAGGCTTCCGTAGTCGCAGGTGTCTGCCATCCTGTACAAGTCTGTTATGAATGCTTCCGCTGTCTCGTGCGTTTCTTGTTTCCTCGTGTTAAACTTTGCCCGTTCAAATATGACGTTCGTATGAGGAATGAAGTGGGCTTCAAACTTTTCTTTCACTGTATCGTAGACAGTTTAGTTCGTCCGCTGACCAGCTTCAGTGAAAATAGAACGTCCTCGGCCTCTCGTCCCATAGCGTAGAGAAATGTGTTCATCTGGGTCGTTTGGTCTCGTAGATGGAGCCCGGAGCTGATGCGATTGCGTTCCCATCGTGCGATCCACCTCCTCCAGTCGTTTGGGTCTCTGAAGTCGAGCTTCTCCGGTAGTTTCAACGGCGAACGGGTTTGAAGAACGGAACCCCGCCCGCATGTGCCGCGCCATTGAAGAACGGAGCCTCGCCCGCTTGTGCCGCGGCATCTCCCGCTTGAGAAGGCCCTGACTGGTTTTGTGCCATTGGAGACCAACTCCAGACGTCCTCGAGGTCTCGTGGTCGATCACGCCACCGCTGCCACCATGTCGCGTACCGTGTGCGAACCTCCAAGAACGTTAGAGACGAGATCGAGACGAACGTTTGTTTCCCGCTCTTTTAATATGGCGTCTCTCCCCGACCCAGAGTTGCCAGACTTCTTTCAGTGTCTGGACACGACTGAGACAACCGACAGTCACATTGGCCACTGTACGAAAGGAGCTATGGTTCAGACCAGCGTTCCAACATGACTATCCGCACGTCGATTGATTGCAGCTAATCCCTCAAGTGGTCTTAAACTCTTTAATGTAAAGCGGAACGTGAACCTGCGAAACCCCGCCCCCTTTAATCACGGCCCGACCAGCGGCATCAATGCCCGACAGCTCATCTTGTTGTTACACCACTGATACGCGAACACACGGTCACATCAGCGATAATTCCAGTATTCTGTTCACAACGCACAACACTGCCATCGCGATGTTGTTGCTATGTTGCTGACACGCAGAAACAGAGAACCACGTTGACTGCCGGTTGGCACTCGGCATCGGAAAACAGAACCGAACTCAGCAGAGAAGGCACCCAGGCACCCGGCAGCAAAACCTGCCTCTCTTGGATGCAGTTTCCGCGATTTCCATAACGTCGTCAACATCGACAAATCCACTGTGGACACATCGTTCCGCGTGGTCCGCATGGTTCCGCGTGGGTTCCGCAATCCATAGATGGCCATCTTAGCACAGTGTACGTAGCGCTGCTGGCACTGCTCCGGAACTTCGCCGTTTCTAGCAGCTTCGTTTGCTCGTTTGATAAAATTAGTGGTAAAAACGTCAATGCAATCGAAATGCTCTGCATGTTTGAACTGGGAGACGGAATTACAGGCGGCCTTCACTGCCCGCTGAAGCTCAATCAACTCAACAACTTTTATTAAACAACGTGTGCGACGTGCTCGAAAAACGAAACCGGAAGAAGATGAGTCGGGAGGGCGGAAGCTTTCTCCCGTCCGCCTGGAGGAGAAAAGCGTCCCGTTCCTCCCTTCTTCTCGTGTCCGCTTGGGGGCGCGTTAGTAGAAGGGAGGAAAATGCGCTGTTGCTACCTTTTTCCTCCATTTTGTCTTAGAGTGCACATTTCCTTTCGTACGCGCTGGTAATATTTGATGCAACAAGTAATGTCTACCCTGCGAGACGGACACCGAACAGCGTAACCTTCCTTGACCTTATCTATTATTAGGTCGCCGTCTATCGACAAAAGACCCTCCTCATCCTCAATGTCGTGGCTCCTGCGTAGCTTGCCAGAGTTTCTACTCCGCGCAGCATTCATGGTCTGCAAGGAAGCAATGAAATACGAGCAGTTTGATACTTTAGGCCCATGTTACGGATAAAAAAACAGGACGCGGGATCACCAAAAAACAACAACACACTTTTCGTGTAAGGCTCGACAAATAATGAGGCGCTGGAGAAAACCAGCCTACAGCGTTAAGTCCTTATTTCCAACTCTTTTTGTTCGCGTTCCGCTCATTGAAAAGCACGCACGCCCGCACCTCGTATTGCTGCGCCGAAGTGCTTTTCCGCAGCAAAAAATCCGTCTGCTTTCACACCACCGTCACCATGGCAAAGAACGCCGAATGACCTTTTGGACGGCGCTTGTATCACTGATTCTTCTGCACAATGACGAAAGCTTATTTGGGGCCGAAAGAACAACGGGAACCTTGTAACGCCCCGGAACGTTTTTCAAATTGTGGGAGACAGCTTGAAGGTAAGGAATGATGGCCGGTCTTATTTTTTGCCGTTCATGAACATTTTGTGGAACACCTCTAACCCTCCTCTTCAGACCATCCGCCGCAAAAATAAAACCTGCTATCATTCCTTACCTTTATGCTATCTCCAACAATTTGAAAAAAAAAAAATCTTCCGGGGCTTTACAAGGTTTCGGTTGTTTTTTTTGGCCCGGAATAAGCTTTCGTCATTGTACAGAAGAATCAATGCTCCAGACAGAAATAGTGAAGAATGCAAAAAAAAAAAACACAAAAATAAGATTTTGGATTGCATAACCTCTGTCGTTTACGACATTCCCCTATTCTGCGGGTGCACCTACGTGGGGCGAACCGGCCGCTGCGTAGATGAACGTGCTTGAGAAGACGCAGCAGCTATCAAACAGAAGCCGTCTGGGCATCTGACCGTGCATTGCGATCGATGCCCGCGCACCCCATTGTTTTCAAACGCAACCACCCTGGGACGTCACAGCGGAAAATCAACTACAGAAAGTAACGAAGCGTTTGTCATCAAAACATGGGCTCCGATAAATGCATCAGTGAGCCGTCTGTGGCACTGTTAGATAAGGAAATGTTATTTTTAAAGAGAGATAGAGAAAGTTGGGTGGCTGGAAGTGAAGTGGTTTATTGAAGTATTTAAGTCAGTGTTTTTCTAAAAACTCAAAGGGACTCTTATGTTATCCCTAAGACGCCTTGAAGACGAAAGCCCAAGCGCCGATGTAAATGTGGTAGGGAACCTCCGAAGACAGCGCGCTCTCTGAAGACGCACTTTTGGCGCCGTTTCATTGGCTCACTCGGATCGTGGCGTCCGCTGTGGTGCCGGCGATAGCCAACCTCCGAAGACAGCGCGCTCTCTGACGATGCACTTTTGGCGCCGTTTCATTGGCTCACTCGGATCGTGGTGTCAGATGTGGTCCCGGCTATAGCGAACCTCCGAAGACAGCGCGCTCTCTGACAACGCACTTTTGGCGCCGTTTCATTGGCTCACTCGGATCGTGGTGTCAAATGTGGTCCCGGCGATAGCGAACATCCGAAGACAGCGCGCTCTCTGACGACGCACTTTTGGCGCTGATTCATTGGCTCACTCGGATCGTGGCGTCGGCTGCGGTGCAGGCGAGAGCGAACCTCCGAAGACAGCGCGCTCTCTGACAACGCACTTTTGGCGCCGTTTCATTGGCACACTCGGATCCTGGCGTCGGCTGTGGTCTCGGTGATAGCGAATCTCCGAAGACAGCGCGCTTTCTGTTTGTGCACTTTTGGCGCTGTTTCATTGGCTCACTCGGATCGTGGCGTCGGCTGCGGTCCTGGCGATAGCGAACCTCCGAAGACAGCGCGCTCTCTGTTTACGCACTTTTGGCGCCGTTTCATTGGCTCACTCGGATCGTGGCGTCGGCTGTGGTCTCGGTGATAGCGAATCTCCGAAGACAGCGTGTTTTCTGTTTACGCACTTTTGGCGCCGTTTCATTGGCTCACTCGGATCGTGGCGTCGGCTGTGGTCTCGGTGATAGCGAATCTCCGAAGACAGCGTGTTTTCTGTTTACGCACTTTTGGCGCCGTTTCATTGGCCCGCTCGGATCGTGGCGTCGGCTGCGGTCCTGGCGAGAGCGAATCTCCAAAGACAGCGCGCTCTCTGTTTACGCACTTTTGGCGCCGTTTCATTGGCTCACTCGCATCGTGGCGTCGGCTGTAATCCCGGTAAATGCGAATTTCCGAAGACAGCGCTCTCTCTGACGATGCACTTTTGGCGCCGTTTCATTGGCTCACTCGGATCGTGGCGTCGGCTGTGGTCTCGATGATAGCGAATCTCCGAAGACCGCGCGCTCTCTGTGTACGCTTTTTTGGCGCCGTTTCATTGGCTCACTCGGATCGTGGCGTCGGCTGCGGTCTCGGTGATATCGAATCTCCGAAGACAGCGCGCTCTCTGTTTACGCACTTTTGGCGCCGTTTCATTGGCTCACTCGGATCGTGGCGTCGGCTGCGGTCCTGGTGAGAGCGATCCTCCGAAGACAGCGCTCTCTCTGACGATGCACTTTTGGCGCCATTTCATTGGCTCACTCGCATCGTGGCGTCGGCTGCGGTCCTGGCGAGAGCAAACCTCCTAAGACAGCGCGCTCTCTGACGACGCACGTTTGGCGCCGTTTCATTGGCTCACTCGGATCGTGGCGTCGGCCGTGGTCTCGGTGATAGCGAATCTCCGAAGACAGCGCGCTCTTTGTTTACGTACTTTTGGCGCCATTTCATTGGCTCACTCGCATCGTGGCGTCGGCTGCGGTCCTGGCGAGAGCAAACCTCCTAAGACAGCGCGCTCTCTGACGACGCACTTTTGGCGCCGTTTCATTGGCTCACTCGGATCGTGGCGTCGGCTGCGGTCTCGGTGATAGCGAACCTCCGAAGACAGCGCGCTCTCCGTTGACGCACTTTTGGCGCCGTTTCATTGGCTGACTCGGATCGTGTCGTCAGCTGTGGTCCCGGTGATAGCGAACCTCCGAAGATAGCGCGCTCTCTGATGACGCACTTTTGGCGCCGTTTCATTGGTATCTTCCGTTTTTGTACCCTTTGTGTCGCCGACGTGTTTTCGTACTTTTCGTGTCGCTGACGTGTTTTCGCTCAAGGACTTTGAAGGTCTACTGAACGATGAGACCTATAAAGCTTCCGCCTTAATAAACTTTCAGTTGCGAGTGCGCTCCGTGGTGTCGTTACTTTCTTCACTCTGTTTCTGTCCTTCGGTGCTTCTATCCAGTCGTGAACCAACTAGCCCAGCTGAACATTCTGTTGACATTCTGCTTTACATTAAGGGATACTGAACCGAAATTGGGAGCTCATAAAACAAGGCTGGAGCGATAGCCGTATTCTTGGAAGAGAAGTGCGCGATTGAACACCTACGACGAGGCCGACGAGACATGTGACGTCACGATTATAATTTCCTTTAGCTCGTGAACCAAAGCGAGGAGGAGGGAAGTGAGTTTGCTGCCCATCGTTCTCAACGTCCCGTTCAACGCTTCTGCGGCCTTATTTTGCGAAATCAAAATTTCGGTTCAGCATCCCTTTAAAGAGTTTAAGACCCCTTGAGGGATTACGGTTCAATCGATTGAGCTGTGGATAGTCATTTTGGAACGCTGGTCTGAACCAGCTCCTATCGTACAGTGGCCAATTTGACTGCCGTCAGCGATATCCTGTTGTCCCCTTCCCAAGATCGATTACGCTCTCGGGGGAAGGACTGAACAGTCTTCAAATAAGGCGGAAAGTACTATACTTAGAGTTTGGAATTTTAGCGTTAAGGAGGATGGTAAAATCACCAAAAAATGCTATCCTTTATTTTGCTGTTTAAATATATTACAATTCCTGTAGAAACTGCCCTCCAAATGAAGCCCTGGGATGAGCGCTAGACGTTTTTGAGCTCACCCCGATGTAACTCCGTACACTTAACACCTGCCTCAAGTCGCGGCTTTAACTACATTTATATTGATCGAAAAGCGACTTCTGTCTCCGTGAAGCGTCGCATCCAGCTGAGTGAATTATATATTATATTATATTATTTTACATATATTATTTTAATACGACAATTGCAGCCGCAAGTGAACAGCTCAAATAGAAAAACAAATACTACGCTAGAAAAGCTGGCTATGACGTGCTGTGCGGCGAAGCAAACAGATGGCATGGAACAGCAGTGGAGTGGCTTGTTTTATTGACTTTCAAATAACGACGACATGCGCGTTTACTTTTTACTAAGAACTTCATTCCCTGGGCCGTTCAAAATACTTCCATAGGTATGACATTACTGAAAAAAATCAACATGCTGGGAATATTAGAGCATTCGCTATAAAGAAGGGGATGATCAAAAACGTTAGGTTCACAGTTAACAAGGTCACCAACGGATCCCGATTCCGGGGCCCGACGATCCGATAGAAAGCCTGGATTCGACCCCCCGTCTATCCATGGTAGTCAATGGCATCGAAGAGGCCGTTCAGGCCTTCCCAGCCACTACACAGGGCTCTCAAGCCGCGGGGAAGATTCGACCCGCAAAAAGAAACATGGCACTCGCAACCCCGTATTTCAGAACGCAGGATGAAGCTTCCGCCTCAAGGAAGGTTGGACGCGTTATTTCCGACGAAGATTGGGCAGAGCTCCAGGCATTCACAGACAGAAAAGAATAATACGCTCGCATCGAGCTGAACAAAAAGAAGTACACCGCTTATGAATAGCACAAAAAGGACATAGCAATGTTCTTGCAGAACAAAAACGCGTTCTACAATTACATGAACCAAACCTCCAGCGACAACACCGAGTTAAAACATTTGACTTCTGGCACCTAAGATTCGAGCACACGAAATCTCGCCAATGGCGATGGTATTGTGGCCTCGATGGAAGAATACAGCCAAGATGGCCCGTGGCAGCACTACAACAGATGTCGCCAACGCAACAAGTCGGATAAATCCACGTCACAGAAACCCACGCACACGGTCGTCCTTAAAGAGATACTGAACCCAAATTCGGATTTCGAAAAATAAGGCCGCAGAAGCGTTGAACAGGACGCTACGAACTCCAAAACATCACCCATACGTCGACATCTCAAACGGATGGCCGTACTTTTGAAAAAGAAGGGCGCGATCAAGCGAGGTCTTTGACGTCATTGTCCTCTGGGAGAATTCGAGAAGGAGGGGAAGCGGCCTCGCTTTTCTCCTCCTCGCTTCGGTTCACCAGCTCGACCGGGCGTAGCGAGGAGGAGAGGGAATGGGAATGGTGACGTAACTTGTCTCGTGGGCCTTGTCGACCGTGTTCAATCGCGCACTTCTTTTCCAAAAATACGGCGATCCGTTAGGAAGATCGTTGTATGAGTGATGTTTTTGGGTTTTGCAACGTCCTGCCTATCCGTCCAGCCTTGTTTTGTGAGCTTGAAATTTCGGTTCAGCATCCCTTTAAGCCCTTAACAGACCGACGTAAGCGACAAGGAATGCTCAGTTCACACGAATGAACGTTCCAACACCATCGCCATCACCATGAAGAACCTTGAGGCCAAAGACAAGCTCATGGCAATAGGCGAAATGAACCGCAAGGGGAAAGCGCTTGAAATGAAGCCATACGTGGCAACCTCAAGCTCGCAAATCAAGGGAGTCACCTGTCTACGAGAATAAGAAAACGACGAAACTCCTGATTCGCTAAAAAAGGAACTCGACTGCAAAACCCACGAGATCTACTAAGCCAAAATCATCGGCCAGTCAGAAATAACGGTCCTCATCACCTTCGAAGGCCGGTCCCTACCAAAATACGTCCGGTACGCCTGCGAGGCCTTTAGGGTCACCTCATACAAACCTCGGCCCTTGGTGTGTTATAACTGTCGCCGCCTTGGACATTTCAGCCGACGTCTGCTTGATAAATATCAAGGGCTACAGTAGTAGCGGACACGAACACGACGCGTTCGAGAACTAGTAAGCTGCAACCCAAATGCATCAACCGTGGAGGGGCACGCGCTCGATCCCACCCAAGATAACGAAACTTCCACACATGAAATTGCTGAGCAACAGACCCCTACGCGAGTGGTTACTCAATAAAATCCTCGCCCCAAACAGGGTTGGGCGGTATCACGATACAAATGTATCACAACAGTATCTTAGAGAAACTTTCGAGCATCTGTATCTCTGTATCGAGATACATTTGAAAAATGTATTGGTATCTCAGTAGTGAAATACATTTACAGTGTATGGCTTCTATCACGATACTTTGCCAGTCTTATGTATCTCGTAAAATTTGTTGCCGTTCTTACGATAAATTTAAAAGATAAAAACATGTGTTTGCTGCAAGTTTCTTCCGCATTTCCAACATGAACCCGCCCTATATCATAATCCATCCCAATCACCAACATAAAAAGTGTGGTTTCAAAAAGGCCACTTGCAAGTAAAAAGAAAAGAAAAGCTCCTCTCACAGAGTCCTCCACTCTCTCCAATTTAGCATGGCAAACGCTGTAAAGGAGTTGAGTGGAGGAAAGGTCTCTGTTGTCGAATCTCCTCACACTATGGGTGACTCAGAAGCATACAAGACAACAATTTGAGGTGCGCCCTCATGGCAAAACAGGGTTCATTTTGTGCAAACGCCTTTTGTCAAGCATGGCAAGTAGTCTCTCCCGTTCAGCAACTATGTGGTTCACCGGGCGTGACATGTCTTTTTTAGCGGCATTAGTTCGAGGTAAGGAGAACTGCATAAAATGACACAAGAAGAGGAACACAAGCATAAATTGCCATTTGCACTCGCCACTAACTGCGCCTTCCCTACGTAGCACCGTTTGGGTAGAAATGTATTTCTATAAGTATCTGTATCTGTGTTCCGGAATACTTTTTTGACGTTTTTTTCACAAGTATCTAAGGGAAAACCCGTTGCATAAAAGACAAATGGACCTTAGTATCTCTATTTTGGGCCTTAAAATACATGCATCTCAGTGTTTCTATTCCAGAATACTTTTTACAGTATCTCTGCCTAGCTCCATGCACAATCTGTGGAACTACCTTCTGTATCAGAGCGGAGGAAGCAACAACAGCTCGGACGCGTCGTCTCCCTTGGAATGGATCGCACAAGTGCAAGCCACCCATGGCAGAGTTGACACGCTTGAAGGTAAAATTGGATTCCTCGCAAGCAAGGTTGACAAGCTATGCGACCTCGTCTAAGCACTCATCAGCAAACAGCATGGAAAGGAGCACCTCGACGTCCAGACCCAAACCGCCGGCCACGCCAAAGAAAGAAAAGAACCAACGTATGGGCCCTTCAGTTGAATTGCAGGGGTCTCCTACAAAAACTTTCCGAGCTTCAGCTCAGCCTCGAAAAAACATAAGGACAAGGCTCCAGATGTTCGTTTCCTCCAGGAGGCGAACGTGAAGAACCTCAAGATTCGATGGTACAATGCTTTTCTCCAGCCAATAATCGTCAGGAAGAATGGTAACTACGGACTAACAGTAACGCTCGTTAAAACAATCGCTACCGCAAACTCAGATCGATACCAAAAATGAGTGCAACGAACATCGCGAGGTGGCTGGCACTTGGATTTGATGAGGAGACACGACCGGCGATGTGTTTAATGCCTACATTCGTTTAGGCGCCACAGAGCTAAACGACGCATGGATACGAAGAATTATTCACACCAGAACCCCAACTTACTGGCAGGAGATTTTAACTCCAAGCACACAGAATGGGGCTACAACTTCAGAGACAACAGGGGCAAAGCCATTGAACGTGCTGTTATGATCGGCCACCCAGAGAGCGGGTTCGGCTTCCTGGCAGCGCCATCGACCACCCATCGACTGTCCAGAGTCTCGGGCTCTGCATTCTTGCGCCGCCGAACATGCCGACCGACGCAGCGTGGGTGGGGTGCGGCTTCCAGGCGACACCGAGCGGGCCACCCGGCACAGCGGGAGCTGACCCCCCTGACACCCCGCTGAGAAACGGGGGCCCGCTTCCTCGGCCTTCGGACCGGGTGCTAACGGACGATGGAGACAAGTGGAGACGTTTGGGTCTTGGCGTGTGATCGGGAGAGCTGCTCGGTTCCCGCGTTCTTCTGGGAAACGGGACGAGAGGGATGCTTGGACCGGGGTGTGACCACGTGGGAGGTCCGCGTCCGGGGAGACTGCAGAGACGACCCTTGGTGACGAGAGTGTCCTTTCCCCTCGCTGGACCTGGGACGGAGACCCCCTCGCCACTTCAAGGAGGCTACATTAGCCCGTGCTCGGACTCGTAGAGCTTCTTCTCTTCTGAGACGCCAGAACTGAAAGATGATGTAAATATTCCTGTATATAAATGTCTTCTCCTCTCAGTGAACGCTCCTCGGTATCTTCGGAGTCCACGACGCTTGGAAGTGAGGGGATGCTCGGCCCGGAATCATATCAACTGGATGGCAGCGGTGGGATGGTCTGTGCAGAGTCCTGGTTGCTGTGTTGGTGAGTGTTCAGCTTTCTCTTGGGATTTGCCAGGTTTGAGTAGATGGTGAAGTTTGCTTAAACTTGGTGATATAGCTGCCGGGGTAGTTGGCTTTATTTCGGTATTCCCTGGCAGAGAGTAAGGGAAAGATTGTCACTCGAGAACAACCATGGATTTGAACAAGTTGCGCAGACCAGATCTGATTCTTCTGAGTAAAGAATTGGGGCTCGATTTGGGGGGAGTCCAGAGAAAACCTCTCATGATCGAGGCGATTCGGGCGAGTGGTGCCGACGACGTGGAGCTTCGGGAGTGCTGGGAGCTAATCGAGGAAAGGATTAAGAAAGAGGAGGAAAGAGTTAAGAAGGAGGAGGAAAGACAAGCAAGGGAGATCGCAGAGAGAGAGAAGGAGCGTCTCTATCGCAGGGAGTCAGAGGAAAGGGAGCTGGAACGGAAAAAGTTAGAGCTTCAGATAGCCCAGGTTGAGGCAGAGCGTGCAGGCCGAGAGACACCGAGTTCTAGGGCTGGTCAGGCAACACCACGGCTAAAAATGAAAGACCTTCTACAACCCTTTAAAATTAAAGAGGATATCGGCTTGTTTCTTGTAAATTTCGAAAGAACATGCGAGAAGATGGACTATCCGCGCGACACCTGGCCGCAATGGCTCTTGACAGTTCTGCCGTGCGAGGCCGCCGACGTGGTGGCTCGGCTGGAAAGAGCGGAGGCAGACGATTATGACAAGGTCAAATCGGCTCTCCTGAAGAAGTACCGCCTTTCCGCCGACGCCTTCCGTCGCCGATTTCGCACGGAGGGAAAGAAGTCGGATGAGTCCTTCTCTGAATTCGCCTACAACCTAAAATCCAATCTCGTAGAGTGGCTGAAGGGAGAGGAAGCTTTGGGAGACCACGACAAGGTGGTCGAGTGTATCGGTCTCGAACAGTTTTATAACTGCTTGACGGAGGAAACCCGCCTGTGGGTGCAGGACAGACCGGGGGTTAAAACGTTGGAGCGAGCCGCCGATCTGGCTGAAGAATTTGCTTTAAGGCGCGATGCTGAGAGAAGCCAGGTTCGTCTCGGGGCAAACGCAGGCAGGGATCCTTCCAAGAAAGTTGGTGCGCACGGAAAAGAAAATGCCGGGTCTCAAGGAGAAAAGAGTGAGAAAAGTGGGGAGATGTCAGATAAGAAAGAGAGCGAAGGGAGGACAGATTTTGGGAAAAAGAGGGCGTTCGAAGCAAGAAAACCCTTAGTCTGTTTTCGCTGTCAGGAGCCGGACATATCAGTGCGGGTTGCCGAAAGCCGAAGGTGGTTTTCTCTTTCGTTGATGACGATGACGAGAACGCGCGCCTTCTCGAGCCCTACCTCCATGACTTGCTTGTAAATGGAAAAGCATGCAGAGTTCTCAGAGATTCTGCGGCGACGATGGATATTATTAGACCCGAGTACGTCGGAGAGAACGATTTCACTGGAGAGTGCGCCTGGATTAGGCAGGTCGTGGAGGAGAGCAGCGTCTGCCTGCATATCGCGCGTGTCAGGGTCGAGGGGCCGTTCGGGATGTTGAGCACAGAGGCAGCGGTGTCGCAAAACCTTTCCAAGAGGTATCCCTATTTGTTTTCCAACCGTTCAGATCGAATGCTGAGAGACAAGGGTTTGAAATTTTGCGAGGGAACCGTCCTTGCACTTACCCGATCCAAGGTTCGTGAACTCGCAGCGCAAAAGAAGTGCGCGGACGGAGGTGTTTGTAACGATTCAAAAGATACAGGCACAGTTGGGGCGCAGGACATGGGGGAGCCGGATGCACCGGAGCCGCAGTTAGATCTGTGTGCCGTTGGCGAGGTAGAAGAGACTATGCGTAGTGGTCCAAATGAAACGCCTGAATCAATGACATCTCTGGTTCCGCCGCACTCCTCTGGTCTTTCAAGCCTGCTGAAAGTGGATGTAGAAACGCTGTTAGCGGAACAGGCACGTGACCCATCGCTTAAGATTTTGAACAATCATCTCAAAGAGGGCCTTTCCAAGAAAAACGTTACATTTCAGTGTCGCGCGGGAGTCCTGTATCGGCGGTACAGAGACTCAAAGGGGGTGCATTTTGATCAGCTGGTAGTGCCGAGCAAGTACCGGGACGAACTGCTCTCTTTGACTCACGGAGGCGGGTGGTCATGCCATCTTGGCATCAAGAAGACAAAGGACAGGCTTTTGCGCGAGTTTTACTGGCCCGGCTGTTTCAAGGATGTCGAGCGATTCGTGCGGACCTGCGACACGTGTCAGAGAGTTGGAAAGCCTAAGGATCAGAGGAGGGCCCCTATGAGACTGGTGCCACTGATAAGTGAGCCTTTCCGCCGCCTGGTTGTGGACGTTGTGGGACCGCTCCCGGTGACCCAGTCTGGGTATCGGTATATCCTGACAATGATTTGTCCGGCGACGAAATTTCCTGAAGCGGTGCCATTGAAGGAATTGAACTCCGTTGGAATCGTGGACGGATTGTTGTCAGTGTTTTCCCGCGTTGGATTCCCTGCTGAGTTGCAGAGTGACCAAGGAAGTGTTTTTACCAGCGCCTTGACCACGACGTTCCTTCAAAAGTGCGGCATTCGTATCGTGCACAGCTCCGTTCGTCACCCACAGAGCAACAGCGTCGAGGCGTGGCACTCAGTTCTAAAGCGAGTGCTGCGGGCATTGTGCTACGAGCATAGCAGTGATTGGGAAGCTTGCCTGCCCGCAACCATGTTTGCTTTGCGCTCCGTGCCGCACGAAACCACTGGGTTCAGCCCCGCCGAGCTTGGGTACGGGAGGTCCCTGAGGTCCCCACTTCGAATGTTGCGAGAGGCTTGGGAAGGGCGTGGCGAGGATCCGACTGTTGTCGAGTACGTCTTGGGCTTGCTTGAACGACTTCAGTGCTGCAGGGGACTTGTGGAGAGAAACATGCAGGCAGCTCAGACCCGAGCTAAGTTGTACTATGACCGGACGGCCCGTCAGCGCACGTTTTCGGCAGGGGACAAGGTAATGCTGCTGGCCGCCTCTAAGAAAAACAAATTGGACGTTCAGTGGGAGGGGCCTGCAGAGGTGCTCGAGAAGTTGTCTGACACCAACTACGCTCTTAAAATGCAGGGGAAGCGCAAGGAGGTGCGAATTTATCATTCCAACTTAATGAAGCCGTATCACGAACGCCAGGCCGTAGTTAATCTCACGTTAAATGCACCCGAGGAAGCTGATGCCGAGTTCGTTTTCCCGACAAGCAATAAAGGCAATGGTTCATTGGAGAACGCCCTTGTGCGAATCCGGGCTGACTCGGAACTAAGTCCACAACAGAGAAAGGACCTCGAGGCGCTCCTGCAGGAGTTTCATGAGAGCTTCGCTGACCGGCCTGGCCGAACTAGCCTAGTTGAGCACGATATTGAGTTGACTTCAAACGAACCGATCCGCTCCAGGCCGTATCGAGTGTCGCCAAGGCAGAAGGAGATCTTGACCTTTGAGATTAATCGCATGTTAGAGTTGGGTGTCATCGTGCCCACAGAAAGCGAGTACACTTCACCTTTGATTCTGGTTGAGGTTCCGGGCAAGGATCCGAGGCCTTGCATCGACTACCGGAGACTTAATGCAGTTACCCGTGATCAGGCCTACCCTATTCCTAACCTCGAGGAAAGGGTTGAGACAGTGAGTCGTGCGGAGTATGTGTCCACGCTTGACTTGACTCGCGGATATTGGCAAGTCCCAATGACAGAACAGGCGAGCCAGTACTCCGCATTTATTTCTCCGCTGGGAACTTTTCGCCCGCTAGTTCTCAGCTTTGGCTTGAAGAACGCGCCGTTTTGTTTTTCTCGCCTAATGGATCGCGTGTTGCGTGGAGTGGATCACTTCGCGTTACCCTACTTGGATGACATTGCCGTTTTCTCGGACAGTTGGGAAGAGCATCTGAACCATTTAAGAGAGGTGTTGACGCGCTTGCGGCACGCGGGGCTGACGGTGAGAGCGGAGAAATGCCAATTCGGGAAGGCAGAAGTAGATTATCTAGGGCACACACTCGGCCGAGGATGTAGGCGCCCATTGGAGGTAAAGCTCGCAGCGATCTCGGAGTACCCTAGGCCGGTCACGAAGACGGACGTTCGCTCATTTCTCGGGCTCACGGGATACTACCAACACTACATTCGGAACTACTCTGAGATTGCCAGTGCGCTAACCGATAGTTTGCGAAAGGGTGAACCAGTTAAACTGGTTTGGAATGAAGCAAAGGAAAGGTCGTTTTGCACCCTTAAGGCGGCCCTCACTTCTCAACCAGTTTTGCGTGCGCCTGACTACGCCCGGCCGTTCGTTGTCCAGTGCGACGCTAGCGACCGTGGCCTTGGCGCAGTGTTGAGCCAGGTGGACGAGGATGGCAATGAGCACCCGGTAGTATTTATCAGCCGAAAGTTAACTACCCGGGAACAGGCCTACAGTGTATCCGAAAAGGAGTGCGCTTGCTTAGTCTGGGCAACCCAGAAGCTGCAGTGCTATTTGGCAGGGTCGCGCTTTCTAATCGAGACCGATCACTGCCCCTTGACGTGGCTTCGCAATATGTCTTCCAAGAATGGACGACTGCTACGTTGGAGCTTAGCACTCCAGCAGTACAATTTTGAAGTCAGATATAAGAAGGGAAAGCTCCATGGAAATGCGGATGGTCTCAGCCGAGGTTTTTCAGCCTAAGTGAGCCGGAGCGAAGTCTATTTTATTATTTGTATATTTTTTCGGCTTCAGCAGTTTCCACTGTTTGTGCGTGGTCGCGCACACACTTTTGCCGTTTCGTTTGTTACGAGAGATTTCCTGACCCAAAATTAGAAGCCGGGCGCTTCATAAACAAAGGGTTATGTTAATTTTTTGTAGAAATTCAATTTGTGTAAAATTTATCCATAAATTCACGGTTCTCTTGAGTGACAATGTTTATATTTTAGTGGTCTACTGTAAAAGGACAAAGGTTGTGTCAGTTTTATAACAATCTGGCGGATCCCGGGGTTGGCTGCGCACTTGCGGACCTGCGACCTTGGGCAATGTGCGGCCAGACCGTTGTTTGTTTCATCTGGTGTACTGACGAGCTCCCTTGAAAATGTGACTGCTGCAGTGCCCGAGAGACACTCGGCGAGCGACTACGGGTTCTTCGGGATGCAACGTGGGCTGCAACCCTTTCGACCCCTCTTCCCCGGCGGCGGAGGAGCTGTTATGATCGGCCACCCACAGAGCGGGTTCGGCTTCCTGGCAGCGCCATCGACCACCCATCGACTGACCGGAGTCTCGGGTTCTGCATTCTTGCGCCGCCGAACATGCCGACCGACGCAGCGTGGGTGGGGTGCGGCTTCCGGGCGGCACCGAGCGGGCCACCCGGCACAGCGGGAGCTGACCCCCCTAACACCCCGCTGAGAAACGGGGGCCCGCTTCCTCGGCCTTCGGACCGGGTGCTAGCGGACGATGGAGACAAGTGGAGACGTTTGGGTCTCGGCGTGTGATCGGGAGAGCTGCTCGGTTCCCGCGTTCTTCTGGGAAACGGGACGAGAGGGATGCTTGGACCGGGGTGTGACCACGTGGGAGGTCCGCGTCCGGGGAGACTGCAGAGACGACCCTTGGTGACGAGAGTGTCCTTTCCCCTCGCTGGACCTGGGACGGAAGACCCCCTCGCCACTTCAAGGAGGCTACATTAGCCCGTGCTCGGACTCGTAGAGCTTCTTCTCTTCTGAGACGCCAGAACCTGAAAGATGATGTAAATATTCCTGTATATAAACGTCCTTCTCCTCTCAGTGAACGCTCCTCGGTATCTTCGGAGTCCACGACGCTTGGAAGTGAGGGGATGCTCGGCCCGGAATCATATCAGTGCCTGTGAAAGAAAGAGGCTCGTTCTCCGCAACGCCAAAGGCATCACAAGGAGACCGCACAATCCAGTAATCAAACGGACACTACGCCCTGCCTCACGTGGACCTCGAGTACAACTCAGAGTGAGCTGGTGCGTGCTACCAGATCCCATGGGTAGTGATTATTTCCCCATCAAAATTGATCTTCCACTTAGTGCCGCGCCAAAGAAAAGTCTGTTTTATCAAGTAGGACTTTTTTCGAACCCAACGTCCAAGACATCAAAGACGCTTCCCTGACAGAACGAATCGTCCAGGCTGTCAATGAAACCAAAGCTGTCAACAAAGTGAAAGAAGACACGCCGACTTCAGACTTAATCTCGTGAACCTATGGGCTACGAGCAGTGGCGTACCAACTTGTTTTTGAGTGGGGGGGGGGGGGGGGGCAAACCCGCCCCCCCCTCCTAGGGCCGGTGCCCTTGGTATCCCTTGGGCGCCGCCGGCCAGTGTTTGCCCTGCCCAGTGGCGGCTGTTCCAGGGGGGGGGGGGGTGGGGGGGGGGGGGCAAAACACATGCCTTGCCCCCCCCCCCACTCTGAGAACTAGGGGGCGAGCACCCCCCTTGCCCTCCCCCCCCCCCCCCACGGCCCGGTTGGTACGCCCATGACCCGAGATTCGAAGCTCTCAAGAAGTACAGGAAGCGCAAGACTTTAGGCAACAAGAGTTTCCTAAACAGGGCGACCCTACTGAAAAAAAAAAAAAAAAAAAAAAAACATTTGAAATTCAAACGGGTGCAAACTGGTCGACCCGTTTGAATTAAACGGGTGGCAAAATTGTCGATCTGTTTTGATCAAACGTGATTATGGGATACGGGTACCCGTTTGAAACGGCACCCCTTTGATACGGGTACCCGTTTGATACGGGTGCTCGTTCGATACGGGTGCCCTTTCGATACGGGTGCCCGTTCGACCAGCCACGTGACACACATTTGAACGCGCCATTCGAATAGGCAAATTATTTGCTAGCCCTAAATGGGTATCGTCCGGAAGGTTGGTTATCTTAAACTTATTTAAGACATCCCGAAACTCATAAGCCTATTATAACAGGGAGGAAACACGCAGAAAAAATGGGCTCGGCGCAGGTGCTTGCAAATGGGCAGAAAAACAGACACAAAAAATTGTTTTCAATTCTCATAAAAGTTTAATACCGCCTATGTCGTAGACAAATACAAACGTGCAAGCGATCAGTGAAATGTGAAGAGGCACTCTAAGCGTTTATACAACTGAGAACATTGCAAAGCGAACAAGAACCGAAGTAATTCTAGACTACTAATGGCATGACTTTCGGAAAAATTATTCTCCCGGCTGCCGCGAGAACAGACGCTGCATAATTCTATAGATAATCTCGACGTGTACCCGTAGAAGAACGGTCAATCGTTGCGAACAAGAAGGTAGGAATGCACTTACTATAATAACAGCGGACTTGAAAGATGTAATTCAAGATAAATGTCGACACCAGGGTATCGAACCGAACCCGAACCGTGAACCGAAAACCGAAAAAACCCGTTATTTTCCCTCGAACCGGAGTTGAACCGGTACGAAATAATTTTTTTCGCTCCCGAGCGGAACCGATATGTTTTCCATGCGGTTTTCGGTTCATACGTGAAGTCCGGAAGCATGAAAAGTGCGTGGCAAAAAACAGAGTAAACTAAAAAATAAACCAAAAATGTAAAAAAAAAAAACTTATTTTTGCGCGAATTGGAGAAAGCCGTGTGCTTGTTAAAACACTACGTGTCCAATATATTATGCCCCTGATCAGGAAGCTAGGATTGAAGAAACCAGTGCTTGATTGTCCAACGCGGTGGATGTCCACGACATCTGTTCACCAGGCTACTTGAACGGAGCGGCTTCGCTGGAGGGTTGCTCTCAAAAGAAGAAAGCTCCAGGTCGACTGAAGACGTATATGGGCGGAAGTCGAAATGCTCGTAGTACCGCTTCGCCCGGCAGAAGTGGCGACGGAGCCATTGCAGACGGAATAACTCACGGTAGGAGATTTCTACGGCGCATGGCTGAGATATTCCATGAACACTTCCAAGATATCGTCGCCGTTAGCAAAGGCCTTGGTCCAGTCAATGAAAAATTGGGATCGACAACTTCTTGACACGGATGACTTCTGTGCAGCATTGTACATGTACTACCTGCCTCTGACTCTGTTATTGAATTGAACTCCCGGGAGCCAGAGCACACTTCATTTGAACATAATGCCGGAGCTTCCAACTCTCGTTCAACTTCTCTACCACACTTTAATTTGCCTCCACATATTGCCTCTAATCCCAATCAAACTCCGCAATAACATGCAGCGAGGGGTGGAAGCTGTGATGTTATCACGTCTACTTATATTATTCCTGTTATTTTTACTAACATTAGAAGAGTCATAAACAAGAACGATAACTTATCTTCTATTATTAATTCTTCTAATGCTGACGTTGTTGATCTTACTGTGACCTGGTTATCCGGCAAGATACGTAACAGCGGGATTTTAAATTGTCAGAAATATTTTTATATATACCGTCATGACAGGGTTGAAAGAAGCTGTGGCGGCGTATTGATTGCGGTATCAAAAAATATACCGTCATTTCATATCAATGTGGTATCTGACTTGGAGCTAGTGTGGGTTGGTCTCAACCTAAAAAAACAAGAAATACATTTTAGGCGCGTGTTATCGCCCTCCCCCTAGAGAAGTGACACTTTTGTTTCTAAACTTCACGATGCAATCAACACAGTCATTGTTCGCTTTCCAAATGCTCCGGTCATTTTTTTGGGCGATTTTAATTATCCTTCCATCGTTTGGTCAGATGTTTCTACTCATCTTAGTTCCTTCTCGTCTGACTGCAAGGAATTCGAGAACTTGTGTATTGATTTTAATTTCTCACAAATGGTTACCCAACCTACACGTATTGCTGCTTCGACCTGTTCCGTTTTAGACCTCATCTCAATAACATCGCCTGAGCTCATCTTTTCGTTAACTCATCTGCCAAGTCTTAGTGATCACTCCTAATTGCAGTTTTCCTTAGATCTACCTACATGCTTTAGGTCGAAAGAAATTAAGCGAATTTCTGATTATGCACGAGCTCATTTTGATTTCATTAATAGGAACCTTGCCTTTTTCTTGATTCTGATTTGGATTGTTTTGATGAGCGCTCAGTTGAGAATAACTGGTGTTTATTTAAAGAACAAGTGGCGTACTTCATGAAAGTGCACGTTCCACTTCGCACCATTTCGTCCTCTCCTGAACCGCCTTGGTATAACGTGTTTTTAAAAAAGGCTAGCAAACAAGAAAAAAAGAATATTTGGTGCTGAAAAGCTATCTAACAACGAACAGCGATGGTGAGCGTACCGTACTGCAGCTGGTGAGTATAAAAAACACTTCTAGATGCAAAATCCCATTATTTTAATAATACGTTACCGTCCTTGTTGTTAATTAACCCGCGTCAATTTCGGAAGGTTATTAATCCCTCTTACTTTTCCGATATAACGCTTAGGAATGCTGACGGAGATGAATTATCCGAAGATCAGTGCTTTTTCGTTTTAAATGAAGTGTTTACTAAATTTTTCTCTGTTAAGTTAGTTCTTGTTTTCCTGTATTTACTGCCTGTGATGTTTTCGCCTATGTATCCTGTTGTTGTAGATAGCGAAGGAATTGCTAAGATTATTGATAACCTCAAATGATCTTCTGCGGTTAAGTACTGTTAACATTAACACAAAATGTGTGAAAAAACACTAAAATGTATTCTAGCATTATCCTGTCCAAGATTTTTTCTCAGCCACTGCAACATGGTGTCTTGCCATTGGATTGGAAGGTGGTTCCTGTACACAAAGGTGGCGATAAACAAAATCCATCTAACTACCGTCCCATTTCCATAACGAGCATAACGAATAACTTACTCTCAACTTGCAAACTTTCTGGATTCTAACTCTTTCCTTAACACATCACAACATGGTTTTGGGAAGTTTTACTCATGCGAAACCCAACATCTTACCTTTACTCATAATCTCCATGTCACACTTGACCAGGGTTCCAGAACTGACTGCAAATTCCTTGATTTTCCAAAGCTTTTGACAAAGTTCCTTACGCCCTTCATCTCCATAAACATAGTAGCCCTAATATGTGCCCATACTTTCTCGCTTGGATAGACGCCTATCTGACTGACCGTCTACAGTTTGTCCACGCCAACGGAACTAATTCTTCATACTCGCCTGTCAACTCCGGTGTCCCACAAGGTTCTGTACTAGGTCCACTACTATTTCTTATTTATATTAATGATCTCCCTACTTGTGTCTCCTCTTCTATTAGCCTTTTTGCTGACGGTTGTGTTACTTACAAAGAAATCCTTAACGACCCTAAAATCTCTGCTCTTCAGACCGATATTAACAATGTAACCTAATGGCGCAACGACTGGCTTATGGAACTTAATATCTCTAAATGTAAATCCATGTGTGTCTCTCGTCAAATTAACATTTGTCCTTCTTACTCCATCAATAACTCTACCCTCCTTCCTGTGTCCTCCTATAAATAGTTCGGTGTTCACATTTCAAATGATCTGTCCTGGAATATTCATGTCGACTATGTCAATAAAAACGCTAATCAATTATTAAAATACATCAAAAGGAACTTTTTTCTTGCCCCCCTTTCATTAAAGCTTCTCATTTATAAAACCTTGATTCGGCCTAAACTTGAACATGCGGCCTCAATCTGGAAGCCTGGTATCACCCTTGCATCTGCCGTAGAATCCATTCAAAACCGCTCTGCCCGTTTATACTTTCTAACTATCACCGCACAGCTAGCACAACTTTAATGAAAGCATCTCTATCCTTGACCACTCTTCCTCTTCGTCGAAAGATATCCCGCCTATGCTTGTTCCATAAGGTTTATCACTCTAACCCTACTCTCCGCCAAGCACTATTTTCTGAACCATTTTACATATCATCACGCACCGATCATCAATTAAAAGTTGGGATCCCTCATTGCAGCACATCTACCTTTAATGCCTCTTTTTTGCTTCAAACCTCGATTGACTGGAACCGCCTTCCCGCAACCATTGTCGCAATCACTGCCTCAGATAGATTTAACCATTACTAACCATTACTAACAAGATGTTTAGTAGTAATTTTGTGTATTTTTGCCTTCTCATTGATATTTGTTTTATTCCATGTACTGTGCCATTACTAACCTGTTAAATGATGTTTAGTTGTTATATTGTGTATTTTTTGCCTTTGCATTGTTATTTGCTTTGTTCCATTTACTGTGCCCCACTCCTCTCTGTAATGCCTTCGGGCCCTGAGAGACATAATAAATTAAATGAAAAGGCAAAACCTCCCTTGCTCGGACCCTCGTTTCTGTAGTCGGACACAGCCATTCTCCCACTAGAAGATCATCCCGTCACTCAAAATTTGGACAAAAGTTGCTTTTCCCACCCCGTTCAGCCCTAAGCTGACAGTACTGTGGAAGCTACGTGCTCCTTGGGCCAGCCACACGCTCGTCACCCCACGGGTACTTCGAACAGCTCGGTTGTAATGCGTTGACGCTATTGACACCACTACAACGATGACGACGCCACCAACGGCAAAACTCAAACCCACGCCAGCCTTGCTACGTCACGAATGCTGGGAATCTTTTTTTTTTTCTTTTTTTGTTTGCACCGGATATTCTATGACGCATCGCGGTCTCCGTTCGCATTTCTTCGAGCGCTTGCTCGCGTGCACCGCTTAGAACGAAAAATATAGCCAGTTCTTCAAAATACAAACGTGCGATTATCAGTTACGGTTATTATATGTCATGCTTGACTCATTCGGAAAGAAATTTGAATATTTCAATTTTCGTTCCCGTACCCCTTTAAGACATTTTTTTTCACCTAAAATCAATGTTTTAGAGCCCATATAGATTAAATCTTCGAAAAAAAGAACTAATTTGCCTGACACGCCACCTGACATTGGTTTTGTTTTGCACCAGGCAAGGGCGATTAATAATGAGCCCCCAATATCACCAAAGGATTCCAGTGAAACACTGTCTAAACCCAGCAAAGGTCAACTGCAAGCAGTGTAGACAGATATAATGAGTAGATACAAATACGAAGAAGTAATTAGTATCTATTTTTTATATAGTTTGCTCGCAGCTGTCCTTGGCATTCATACACGTTACCTATGGTTCTCTATTCGTAGCCCAGATATACATTTACTGTGCTCATCAAAAAGCAGCTTTTCTAATGTTGTGTATATGTTTAGAAAGAAGGGATACCATAAGAAATGTGAATACACACAACCTCTCACTTCGCTTGAACTATCATAGCATTGATTGAGTGATGCAAATCTATCGGGATGCAACTGCAAATTTTGCCACAATTTCTTTCTTTTACACTATCAGTGATTCGGATGCTGAACACCTCTTCACCTACGCCTGAATCATCGGTTGAAGCCTGCTCCTACAAGTGCCAACGCCTCACCGATGCTCGGTGATCGAATACAGGTAGAAAGAGCCATTCAGAGAATGAAGTTCTTCCGAATTTTAGCACATCGGTTTGATCTGGATTTCCCGCCATACATTCACAACATCTTCACTGTAATCTCTGCATGGTGAACCTATCGTAGCCATTAGTCAGTTAGAACACATTTTTGTTCTAGTAGAGCTGTTGCTAATGCACGAGTGCCACTCGGGTTTACATACACAGCTGTTGGATGCTATGTGTGTGTTTCGTCAACTAAGTTTAATAACTGTAACTTCATTTTAAGATTTTTGCCGTTGTAGTTAGTGAAAAAAAAATGTTTTATTTTATATTTGCTTTTAATGACACTGTGAGGTGGCAATGAGGGGAAATACAAAAGACGGTACAATAACAAGCACAAATATTAGTCCTGAAATGCTACTGAACACAAATTCCAACTTTGTTCAAATATCCACATTAAACCACTTATTGCTCCAAAACGTCTCGATGAAACCGTGTGATGGTATCTTGTCAAGAAGAATTCCTATCGCCAAGTCGCTGCTACATGTTTTAAAACTAATCGATAGGATTATGGATGTTGATGACTTTCAATGTTGCTATTTTGTTTAGACTGTTTTAAACCTATGTGTTGCGACTACTGTGAATCAGTACCACTTTAAGGGGTAATGCAACAATATTCTGTTTGAATGTTTCCAACTTTACAGAAGCATACTGGCTCCCATGTGACACAAGTATGCTTGAACAAAATGTCACTGACAAAAAAACCTCCTTGTTGCGGTGCAATTTCAAGACTAAAAGCAGGCTACTTCTTTTACTTTCCGTCAAAAAGCTTGACCGCAATATGGATATGATGAACATTAAAGACGTAATTGTCACCAGATCACATCGTTGCCTGTTTTGGCAGACTGGGTGAACATTACTCATCTGTGCCAACCAAGAGCTTGAGGTAAAATTACCTGCCATCTTGTGGACAGAAAAGCTAATGAGAAGAGTTTTTTTTCTGAATAAGACAAATTCATGTAAAGAGAAACAATATGATAAACAGGAATGCTTAACGATCACAGTAGCGTTGAGACTTGTACCAAGACCACCTGCACAGGGGATGTTGATTGCGCAAATTGTTTTAGTTTGATAGCGTTTGGAAACAATGCACGCCCAGATATATTCAGAGTACCAGCAAAAACTGGCTTGGCTTTGCTCTTAAATATTAGCATATTAAAAAAAAAGCTTCACATCGTGTTTTTAGGTTGCAAACATTAATAATTAATCATGATAAGTTTTAATGAAGAAAAATAATAATTGCATGACTCTTATATGTATTAACTCCAAAGAATGAGTTAAAGCAAAAAAACTCTCCTTACTCCACGCAAACCATGTGTGGCAGCACATAGTTCTCAAAACAATATGTCGACTATTTAACTACATCCTTGAATAATTCTTCATAAAAGGCTACAGAGATGCATACATTGTCTTTGTCACTGATGTAGACAAACAGGTCTCCATGCTTCACTCCTGTCAATCCCATCTGCACCTGCACTTGGCACAAGTGTGTGCTAGTGGGCTTCAGTTTTACGTGAGTGTTGTCCGTGCCCTTCTCTGTGTTCTCTTGCAAAAACTTCTTCATTTATCTCTCGGTATTTCACCTCAAGCACTGGGTTGGCACAGCACTTACACTCCACCAGTCCATCTGGACTTGCGCCAATGTATGACACTCCCTCCATGAAAAACAACCCGCACCCTCTCACAACCAAGTCCTCGTGCTGGGAATGCTTCCTCTCATAGCACTTCGCAGGGCCTTCTAGATCACTGCCCCGACGCATTGCAGCCGTTGGTACATTTGTTTGTCTTGAGATCTTTCTTAACAGGGGTCTCAAGGTATGCGGACCCATCTTAGTTGTGAGTGTTTGAACTCGTGTATACACGCTGTACGCGATAGACGCAGTTATCATCCCCACTATGTGTCGCATCCAAAGGCTGGAGGTCGCCTGATCCCGCGTTGACCTCTTGATGTCCTCAATGTCTTCGTTACGTTTACTCTTCTGCAGGCGCCGAAGCACCTCCTCTAGCGGTAGCCCAACGATGCGTCTCACAGCGAGCTCCCTCAGTTCGTCCAAAGAACCCAGAAGTCTTGGATACTTGGAACCAGGCTTTGGGGTAGCGTCCAGGTCCCAGCTAGCTTCCATGGCTGCACAACAACACAGTGAGGTTAGCCATGAAACATGACCACTTCAAAATAATGCACAAACAAGAAACAATATGCACACTAATGAGAAACAAACTAATGCTTTATGCGTCGCTGAACACATCCACTGATTCTGTGAGCTAGGACTCGAACTTTGTTGAACGGGTGAAGGAATACCTCAAGATTACGTTAGTGCAACCACGGGGGTGGCTACTGCCCTTTGTGTGCCCTCACTCGAGTTCCAAGACGGGTCCTCGGCGCAGCGGTGGCGACGACACCGAAAGCGGAGCGAACCACAGCAGGTCTCTTGCTCGGCGGGTGAGTTTATTTATTTATTTATTTATTTGAAATACTATCGGTCCTACACAGGACCAAGATAGGAGTGGATTTGCACAACACACAAAACAACAAAAAAAAAAAAAAAAATATACACGCGTTCAAAATGCACAGATTAATAACACGTATTCAACACCACGATGAAACGACAACTCTAGGTACTGCTGTTAGAAATCTCTGAAACAAGGGAACTAAACTCTTCTCGAGTTTCAGCGGTCACGACATGTGCCGGTAGCTTGTTCCATTCTCGGGCTGTTTGCAAAAAGAACGAATACCTAAGACAGTCCTTGGAAAACTTCCGTTCTTCCACATGCCGAGCATGCTTGTTGCGGGTTATACGCGACATGCTCTCATTAATATACTGTTGCTTATTTACTAGAACCAGGTTATTCATTATGTTATAAAAAAGATTAAGCCGCTTCTGCTTCCTGCGCACTTGAAGGAGGGGTAGATTTGCCCTTTTATAAAGAGGTGACACAGAGTCCAGCCGTCTATAGCTAGAGAAAACAAAACGTAACGCACGCCGTTGAACTTGCTCCAGATTTGATACGAGATATTTAACATGCGGGTCCCAGACTTCACATGCGTATTCTAATAGAGGCCTTATTAGCATCTTGTATGCTGTGAGTTTTGTTTCCGAGGAAGCGAGTTTAAGAGAGCGCCTAATATATCCTAGTCTTTTATTAGCTTTTCCGATTATGTTGCTAACGTGCGGTGTCCAACTTAGGTTTGAGGTTATTGTAAGACCAAGGTATCTAAACTCTGACACTCGGCTTAATGCTTTTCCGTGCAGCATATACACATATTCTAACGGCTGTCGTTTATGAGTGATCGTCATACATACTGTCTTGTCTAAGTTTATCGACATTTGCCACTTAACACACCATTCATTGATCTGAGACAAATATTCATTTAGCATAATTTGATCATTAACGGACTTTACTTCAGTATAAATAACACAATCGTCGGCAAATAATCTGGCTTTTACGGGTGAATCTTCGATAAGGTCATTAACAAAAACCAAGAACAGCAAGGGACCCAGGACAGAACCCTGTGGAACACCCGAGTTCACATCACATTCGTCCGAGCTAACCCCTTCAATACTTACAAACTGTCGACGATTATTTAGAAAGGCCTCAATCCACCGAACAATCTTATTATCTCCCAAGATGGAAATCAATTTTATTAAGAGTTTTCTATGATTAACTTTGTCGAATGCCTTCTTAAAATCTAAAAATATGATGTCCGTTTGTCCCTTACGATCCGATACCTCACAAAAGTGATGAATGGTTTCTACTAGTTGCGTAACCGTTGACAGCCCCTTACGGAAGCCGTGCTGGTACTGGCTGAGAACATGATTCGATAAAAGAAATTGCCGGATATGTTTAGAAACAATATGCTCAAGAACTTTGCACGATGTCGACGTTAGCGCGATGGGCCTGTAATTGCATACTGACTTAGCATCTCCACTTTTCAGTATTGGAATTATCTTACTGACCTTCCAGTCAGAGGGTACAGTGCTAGTCAAAATCGACTTTTTAAAAATTAAGTGTAGATACATTGCCGTCCATTCTGCATATCGCTTTAGAAAAGAATTTGGAATTTCGTCCGGCCCCATGGATTTAGAAGTTTTTAAGTCAAGCAACAAAGCCAAAATACCCTCAACTGACAGTTGTAGGTCATCATCAGCCCGTGGAATTTGAGCAGGTGATCTAAACTCTACAGACTGCTTATCGTCTTTTGTGAAGACGCTTGCAAAGAACTCGTTGAATTGAACTGCAATTTCTCGCTTGTCATTTATAATTCCTTGCTCCGTTTTGATCTCGGAAACAGACTTCCTAGCTGGTGCCAAATGCCTCCAAAACTTTTGCGGTGACTCACGGATAAACTTTTGCATTGTCACGTTATAAAACTTGGATTTAGATTCTTTTAGCACAGATTTCAGCTTCATGCTTAAAGCCGAGATATCATCCGATAATGCCGAACTCGGTGTACGACGACACCGTAATCTGCGCCGCCCTATTTTCCTTTTTAAGTGAATAGCTTCTCTCGTCACCCAAGGATTATGCATTCGTTTACGTTTTCTTTTCAAGGGTACATACATATTTATACATTTATGAACAAGTGTTTTAAATTTCAACCAGAGGTCATTAACACTTACTGACTCATCACGACTAAGTTCCTCAAACGGTCCATAGTGGTAATCTAGTTCGTCTAGAATAGCCGTGTCATCAGCCATGCCGAAGTCTCTGTAGGACGAAACGGGTCTGGGCGTTTTTCTAAACGGCGTCAAGGTCATGGTCACGCTAACTATCAGGTGATCTGAAAAACCGGGGAAGAGTTCAACATTGTACGGTCGAGATGCAACCCCTTCGCTTAAAAATATGAGATCGAGAACTGACTTACTATTGCCTTGGATGCGTGTATACTCTCGAACAACCTGTTTTAGCCCATGGGAAAAGCATAAATCTAGGATCCCAGTCGCGGTTTCACGTTCCCGCGTTCCAGGCAACATTTCATCCCACATTACACCCGCTATATTGAAATCTCCCGCAATTACAACATTTTTGTGCTGTACGCGCAAGTGACGCAGGAAGTCATCCAATTTATTAACGGCATCCACACCTACTCCTGGAGAACGGTAAACAGCACCAATAATAAATTCTTGGGATCCTAGATACGCCTTACACCACGCTGTTTCTAAGTCAGGCGGACTCTGTAGCACCGAGTACTTT
The DNA here is from genome assembly GCA_013358835.2 of Ixodes persulcatus. Lineage (NCBI taxonomy): Eukaryota > Metazoa > Arthropoda > Arachnida > Ixodida > Ixodidae > Ixodes > Ixodes persulcatus. The sequence goes on along the minus strand of JABSTQ010010634.1, from coordinate 52,464 downwards.
ATTCTTTTATCAATGAAGATGGCCACACCTCCCCCTCGACTGCTACGGTCATTTCTTATCACGTTATATCCAGGAGGACAAATTTCAGAGTCAAGGATAGCGGGATGCAGCCACGTTTCGGTCATCACTACGACATCGGGTTGTTGCTCAATCAGAATGTGTTCGAAATCAGTGCTCTTGTTGACAATACTGCGGGCATTAACATTCAACAACCGAAACTTATCAATGCGCTCCTGTCATTCCTGTACAGCAGTATGAGCCTCTGTCACACGGCCGGACGCCCGATCACTCACTCTAAAACGCTGACTTGTAACTTCGTCCCAGGCATAGATAACACTGTCTACCTTCAACTTATCAAAAACCAATGCGACTTTTTTTCCGTTCTTCCGGTCTTCAGAGGCGCTGTGCCAAAGTTTCTGCCTTTTCAGTCTGACAGTGCTGGAATAGTCTTCGTTAATGAAAACGTTAGTACTTTCAACTTTTTGGCATTGTGTATATTTCCCTCTTTCGTTAAAATTTCCAGGTTCGGATGACAGGCCTAGGCCTATCCTCTGTAGGACTTTCCCATTCTATGTATGCGTTCGACACTCGTTACAGAAACACTCAGTTTATCCCGAACTATTCGTCGATCACTTCGCCCCTCAGTTTTTGCTCGTTTTCGTTTGGAGCCTCTTCTAGCCCCCAAATTACCAAATTATTACGCCGACTACGATTTTCAAGGTCGTCAATCTTCCTTAACATGCTGTCCATAGTAGCACGCATTACAGATACTTCCTTTTCGGACTCATCAAGCCTCTTTGTGATCTCAGCCATCCCCGATACAGCTTTTTCTACGTTAGCCAATTTCTCCTTCATTTCCACTATATCCTTCCTGATTTCATTTTGACCGTCAAGGATGGCCTGCAGCTTGGCCGCGGTGTCGGGGCCAGGGTTTGTTTCTATGTCACCACAACACAAAAGTAACAGTGCGATGGTATCACAACACTCAGAAATAATTAATCATGATAAGTTTTAATGAAGAAAAATAATAATTGCATGACTCTTATATGTATTAACTCCAAAGAATGAGTTAAAGCAAAAAAACTCTCCTTACTCCACGCAAACCATGTGTGGCAGCACATAGTTCTCAAAACAATATGTCGACTATTTAACTACATCCTTGAATAATTCTTCATAAAAGGCTACAGAGATGCATACATTGTCTTTGTCACTGATGTAGACAAACAGGTCTCCATGCTTCACTCCTGTCAATCCCATCTGCACCTGCACTTGGCACAATTGTGTGCTAGTGGGCTTCAGTTTTACGTGAGTGTTGTCCGTGCCCTTCTCTGTGTTCTCTTGCAAAAACTTCTTCATTTATCTCTCGGTATTTCACCTCAAGCACTGGGTTGGCACAGCACTTACACTCCACCAGTCCATCTGGACTTGCGCCAATGTATGACACTCCCTCCATGAAAAACAACCCGCACCCTCTCACAACCAAGTCCTCGTGCTGGGAATGCTTCCTCTCATAGCACTTCGCAGGGCCTTCTAGATCACTGCCCCGACGCATTGCAGCCGTTGGTACATTTGTTTGTCTTGAGATCTTTCTTAACAGGGGTCTCAAGGTATGCGGACCCATCTTAGTTGTGAGTGTTTGAACTCGTGTATACACGCTGTACGCGATAGACGCAGTTATCATCCCACTATGTGTCGCATCCAAAGGCTGGAGGTCGCCTGATCCCGCGTTGACCTCTTGATGTCCTCAATGTCTTCGTTACGTTTACTCTTCTGCAGGCGCCGAAGCACCTCCTCTAGCGGTAGCCCAACGATGCGTCTCACAGCGAGCTCCCTCAGTTCGTCCAAAGAACCCAGAAGTCTTGGATACTTGGAACCAGGCTTTGGGGTAGCGTCCAGGTCCCAGCTAGCTTCCATGGCTGCACAACAACACAGTGAGGTTAGCCATGAAACATGACCCACTTCAAAATAATGCACAAACAAGAAACAATATGCACACTAATGAGAAACAAACTAATGCTTTATGCGTCGCTGAACACATCCACTGATTCTGTGAGCTAGGACTCGAACTTTGTTGAACGGGTGAAGGAATACCTCAAAGATTACGTTAGTGCAACCACGGGGTGGCTACTGCCCTTTGTGTGCCCTCACTCGAGGTTCCAAGACGGGTCCTCGGCGCAGCGGTGGCGACGACACCGAAAGCGGAGCGAACCACAGCAGGTCTCTTGCTCGGCGGGTGAGTTGTTTCCCCTTTGTTTCCAGCTACATTAGCTTCGTGTATCTCCTCACGCTAAATAATCTGTTAAAAGAGAAGCAGCAAGAGACTGATGACTGGAGATGTGCTGGCTGGAAACGATGCGACTGTGCGATTGGTGCGACGGTGTAGAAGTGTACGCCGTCGCACCAATCGTCGCTTCTACGCCGAAGCCGTCTCGAGCAGAACCATGCCTGTGTCACTGTCGTGCCTTGCGTTAGTAAAGCGAGTCGCACTTCGCGCGAAGCCTATCACGGTGTTCTGTATCGATCAGTACCTAACATCGGTGTACGATTCTTTATCGCGGTAGCAAACGTCGATTTTTCTCTTGGACAACGGCGCCACGGTGCGATGTTGGAGTTTCGCGGCACTATGGGGTGTCAAACAGGTTCGGTCCGTCCTCGCTGGCGTCTGCTCGTCGTCTCCCTCGAGTGGATGCGCTTGGGAGACGGACGAACTGCGGACGTGTCATCACGTGATCAACCGTCCGCTGAACAGTCCGCCATGTGAATCGGCCATAACCGAGCAGCAAGGATCCCCAAGGACTAGGGAAGACGAACCCGCCAGTTTTCACTGCCTTCAAAGGTATGGTCCCGTTAATTTAAGATCTAAAAAAAAACGTGAAAGCAATTTTGGGAATTTGTGTGTTCCTAAGAAGCCAGCTTAGTACAGTGCACATGACATGAGTGATGCCCTAAAACTGATCATAAGACAACAATTTGGAAAATACCTAGTATAGTCATGTCTCGTTTACCCCATTTATATGGACACCCCGCGATGGACACCGTTTTAGGGGGCAAACTGGGAAAATACAGACATTTTTGTCTTGTTATTATGGACAACTCACGTTATGAACGATTTTTGGGGAAAACGGAGGTGGCCATGTTAACGAGACGTCACTGTATGTTAATCATAAGTCCTACCGCCAACCCAATTCTTTCCAACAACCAAACCTGTTGTTAGATTAAGTTGCACATGCAACAAAGTTTAGACAACATGTCACACTTTTGAGCAACATTTGTGAGATGCATAGGGATGAATAAACCACGGCTTTTTATCTTGTAACACGAGCCTGAGATGATTAGCATAGCAGCTGACCACGTTGTTAATAACATTTAGCACTGTACTGATTATTCGTACCAGTGGCGTACCAACTTGTTTTTTAGTGGGGGGGCAAACCGGACCCTCCCCCCCCCCCCCCCCAGCGGGGGGCGGTTCTTTTGGTGTCCCTTGGGCGCCGCCGGCCAGTGTTTGCCCTGCCCGGTGGCGGCTGTTTCAGGGGGGCAAAACACATGCCTTGCCCCCCCCCCCCCCACTCTGAGAACTGGGGGGGCAAGCGCCCCCCTTGCCCCCCCCCCCCCGGTTGGTACGCCCATGCTCGTACCACTGCACGTAAGTTATCTAATTGTTGCTACTGGTAAGACGTTTCTAAAGGATGATCTCTTTACTATTGGAAGCTAACCTTATGAACTTGCAAATTACTCAGGCACTGCACAAGCTGGGATGCTTAATCGTCATTTTTTTTTAATTTTCTTTCATGCCTAAGAACTTATGTACACAGCACGCAAAAAGGCAAAGAGCCAGTGTTGGACAAAATACTCGATAAAAGTATTTAAGTTAAGTTACTAAATACCTGCTTCATAAAGTATTTAAAATACTACTCAAGTTACTTTCACTGTAAAGTATCTTGAGTAGAGTACAGATACTTAGAAATGTAATTCAATTACTTTTGAAGATACTTCCGCATTGCCTTATTTGTATCGACGTCATTGACAACGACAATTATACAGCGGTGCAAATCCGGAATCGAACCCGGAGCCTCCGCGCGAGAGCCAAGCGCGGGAACCATTTGGACACGTATTCGCTCTGCAACACGCGTGGCAATATCACTGATAATCTTACAAAACATCTCTGGGACAAAAAGAAAGGTCGCTTTGGAGAGGAGATCAAACCGTGGCGCCCCAAGCCGTTAACGTTAGAACTACACGGATGGGGACAACAAATACAATGACTCAGCGCTCGGCTGACATGACCGAATGCGGCGTCAGCGTTCGGCTGGAGTTCGTGTTCTCCGGTGAGGGGGAGGAGGGGCTCTTCTGTTACCACTCCGGCTTGCATGAACAATGCAGCATGCAGGGTCCTCAGCTCAGCAGAAAAGCCGAAGTGGGTCAATCTTGCATCCTCTGGCGACTGCTTTAGGGAGATATCCGGCACTTAACCTCATTTCGTTTATTTTTTGTATTTTTACATTACACTGTGCCCCGCGCTCTATTGAAGAAAAGGACATGGACATTCCCACAAGGCCTGTGGGCACGTGCACAGGCCTTGTGTTGGGTAAACACCGAGCTGTGGGGACAACAAACGGGACAAAGCGCCTCGCCGATAGTGGCATCGCTGAATATCACGTCCTGCGGCGCCCTTTAGACACATTGTTTAACTACAATCCACATTCTTTATATGGGAAGCAGTGGCGTCACGAGGGGGGGGGGGAGCGACCGCCCCGGGTGCAGCGCTCCGGAGGGTGTCGCGGCGGGTCACGAGAGGGAGGGGGGGGGATTGGAGGCGGGCAACGAACAACGAGCCGGGGGGGGGGGGGGGGGGAGGGGGTCGCCGAGGGCCACCGCCTCGGGTGCCGCTGGCCCTAGTGACGCCACTGATGGGGAGTTCACTATAAACGAACTTGGGATACGGATATGAATGAATGGATAACAAAAAGAACCCACATAATAGCCACGGCAGTGGTCGCACCTTGAAGTAGGTTGCGTTCAGAAAGGCACTCAACGTTGGGGGGCGCTTTGTTGGCATTTTGAGTGGTAATCCAACTCGTGGTTAATTTCCTTTCCTGTTCTCTGCTTAACAATGATCGTTTACCGACAGTGTTCGCGAGAGTAATAGTGCCGTACTGACGACACACACAAAAAAACTCGACGTTTTGCAGTTGCGTTGTCAAATATACAAGCAAAAAAAAATCTTATTTTTGTGTCCACTTCTCATTTTCTTCTATTTGTTATTTTTTGAAGCTCAAGTCTGCATTGTTGTCGTATGTCGTTTCTCGGTCTGCGTTGAGCCTCAGTGTGGCAATCTTTCTTCCGTAAAACCACCCCTTTTGTTTGAGGATTGTTTTGGGGGAAACTTTAGGAAACAAAAGGCGCCTTTGAAAAGGCAAGGGAAAAACCTTCATTGTACGAGCTTTGGGCTGAAATATGAAATGTGAATCAAAATCGGCAAAAAAGCGATGTTTTCACGAGCTCAAAGTCACCGTAGCTAATCGGAGCTAGCACCAGGATTTGGTTGCTCGAAAGAATGTTCACGTTTGCTTGTGCCACGCCCACGCCACTTCATACTGAAAAACTCGGAAAATGGCGGAATGTAAAAATATGTATTTGAGATAGTGAGTACAAGATACTCAGAAATGTAATTAAGATAGAGTATCAAGTACTCTCGATCAAAAGTATTTGCAAGATAACAAGATACTTCAAAAAGTATTTGAAATACAGTATCTTGAGTAGAGTATTTGAGCAAAAAGACCAATGTATAGAAGCAGAGAGGACGAGCAGTGTCAGTGCTCGTCCTGTCTGCTTCTATCCTCTGGTCTCTGCATTTTTGTGTGCTGTGTAAGTTTTTTTCATAAGCATGATCCATCCGGTCAGCATTGTTACTTTGATTCAGTTTCCTTCCTAATACTAGTAAGGAACTCCAAGTTAGAACTGCCTTTTGCTGCTCAAATCCTGCTCTTATCAGCAGTATGTTTGTGAGCATCAGAACTTAAATCCTGCTCTTATGAGCAGAATGTTTGTGAGCATCCGATCCATATTCAAACTAAGCATGTCAAAATCAGCTATTTCGACAAGCAAGCAAGAAAGTAACCATTCAAATATGGTACCCACTGGCTCCGCTGCGGCAGAAGCATTTAAGACCAACAACTACTGCATCTCCTGCAGAAGCGATTGACATGTGCGTACACCGAAATAATAACAGCCATATGTACCAAAACTGACAGGAATTAGCATTAGACTTATAACACAATACTGAGCAGTGCCGGCAAGCTGTGCTGTATTAACACGCTAAACCGCCAAACCTCCAGTTGAGCATGGTTAAAATGTAAATTTGGGGGCTTACATGCAAAACCCTCGAAGGGAATCCAGAATGACCCATTCAAAAAACTGATGATTCATTTTGACTGCCTGCAGATTCTTTGTAGTGCAGCTGAAATCAAGTTGTATTGCAAACTGTTATCACACGGTGGGCAACTGTGCTGGAAATCAGGTAAGTGCATGTGTATACCTGTTTCCACTGCCATTTCTGAGTGCATTTGCGCTGCAGGTCAATGAGGCACATACTTCAGAAGTCTCTCGATGATGTTTCCTTGCAGTTGGAGAGTATCCTTGAGAATTACCTTAACAACAGTACAAAGCGATGTAAAAGATCAGGAGGTGCACTCCGAATAGAGATTACAATATCGACTGATTATGTTAGGCATTCTTCATGGACTGACAGAACTTTTATATAGATGTGACAGCCGGTTTGTTTGACTAGTGTCATGCGGAGATATTGACGTTGTCATTTGATATTCTATCATTTTAGAGCTGTAATCTGCAAATGCTTTGCTTGTACGTATTCTGTTGAAGCTATATTTACTTAATGAAAAAGTTAGGAAGGTTCTCTTAGTGCATGAAATCTGAAACAACTGGAAAAATTAATAGCTAGAACAAAGGGCCTATATTTGTAAGGAATACAACTGTCATTTTGCCCCAGAGATGCCGTATTGCAATCGGTTTCCTTTTTGGCGTACCTGTACCACTTGTTCATCAAGACAGTTCGCAACAAAAACCTACCTTGTCTTCAAAGAGAGAGCCAGGCAACGGTTAGTGTGACACGGCGACCCTCTGAATGTATTCTAAGGCTGTAGTTGGCGGGGTCGTAATTGCGGAGGCCTGTGTGTCACCCTTGGAGAGGACAGAATTCTGACACCTCTACGGCCCCTTGGCCTTTGAACTGCGAGCTTTTCTGCCCGAAGCTCGGCCGTCCGTCATCGGGTTACCAAGACCTGATCCTCGGAATTCAGGAATGGTTTGCAGCTGTTGGGTGTGTTCTTGTGACGCATGTGTGATGGTGTGATGTTTGTTTCGTTGAAATAAAGGTAAGACGCGGGCATTACTTTGGTGAAGTTGGGTTTCGACGATCTGTGCACATCACTTTGTGTTCAACGGCGCGCCAGTCTATGTAGAGAACTGGTAGCCAGCAGTCGCCATACCCGTTGACTCCATACATCGCCCACGGGCACCACGGCACCGAGGTGAACTCAGTCTTAGCACCGAGTGGCTAATCTCCGAGCGCCAGTCCTGCGAGATCTTCCTCTGCCGTGCTGCCCCAAAGCGACTTGGCGTCGCAATGAGTCGACTATACCCGTTTTCACCTCAAAAATAAAGCAAGTTTTGCGCATTGTTCATACGCGGCGCGAAGTAGTGTTTACGAGATTTGCTTGTCGGAGGAAAAAGCGATGCTTTTAGCGTTTGGAACGCGCACGTTTTGATAAGATACCATATATGGAATCTAAACTTCACCTACATATATCTTAATTATCAACAGAAAAGGGGAAATTAGTAATGCTCCGCGAGGAGCCGGACTTGTTTTACTACAGCTCTTGAGGTGAAAACAGGTATAGGAGAACAAATGGCAACCAGCCACTAGACCTTTCGGCTCCCGACGTCGCCCCGCGGCAGTGAGGAGGACTCAGTCTCGGCACCGAGGGGTTAATTACTTGTAAAGCTTAGGCATTTACTCAATAACGCAAAGGTTCTGCGATGAATAGAAATGTTTTTATTTTGTAGAAGGCAATTTGTGAGTATTGATGGACACGGTTCCATGCCTCTTGGGGTCGACACGGGAGTCCCTCAGTGTTCTGACTTGGGCCCCCGTTATTTTTGGTTTTATCAATGACGTTCTTTGCGATATTGCAGTAAAGGCACGACTTTTTGCTGATTAATGTATATTGTATACCTATATAAACGATGATTCCGACCATGTTGAACCAAACGATTTTTTGCTGAAAATTAGCCAATGGTGCGAGATCTGGCAAATGTCTTTTACTGAAAAGAAAACAGTTTGTATGTCAATAACACATAGGAAAGTTCCATCAGTGTATAACTACTACTTGAAGAGTGGACCATTGTCTAGGGTAGATGAATTTAAGTATTTAGAAGTAACAATAACCACTTATTTATGTTGGAACGAACATGTTAATATTATAATCAAGAAAGCCACAGCTAAACTCTGGTCACTAAGAAGATAATTACAAATTGTAACCACTGAAATTAAACTGCTAGCTTATAAAATGCTAATAAGACCGAGGTTGGAGTATGCTAGTGATGTTTTGGATCCTCAAACAAAAGGTTTATTATTGAAATTTGAAAAAATTAAAAGAATGGCGTTTCGTTTTTTCGAAGTACAGAAGACTGGATTCACTGACTGAGCTGCATTTTAAGGCAAGTCTCTTCTTATTAGAAGAGTGGAGAAAAAATAAGCGCATATAAATGCTTTTCATGATTTTAGATAGTACACTGCAGATTGATAAACAGATTCATCAACCCCCATCTATTTAGAATCACCCATAATAAGCATACTAGGACAATCGAAGAGTGCAGATTCACCAAAGAATGTTTTAAGAGTTCGTATTTCCCTGTGACGATAAGGGAGTGGAATAAACTGCCTGAAAGCGTTGTTAAACCCAAAACGGTTTTGGATTTGGTAAAGTGTCTCCCATGTAACCAATAGACCTCATGTTATTATTTTGTTGTACTTTTGTGCTATTTGATATGAGTACTAGGTGTCGTATAGTCCTTCATTTTTGTCATTGTGTTCTGCATGTCTACTACATTGTCTATTGTTTTTGTACTCACTCGTTTCATAGTCCCCGCTGGGGGACTGATGGTATTACGAAATAAATAAGTAAATAAATCTCCGTGCGCCAGGCCTGCGAGTTCTTCCCCTGCCCGACTGCCCCAGTGTGATGTGCCCCCAACTCCCCTTGCCACACCTGGAGCAGCGCACCATGACGAGGTGAGTCCGAGGAGCTTCGGATTCCCCTCGCAAGCCACGTTGTGCTGGACTGCTTCACCGTGCAGTACCGTCTCTATCACTGTATATTAAGTTCGTATCTCGCCAACTACTTGTGAAACCTTTTTACCCGTTAGTAATGCCGTATTATCTGCCCTCTGATTAAACCCCATGTGTAGTGTTTTCCTTGTGCGTGTTTTGTTTTATCTAGTTAATATTTTGTAAATAAATGTGTATATTATCCTGTTCGCCCTAGTCTTCGTCTTTGTATCCCGCGTCCCCATAGCCCACGCTCTGTGGGATAACGGACGACTAAATGCGACCCGCGCCACTACCGCCAGGTCATGACACACTTGCTCTCTTAGAAGTTAGAAAGCGCTGAAACTTATTGTCATACCTTGATTGCACAGGGCAGGTCAACCAATCTTTCGCGGCTCATATTTTTCTGTGAACCGCTCCTTCTGTGCCTTGCCCCATTTCTGGGGCTGGTCTGTTGAGGAAAGTTTCTCAACCTCCCTTGCTGCATTGATGTGCAGCAGGACTGCCACGATGTGCTCGCATTTGTAGTTTCTGTAAAGCAATAACAAAAGGCACGTCTAAAAACGTGGACTTTAAAAGATGTGAAAGGGGAGTTTCGCATTGTATCACACGCAGCTACAACCACCTAAGTGGTGAGGGAAATCTATTGTCGCAATTAGCGCGGTCTAATCTCACCGAAATTTTTTGGGGCGCAGGAACGAAAAAGTTTTTAATTTTATGATGCAATCAGTGCGATCTAGAAACTTGTTCGGGCGCACGAGAAAAAACCGCCTGTTTACACGACGCATCAAATGGACCGCACGTATCGCCAGCTTGGAGGAATGAACTTGTTTCGCCCGAGACTGCTGGCTGTATAAACGGTATATGAGCGATGTTTCGGGTGACGCGACCAGGCGAAGCGACGAGCATCCACTGTTACCCGGTCCGTTGCTTGCTGTGTGCGAACCGCACCCAAGCGACTTCCCTGCGATGATTTTATACCCAAGCAGAAAGTTGGGTTCGTAGCTGACAACTCGGCACCTCCCCTAAACGGAGCATGCACTGCCTTGCACGAATAGCTGGCTTGGTCCACCTCGGATCTGCAGATGGTGATCTTCACTTCGTGCGGGGCACCAGCGATTGCAGTTGTTTGCCGGACGAACGCCACGAAAGAAAAACGGCTCCCGAGGATCGTTGCCACCGCGCACTCGACAAAGTGGCCCGCGTAATCGACATCTTCGGTTTCGATGAGGCAGCGACTTGTTTCGCACGCCTTGTCCACATATCGATTTATGCTGTTCACGGACAGCGCAACTGCAAAATAACAAACAAAAAAAGAGCGCTTTTTACTCGCGTGCCTTACAAACACTACAAAACTACACCACACCAAGGATGTTCAGTCTGCGTACCGCACGGAGCGGAGAACAAAGAACGAGCTTGCTTACCCGACACTTTATCACTACTGCGTCCGTCGTCCATGAGTGAAAACAGATCACCACGACATAATATTTGTTCGTACTGGTTGCGAAGGTTGTCCGCCTCATAAAACGCGGAACAAACATCCAAACTTCCTTCCAAGAAACGCCTAAAAAAAAGAGACCGAAAGCTAACGACGGGGAAAACTCTATGGGAAGCGCAAAAACCGATCCTTTGGTGACGCCAGTTAGCTAGTTTCCCGGCTGGTCGTAAGAGGGCGCCTCCCAAACTTCTCGGCGTTTGTAGCTTTATTTCTCCGGTGGGCTGAACATTTCATTTGTCTCATTCGAAAAACGGGGCTGTTTCTGCGCTGCTTCGCTGCAGACTACGTCAAAATGCGAAAGCACTTGGGCGTTCATTCTAGAAAGGCTGTATTCCGCTGATTAAGTTGAGAGGAACCTCGTTTCCTCAGTCGATCCTCGGTCGTAGCAGGACACGCCCAGCTTGCTTTTCTGTCTTCAGCCAAACGCTCTTTTGTCCGGCGTCTGATTGAGCGACGATGAGGCTGAGCCTCAGTGGGCCGCCGCTTCAGCGATGTCCTCTTCACTACGTTCCTTTTTCTTGCGAGACATTGTGAAGCCGAAAGAAATGCGCATTTAATAAACGTCTAAGATAACTCGGCCATCGTAACCGTACATAACGTTTCCCATTTCCAGAAGTGCCGAGGAAACTTTCAGCCAACGGACGCTCCGAAGGAAGACAACTTGACACCAATGATGCGATCGTATCGCTGTTACCTGCTCTGTGTCGTAAAACACTTCGCAGACTCTCTAGTCCCGACACACAGAAAGGGGCCCACAGGCGGAACAACACTTCCTCGGGAAGTCGCACACGCGTGCTTGCTCCATCTGGCCGCCTTCGGCGTGTCGCTGTCCTGATGGGCGCACACACGAGTCGACGACTGGCGTTCTCCCGGTAATCGTGAGTCGAGTGAATACTATCCGACTCGGAACAACCGGCAAATTATCGCATTGTCCGGCAGAGATGGAGCGAGACTCTCGCTTGATCCAAGCCCATTGTTGTCCAATGACCGCGTGGCAATGGACGGACCACGACAGCGCGCCCTCTGCATTGCGCTGTGTCCATACGCTACTGGTTTACACGGCCCGCCGCCCGTTTCTCCTTCCAGCCCTCGCCGGGGTTTACCTGTGTTCGCCTTCCATGTCCGTAGCATACAAATTCGCAGACTTACATATCATGCGCGCAGGCATATGTGTGCGCGTGCGTGCGTGCGTGTGTCTGGGTGTGTGCAATTCTGTATGAATGTATGTACATACATAGACATAGCATTTGTTCCCAGTGAGTAACTTGCCGAACCGCAGTTTAAAAGGCTGTCCCCCTGTCCTAGCAAACTGAAGCAGTTTACGCCGAGCTAGACGCACCGAAGGGATAAAATCTTCACCTACTGAGATGTTGGTGCCCTTGAATTTATAGGCATTTGGGGAAAGCACCGCCTCTTTATCTTTGTAAGAAGCCATTTTAACAATAATTGGGCGACACCGTTGTTGATTGAACTGGCCAAGGCGATGAGCTCTTTCGATACATGACGCTTGAAGTTGTAAACCTAATCTTTTGAGGCACACATCAAGGACAGCCTTTTCGGATTGTACCCAAGTCTCTTCCTCAGTCAGCGGCGTAGACTTTCCATTTTCCCGGGGGGGGGGGGGGGGGGGGGGGGGTGCTGGGCTGCGCGTTACCTTTTTGCTAGAACTGGAGATTGAAGCTAACTAAAGCACGCTGGGATTCCATTTCCCATGTATTTTGTCAATAAAGGCAACGTGGGCGTTATTTTGTTTACATGCCACTACTAGAAGATCTTTACATGGCACGTAAACAGCGTCTCGGTAAGAATCATGGCCCCGGCCCGGGGGGGGGGGGGGGGCTTTGCCCCCCCCCCCGGATCTCACCAGGGGGGGCACGAGCCCCGATGCCCCCCCCCCCCCCCCCCCCCCCGTAGTCTACGCCTATGCCCTCAGTATCGCGGAAGCCAAAGAAAAGAAGGTTTAGCCCGGCGCGCTCGGCTCTCAGTGTCATCACGCGTGTTCTGAGCTGAGAAATCTCGGCGGCGGCAGACACCATCAAGTGAGCAGAACTGACGCTGCTGTCTACGTCGGTTTATTTTGTAGCAGAAAGGCCATTTTCTAACTGGTTGACCCGTATTGTGAAGGCATTTGGTGATTCTTCGGTGCCGCTTTGTTTTATTATTATGTCTCTAACTTCCTGAAGGATGTCATTTCGGCCTGCCTGAAGTGTCGTTACAATATCAAGAACTTTATTTAGTAGAGCTTCTTGCTCTTTTGACATTGGCTCAGGGTTAAACACAATGTCCCCATTGAGGAGTAAGAGCACCCTGAATCTAACACTGTCGACATATGTAGATATAGATGCACAGGCAATCTTGTACAGGTCTATACATTCGAGATACAGCTCAAAGCATGCCTTGGGGCCCTGCAGCATGAAACAACGCAAGTCATTGCCTTTGAGTTCAAGATATTCAAATTTACCAACCTGAAACGATACAACAAAAAGCTTAGGCATCTTGATGGAGCAGTTGCTGCCAGGCTCACTGACAAAGTTGACGGAAGCAGGCGCTTTTCTTCTCGGTGGCGCTGAGGTCGCAGTAATGAAAGAAGTAGATAGGCTGATTCGTAACGGCACCGTAGGAAATGGCTACGCAGTGGACACGTTTTTTGGCACAACCCACAAAGAGAAGCTTCTGATGACGAGTGCGTTTTTCCAGCAGGTTCCACGGAAGTAGACGATGTAATGTTGCAGCTGATGATAGTCATCCCGCCGCCGGTTGGCGTAGGCCATGACGGGACCAGGAAAGTGAGAATCAGCTGAAACGAGACGACGAACTGTGAGGAGGAAAGCTATGAAGGAAAATGTGGAATTCCAAAGAGCGGCGCTGCTCCGATGGAACTTGCTACGACATAACTACGTAGCAAGTTCCCCAACGTTGTTAGATCACCTACCAAATAGGCTCCACATGCATCTACCAGGTACACATTGAAAGATCGTTTAATTAGCTTTAAAATTAGTTTTCTAGTGTCTTTCAACCAAAGACTGGTATTTTTGAGGTTATGCTGCAACATGCAACACATTCAAGCTAAACAATTAGCTCTGGAATTTCGTTTCCGTACCCCTTTAAAGCCTACAAATAATATTTTCGTACGTGAACTGTCAACCTCCATTGGTTGTACCACGAGCATTTCAAAGGCCTTCGAACCCAGGGCCCCTGCGAACCAGCGCATGCAGAGTCGGGGTCGCGAGCTGATTTGCCGACCGCCCAAAGGCCTGTGATATAAATGCCAGTTGAAATGTCCTCAAAGAGGGATGTAATATTCTCCTAACTCATGAACATTCAAGGAAGAAAATTTTGGCGTCTGAAACTATTACGCCGCCGCTTCACCCACTCTCGCACGATCGCCTTGTGTCGTGTTGGCGAACGGGGAGGTTCATCGAGGGAATTGCCTACGCCGGTAGCTTTCGGTACTTGTAACCTAATTAAAAGAGTAAAAGTGACAAACACGCTTAGGAAAGCTACATAAGCACGTCGGTATCGGTCTTACGCAGTGTTTTGTACACCGGATAAACATAGTCCCGCTCCTCGAACTGCTTTCGGCACACTACAGCCGACGTTGACGGTGCCTTCCCCACCTTTAGTTTTACTGTCCATGCTGTCTTTAAAGGGGTACGGAAACGAACTTCTGGAGCTCATTTCTTTGCTTCGACATGACATAGGTAGCAGTAGAACCTCAGAAACATCAATATTTTGTTGAAAAACGCATGCAAACATATTTTAACTGAATTAAAAGATAATCAAAAACCAGCTGGTTGTTGGTTATGAAGCGTCAATCGAATGTCCTGACGGCATCGGCTTCCGACGGCAGCGCCACTATATGGGAAGTACTCTCACTAATACAGATTACTTAGGCCAGAAACGTAATACCGAAGGTTTGGTGAAGAAAGCCAAGGCACAGTTGGCCACCATAGATTCACTCCACCAGCGAATAGCTTTCACTCATTCTTGACGTCACTGACGTCGGGGGCTGATGAACTATATTTTTCAACATGGCGCGCGCTGCTTCGTCGCTCTCGCCGAGGGGTAGCCGACTTCTCGAAATGACCGGGTTTACGTCGCCAGAGCTGTGTGGTATCCGCTTTGTGCGCGGTAGTTTCTGTGCGACGATGTAAGAATTCAGCGATCGTCTCACCGTCCAACTTGAACTCCGTCGACGTGCTCAGCGCCCCCGCATGGACGATCGCGTAAGCATCGTTGGGCGAGACCGGCGAAAGCCGGTGCCGATCGCTTCTCTTTATTCGTTTAGCATCGCCATGAGACAAGTCGCGTTGCAAATCGTGGCGATGAAAGCGTTTTTTGTAGAGTGAGCTACAATGGCCGAGCTTGAGCAGTTTCGCGTGGCTGTCAAGAGCCGTGCTGCGCAAAGCGCGAGAAGCAAGTGACGTCCTACGGCGCACAGCTGGCGCGCCGGAGCCGCCCGCCGCCGCGCGTTCCGCCGCCACCGCGCGCGCCTCGCCGGTCTGCGCTTTCCAGAGGAGTGAGTCATAGCCGCGGCAGACGCACTGGCGCCGGCGCGTGCCCAGCTGTGCGCCTCTATTGCGCAGTAGCCAAGTCTGACGCTCCACGGAGCCGCTTGATAGCGCCTCTCATTTTGTGCGCATGCGCACAGGTATCAGGGGGGTATACATATAGCGGGGCGTTGCCAGTGTGGTTATAGCCATGGAGAAGGAGAGCGAAATCGCTGCTCAGCGGGCAGAACAGCGGAGAAGCTTAAACTCATCGGATCCCGAAGTAGTTGCTGGTAATTCGCGGTTGAGCGTAGGAGAACGAACAGAAGAAGGCTAAACGTGCTGTAGAGACACCGGAGCAAAGGGAGGAACGTCTAGCAAAGCGGCGTCGCCAGGAGGCTAAGCGACGTGCCCGACCACTCACGCTACGTATATCCTGGCATAGCCGAGGTAAGCCACTGCATTTGTTTTTTATGTTCGTTTTTGTTTGACGATGTGAGAATCGTACAGTTGTGTTCTCCGTGCTCTGTGCCTTGGAAAATCGCATCCCGTCGAGACCCGCGCACTTCTATTCCGATGCCTTCCCTTCATTGTTCGCCCTTGTGATAAGGAATGTCGCAGAAGCGTCGTGGTGTACGCGTTTCTTCGAGGTGGCGGGACAATGCTGCAGTCACACCGCTATCGATGCGAGTGTGCCACCCCCGTGCTGCCTTACCGGACTCGAACTGCTTCCCTGCTCGCTTTAATAAGCGTATAAAGCCAACTGGTATGACGCCTTCAAAGCGATATTTATTTATACGTGAAGCTGGCGCCCTCGCCGAGTCTGGTTGTTTTGATCTGTCGGTGGTAAATCAGGTAAGCAGCAATTGCCTTGTCCTACCAATGTCACACATGATCCTGCTGTCACCTTAGAAAACATGAGGTAGGAAATCTACCAGAACCGCGCCTCTTGCGAGATAACAGAGGTATACCTTAGCCGCCTCGCGACGATGTCGTCCCGTTCAAGGAGCAGCGAGCTCGCGCCCGAAACCGACGTTGCCGATCTCGCCATATCGGCCAAGTCGCAGAGCAAACGACGAACTACGTGTTGTCATAGCGCACACGACTCCTCCGGATCCGCAATCTCCCGGTGATATAGTACAGCCCTCGGGCACTGAGATTAAACGAGGTAGTAACGCGTTGACGCCACCAAGTGTCAACGCTAATAAGTACGGTACGCTTGGCCCTATGGAGGCCAATGACGTCGCGGGCAAGTCGCGGGGTCGACAGATATCCCGAGACGCGCCGCGCTCTTCGATGGCTGATTTTGAAGCGCTCGCCAGAATCGAACATTTAGAACAAAACATAGAGCCATCCGTTTGAAATACAAGCGTGCGATTGTCATAGCAGATAGCGTTGATCATGTTTATATCATTTCTGAGCGTGGGAGGTACATTTTAAGTTTCTATTCAGTACCCCTTTTACCTCGACATTTTCGGGTGGTGAAGATGGCGACCGAGTTGCCGCACCGGCACCAAGGTCCGCATTTTCGCGTCCTTAGTGCCTTTCATCTGCAGCATCATCCTTCTACAGTTGCCGAGACGCCATACTGGAGATACCCAGCCGGTCTCCAAAAGTCCTGATATTTCCTCGGCTGTGCAAGGGTCTTCCGTCCTCTCCGGCCAGTCAGGCATAATGGCGACACCAAGCTACAGGGCAACCGGACGTCACATACGTCCTCGGTGGGTAATTCTTCTCCTACTGTGTTCCTCCGCAGCACCATCGCCGCCATCGATCGTGGCTCGTCCATCGCTGGTCATCAGTGGAGGCGTTGCACCGAACCCTGGTCCTGTGACGCTCTGCCGATGCTGTGACAGGCGAGTTCGCGACAACGAAGCTTCCCTACGCTGTGATTCCTGTGATCACTGGTGTCATCGATCAAGCAGTCTAGAAAAACGGGGTATACCCTATGTATCTTCTTTTTTTTTCGTGCTGCAGAGCAAGTGCTGAAAGGAGGTTTCACGGCATCCATTTTCACAAACAAATTTCTTGCAATCAGTTGAGAACAAGTTTGAGCAGTGAACTTGTCCTGACACTGGCATAATGTTTTAGTGTTGCCCGCGGAGACTCAAATAAATTGTAAATAAAAACAAGGAAGACCAACTTTCATAAAAAAAATCCGTCACTTTAGCAAAGAAAAGTTATCTTGACACAAATATGTGGGATACAGTTTTACAGCATCTATTCGTGTGCTTAACCGATGTTGAGGCAAATCGGCGACAATGAAAAGAAAACGCCCGAGTAGCATTAAGGGAAAGACAGAAAGGATGCATACCTACAAAAACAAAATTAGAACGACCACGGGCAGGAAGGTCTGGTGAGGCTCTCGGAGTGACTCCCTGCAATGGGCCTGCGCAGACCACAGAACAAGATCGGTCAGAGCTTGCAGTCATAAGGTGCTTCATACAATAAAGTTCCAGAAGCAGCTGCAATTGGAAGCAAAGTGCATGTCATTTCTCTGCAGAACGGAGAGTTTAATATATAGCATGCATTCATTAGGTGATACAGTCATGAATGCATCGACTTTTTAATGCAGCACTATATCACCGAATTGTAAACTGTGCCGGGCAACACTAAAAACTGGAAGCATTATTTCAAACTATCCCAGCTTAAAGTTATCCACGGCAGAAGCTTCAAGCCATCCTTACGAATTCAGTGCAGAAAGCAAGCCATGTGACCTTGTAGTTGGACGCCATGGTACGTCGAGCTTATAATCATGTGTCACGTTGTTTTTGCTGCAATGGCTTGTAGCGTCAAAAGTGGTCCAGCTTAAAGAGACACAAAGTATAGACGTTTGTGAGTGGGGCCCTGGCCAAGTCTTCAGCTACATTGCAAGGCAGGTACTCAGACGTTCAAACCGGGATGTTTGCTGCCTGTAACCCTGCGACCAGCTTGTGCCCAGCTCTTATTCGAGTTGAGCATATGACCTTGACAGTGCCGTTATTTGACAAGTAGTTTTACAAATGTTAGAAATTACTGACTCACAGAGAGACTGTGTCTTTACGACTAACGACTTGGGATACCTAACTGAATACTCATATATTAACTAAATGCAACACCATTATCTGGCAGGCATTATATTTTTCAACAGGCTCGGTCGACTTCTCATTTAAGAGAAGGAGTCGATGTGTAATAGGACAATACAAACAAAAATATTCCTTAAGAATTCGTTTTGCACCCCCAAATGATGTGTTTTTGAAGGCAATATACACAAGACACTTGATTTAGAAAGTGCCTCAACTGTACAAATGCGTATGCAGTAAGGGCTCTCGCCAAGCCTATTCTCCTCAGCTCTGTCCAGGTTAAGTCGAGCTAGAGTATAGAAGTACACGCTCACCGACAGAATGAGAAAGGCAAGAAGAAGTCTCCGTTGTTCCGCCACCAGCCCGCCTGCTACCTTCGATGACGTTTCAGCATCTTATGAGCCTCGAGTGAGCACATCCGTTCAAAGCGGGGTAGCGTGCTGGAGGACGCCCAGCCATTCTTTTTTTGTCATTGGCTATACTACATATTCTTAGTATGATATATTTTTAAGTGAGACAAATTATTGAAAATATGCAGTCCACCTATGGCCATAATACAGAATTCTGATAAAGACAACAACAATGTATGCGTATTGTCATCCACCGTTTTCCAAATAAATGCTCTTGTTTATCGGAACATCTACACATGTGGTACGTGAGTGGGTTCAGGACTGAGAGGCTAGAAAACAGAACGCTCACAAGGCTTGGCTGGCCCTTTCAACCATGCAGGTACATTCGTCAAAAATCCCCGATTTCTAGCCAAATTTTTTTAGAATGAGCAAATATAGTCCACGCTTGAGGTAGACCACTGAATCGTGATTCCCCCAGAATGTGTGAATCCTCCTTCAAACTCCGGTACAACCTGCAAATGAACTCTGTTGTGCTGCCGCACGCATCCATGCTGCCTGCTTCATAGGAAAACCACTGTTTGTGTTGAAGACGACATCCCACAACGTACAGGCAACAATGTTTAACACACTAAAATAAAATTCATATCATTCAATAGACACAGATAGGCTCACAAAGTGATGACACCATGATTGTTGTTGTTGGTTTTACACTTGCATACAAACAAAAATGACCTCCTCTTTTCTCCGATATAAAGTAAAACCCCTTATCTTCGTGGCCCCTATTTCTTCTCGAAGCGGTCACGGAGGACATAATCACGGCCACTAAATTACGCAAAATTAAAGGCTGCAAAAATTAAGGGCTCACAAACATTAAGGGGTTTACAGTACTTCCGTGTGTCACATGATGTTAACATTTCAAGGAGGCTGAAGGATTGGTTTAAGAAACAAAATGGCCTATGCAAAAAAAAAACGCCCTTCTCCAGGTTAGGCACGCGAGGTTCTTTTGTACTACATATAAGGTGGCAGATTTGTTTCGACAGACCTTTTGGTAAAAAGGAGTCTCACAGCTAGCTATACTCGGCGTCAACTATTTTTTTTTGTGCTGCATTGTAGAGGCTAGAGTAGCTTCCACAGTGCTTCAGCCCAGCACTGTTGCGAGGGCATGTGGTTTAGTGTTGCATCTCAATTGCATGGTTCAGAGAAACTAGCGCTGACATTTTGGAGCACTCCGGAATAATAACACGCCGACTATTGAAGCATTGAGAGATGCGCGCATGCGAACCGTGCATCTCTTGGAAGAAGTGGATTCGAGGAAAAGTAAAACCAACATGTGTACTTACGGCGGTCATACTTGCCTTTCTCAAGCATAATCACTTGTCCCCCGGTAGCACCATCCAGTAAGAAGCACCAGCAACACGCCCATGAGACGCTGCCGACTCCTGGATTGAATGACGACCCACCTCAGGTCTTGGAAGGAGATCCGAAACACTGCTTTAGGCCAGATGTTGTTTCTGACGAGGCAAGGGGCTAAAAATAGAAATTAACAAATTTATCTGAAGCGATACATTCCTATAGCATAAACTCTAAGATAGCAGGATTTTTTAGGTCAGTGATGCGTTTTAATTAAACAGAGAAATAACCAGCAGCCCCCATTTTGCATAAATGTAATCGACAGGGTGAAAACAATCGCTAGTATGAGTTTGTCAAGAGAACGCTCGCGGTGTATAAAAGCTTCATTCAATTCACATGCACCTCCTGCACCGGTGCAGAAGTGCGGGCGGTGCACTTCATGTAAGAGATTTGGCGAGCGACGAGACGAGCTACTGCGACCAGGACTCGCTGTCCCTCAGTCAGCCGCACGACGAGAAACACCTTATAGAACCGATTGGAGCAAGCGATCAAGGCGATGAGCGACGTTTTCAAAAACCCAAACACCGAGCGACGCAAGCAGCAACAGTGAGAAATCTTCGTCGCTCATCGCCGGCACTCGTAGCTTGTCGCTGTCGCTCGTCTCGTTGATCGCTATGCTGCTTACATGCCGTTCAGAAAGGCGCTCTAAGTGCTTACCATTGCATTGGGACCAGCCTCGCATCCAGCCATAACCCAAGTTTTTTTTTTTTTTTTTAAGCCGCCCAAGTAGAAATTAACATCGTACATCGTTTTCAAGCATGGCTCCTCATCCATCGGCTAAATTTACATTTTGGTAAATGAAAAACCGTGATTAAGCACAATAGCCCTTTTGCGAAACACTCTCAGAAAAAAAGGGTGTATGTGGGTGTATCGCGCACCCTTACACCCCCCTTCGACCGGAGACACCCGGCGAGCGTACTCGCACTCCCATCACGCGAAACCTCCTCTCCAAAGGAATCGGCGGGCGAGGCGAGGGTGCTGCCAGGTGCACCATTACACCCCCACGCACAACAACCGGCTAGCAAGCCCGAGCCTTATGAATTGGATTTTTTGGAGGCTCGTTTTACTTCTGACATAACTAAAAGAAAGTTGCATGCCAATATATTATTTTTTTTATATTTATTCCATCACAATATTTGCCGTCAAAACAGAGGCCAGATACACAAAGCTTTCTTACAACGAAAAACGTTCGTACAAAAAAAAGGTAAGAATTCCGTATTCGCGAAGCGAAATGATCGCGAAATTTTACGTAACTTACAAAGGTATTCCAAAACAGCTCCCGAGCTGTCTTCCACACTTTTTTGCAGACGACATCTCCTGGTCGCTCACATTTTGCCGCGACAAGCAACGAAAATTTTCTATATAGTCTTCGACTTCGGGCGCGTTCCGACTTGAAGTAGTGAACGGAAAGAAAGAACTTCAACTACACGCCGATGATTTCCGGAAGCAGTCACAGGAACCACCAGGACCGTATCGACGGTGCAGAAAAGGAGCCGAGCTCGTTCACGGGAAAGGCCTGCAGACTGTACGCCCTGCTGAATGGAAGGGCGGAGGGGGCCTTTCGCGTGACCTTTTTGTGTGAATAGCCTGAACAATGACCTCGAATGTATGGTTAGTAGTCTAATTTTGTCCCTCGTCAATCTCGGGACGTTAGGCTGCGGTGACCGACGTTCTCATCGATTCCATCTTTTTTCTTTTTTTGACGTAGAACTGAAATAAATGCCGTATAGAATACCCTCACGACACGTGGTACGTAACATTTTATTTCTTGAATGAGCGCGTCTTTTGTATTTTGACGTGGCGATGGGAGGATCCGTCAACACGGATCGAGTTAGAACAGACTTTAGGACTAAAGCACTGCTGGTTAAACGCCTTGGCCGAACGTCACATCAACGTTGAGTTGCAACTGTCTAGTCTTATCGTAGTTGACGAAATCGGCTACAGACGGGATCCAATCGCGCATATCCAGTTTAGCGGTCGAGAAGGCGCAAGCGACAAAGGAAACTGCGGAATTTACCGTGTCGCTTCCTGGCACCAAACGTTCGTTTTCGGAGATCGGCAGCTTCCTGCCAGATTCCCGAGAGCGCGAATAACGCACTAACAACACCGCGGCAACTTTATTTCCATGATTTGCGCCTTGACAGCGAGCTGCGGGCCGTATCCTATTCCAACACACACTATGTGGCCGTCACTTTCACAGCGATGTTCTTACCACTGGAATCAATGGACCTTTTGTAGAAACATCGGTTCGAGAGTCAATGATTCTAGTACCCTCTCTCTCTTTCTTCTGGCCAAGCAGAGAGGGAAAATGTTTTTTTTGTGTTGACTTCGGGGCAGAAGATTACGCATGATGGGGACAAACGCAAGGTTGTGGGAGCCGTATCTAGGTCACAGCGGCTCAACGGGCGAACAGGATCTGGCTGACGTTTTGGGTGTGGAACGGGTGGGAGAGGCCTTGCGCGCGCGTTTTTTGCTAGACTCCATTTCACCTTCAGTCCGAGCGCAGCGGACGCTAGGAGCCATCCCAGCCAATCCAGCGTGGAGAGAGTGTCGTGTGACTTTGAGCTCCCTGCGTCGCTCTGCCTAACCGACAGGTCACGCGATTTTCTCCTGGCGCTGGATCGGCTGGGATAGCTCGTGGCGTAGGTGGCAGTACATATTCCTCTTCGTCAACGGGAAAAACGTCCCCCATCCCCCCTTTCAACAAGGGGAGAGGGAGTGCGATCAAGGAGCGCAAAAAAGAAACAAAATCCGAGCGCGCGTCCTGTTTAGCTGTCACCGGTTACACGTCATCCGACTGACAACCTATCGCGATAGCGATCGCGTTTCGCGCGTTACCTGGCCTTTGTGTTGCTAGGAGTCTAGACCTCCTCACCTTCTACACTCCATCTCGGCGTGCTTCGGCCATACTTTTGCTTCGCCTGGCGGATGACGACGTTTTCGTTCATTCGCGCCATTTTGATTTGCGTGTTTTTTTAGAGGTGGTTGGAAGCGGATCGGGTTCGCCGGTGAACGAAGCGATGCTTGGCACGTAGCTGCAGTCACAAACCAAGATGTGCCCGCCCGATAAAGGTAAGTCTTCTGTTTACATGCACTCGTTCGATGCTGCGTTTTGCGAGGCATGGGCCTGCTAGTTGAGGACGTGCTTTCCTTTTTCTCCTGTTTATCTCAGAGTTTCCTTGCTTTTGAATTTGTGGCATGTGTGCGCGATGATGGTGCCCAGTTCTCTGAGAGTGCACGCGGGCACGAGATCGCACCTTCGAGACGTTATTCTTGCGTGTAGAGCTGGCGTCATTCAGAGCAACGGGTCTCTATCGTTTCGCCAAAAAACATGTTTTGTGAACAGACGTTTCATGGACTCGCGTTCGTCGACACTAACGCTCCATCGACACTCGTTACGCGAATTGAAGGTGTAGGGACATTTCGTCACGCGCGTATCCCACACGTACTAGCCGCTTTGTGGCAGCAGTCTGAGGCGGCTCATTACAGAAAAAAAAGGTAATCTCTGCTGTCGATCAAGCAATCTGGCGATGAATCCTCGCGTATCGATAAAACGATCTGTCCATGAAACGTCGTTCGATCGCAAAGCAACATGCTCGCGCTTATTACCGGCTTCGCTCGCACGTATGGTTATGCAAGGCGATTTTCAATGCGTCTGGTGGAACGAAGATAGTGCTTCGGGACAGGGCAGCATACAGTTTCTGTATAGGTTCCCTATTTCCCGCAACTCTGGTTCCCTACGGGAGCCAGAGTTGCGCCGTGTTTCCTGCGCGGGATGTTGATCCTGCTCCTCACGCGACTGAATTCTGCGACTGGCGGCGCCGTGCGTTCGAGGCGTGCGGCGCGCTCAAAAGCAGGGGTACGTACGGCGGAGCGCGTGCAACGTCTACTTTCTTACACGCCACGTGATCGGATCTGGACGAATGGCGGCACGTGGAAAACAGACGCGCTACTCTGACTCCCGTAGGAAGCCTATACAGGAACTCTAGGGCAGCATAGAGTTCCTGTATAGGCTCCCTACGGGAGCCAGAGTTGCGCGTCTGGTTTCCACGTGCCGCCGCGCCGCTATTTGCCGATCACGTGAGGAGCAGACTCCAAATGCCGTGCAAAAAAGCCACCGGTACGGTCACTTCACCGACGGTGCAAGCACCTCGGTGTACATTCCCCCGCTTTTGCCTCCTCTCCTGTTTTCCAGGAGAGGAGGACGTAGAGCGCGGCGC
Source organism: Ixodes persulcatus (assembly GCA_013358835.2). Taxonomy (NCBI): domain Eukaryota; kingdom Metazoa; phylum Arthropoda; class Arachnida; order Ixodida; family Ixodidae; genus Ixodes; species Ixodes persulcatus. The sequence goes on along the minus strand of JABSTQ010010634.1, from coordinate 28,088 downwards.
CGCTATCCGCCGAATTCAGCCACGTGAGGAGCAGACTTGAAGTGCAGGAAAGCCGGCGCTACTGGGATGAACGCGCACTTATGGCTCCCGTAAGCTGCCTCTGCAGGAACTCTAGGGCAGCATAGAGTTTCTGTATAGGCCCCCTACGGGAGCGAGAGCAGGGTTGCCAGGTATTCGCAGATTAACTCGGTAAAATTTTCTGAGATATAATCCAAGGATAGCCAACTGTCGGGCTATAAAAATAGCCCAACACATAAAATTTCATACAAGGTAATATAAAACATCTTTCGAACACCGGTAAAATGATACATGATATAAGACATTTATTTACAGAAGAAGGCAATAAGAGGATAAAGCGTCCGCATGCAGATTTTAGTGTAGCGAAAGAAGGGGGTTCTCAAACATCTGTTAAGCTGCCTCCCCCCCCCCCCCCTCAACCCCTCCCTCCCTCCCTCTGGAAACACCTGCCTCCGCCCCTGCCTGCGGTATTAAATCGCACCAAAAAACTTCAGAAAAACAATATCGCACCTCCAGGACCAACACAAATGAGGGTCCACATATTGTATTTTCACGCTTGTGATTTGGATATTTTCCTTTCCTAATCTCTTGAGTTGATTGTTGTTCTTTACCCGGCTCAGAAATATCATGTTTAAAGCTGAAACCAAGTGCTTTGAAAATTGTTGAATATCCTGTACGAAATAGCCCAGGCACGTAGCCAGGATTTTTTTACGGGGGGGAGGCAACGGGGGCACTTGCCCCCCAGTTCTCAGAGGGGGGGGGGGGGGGGGCAAGGCATGTGTCCCCCCCCCTCCCCCCCGAAACAGCCGCCACTGGGCAGGGCATAGACTGGCCGGCGGCGCCCGAAGGATACCAAGGGCACAGCCCCTGCAGCTCCCCTCCCCCCCCCCCCCCTCCTCACTCGAAAACAAGTTGGTACGCCACTGACCATACATATTCCCCACGAACTACACCCTCCTCACCTAGCACCGTTCGCGAACAAATACATTTCTGTAGACCAACACGCGGCCCTGACGTCGTGCAGCTGCGCTGGCGCTGTCGACGGCACTGCGCATGCACGGACGCTTCACTGCACGCGAATTCGTTTTCCGCGCACGCGCAGTGCCCACACCTGGTGTTGGCAAACGCGGGCTTGTCTGCAAACAGCGTGTCGGTCTATAAGTGTCTGTATTCCCGAGTACTTTTTCGCCGGTTTCGCAGAAGTGTCTCGGGGATATGCCATTGCATAAAAGACAAATGTATCACAGTATCTGTATTTTGGACCTTAAAACAGATGTATCTCAGTATTTGTATTCCCGAATACTTTTTGGAGTGTCTCTGCCCAGCCCTAGTTTATAGCACATCGATTTATTCTATCATTCTTATTATTTTCCAGGTACTTCCGGCAAATCAACCCATCTGAAGGGCGATACAAAGGTGCTACCTGCGGCATTGCACCGAAGTTGCGAACTCTTCAAGTGCTTTGACATCTGTGAGTATACCGTCCTTCAATTGTACTCCGTGTCACTAGTTGTGTGTAGTGCAGGTGAATGCAACGCCATGCAAAGAGAGGAAAGGCGAGCGCTGGGAAGGCATATGGGAGGGGAGGGCTAGGGAAGAGGGGGAAAGCACTAGGAATGTTAGATAGGAGAGGAGGTTACTCTCTTCACCCGCCTTCCTAGTGCTTGCCCTTTCCCCTCGCCGGGCATTGCCTTAGCCTGTACTGCGCGCAAGTAGTGACTCGGAATATAGTCACCATTGTGCAGATTATGATGCTCTGGCAGATAATAGATAACTGTGAGTAAAATTTATCTGCTCAGTGCTTGGACACGCAGCTCAAGACTTGCTTGAACACGGCCCACAGGAAACCAGCTGCAAGCCCTTGTTTTCATAACGAGTACTACAAACGGCATGCATTATAATGATATCATGTCGCTAATTCGTTTACGCACGAAACGTAGCTTTGCTCTTATAACATATTCACATAGTTAATATTGTTCCGTTTTTATTTGTGAGGTGTTTAGTTTCTATTTTTTCCTTCCCGTCTTTTTGTAGTATTAAGCACCCGCACGACAATTCCGCTGGTAGCTATTTGTGTGCCTGAATTATGTTGTAGTTTTTATAGGTGCCTAATCTGTCGGGCGATATTTGATCTGTAATGGCTTTGCCTTTGACGAATAGTGTGTTCACTGATTTTTGGGTTGCGTTTATTTGTTTTCTATTGATGTTTTGTGTTGGTGTGTTTGCGGTATGAGATTGATTTTATTGCTTTTACGTTTTATTATTGTTTTGGAAGGGAGACAAACGTGCTGTGTTGTGGCCTATGACTATGTTGTTGTTTTTTGTTATTTTTTTTTCCTCGATTGCGCTACAGTTGTTACGGGCATCATAGTTTATGGTGCAATGTTTCTGGGTTGCGTAAATCATTGTCAGCTGTTTGTGTTTGTCTTCAAACAATGCTGTACAGCTGTAACGGGCGGAGAGGGCTCGTCAGGCAGAAATGCCTTTTTCCTCTTCCGCCCTGCCGGCCATGGCCTGCAAAACCAATAAAGAAAGAAAGAAAGAAAGAAAGGCTGTAACCACGAGCTCTGTGCTCAAGGATGCACCTCAACTGCATGAACTCTCGCTTGTCAGAAGCAACCACCAAAGATAAATTTATGAGCTCTGGATTCTCGCCCTCAGAAAATATCACCATTAAAACACAAGTATTCTCTCAGACTGGTGCTATCGAGAATTCTCAAAAAAGCAAGAACTGTCGACTGAAGACATTCTTTCTAGACATGTTGAGCTTGAATATATCCTGAGTGAAGTAAGCAACGGGAACAACAGTGTACTTGTTCTCTTGTCCTCTTACAAACTGCCAGTATGTTGGCGGCAGTATCATTTTAATTCTTGTGATTGCATCAGGCAAGGGATAAAAGGAGCGCTACAACTGAATCGCAGCTAAAAATGTCACTGTCAAAATTGCAAGTTACAAAATGTAGAGAGCGCAACGTCCCTTTAACAAATTTCTTCACCCCCCCCCCCTCCCCCCCCCCCCCCGTGCCTTACATAATCCCTCGGCCTTTTGGGCGTGTGCTCTCTGGCCTCTACACTCAAATGAGTTTGAGAACACTGTTTTAGATGGTCCAAAATTTTGTTAAAGGAAGCATGTATTAGGACACTACTAATGTTGGCATTCGTTTATCTGGTTTGGCGGCCACTGAGAACAAGGTTGCTTGTGGCATTTTTCGGCTATATGTGCGTTTTATTAGTAAAAATAAACACAGTTGCAATAACAAACAGGCTGGCATTGTTGAAAACCGCCAAAATCAGCTATTGAGATATATTGGAAACACATGCTTTTTTATCTGTGTTTTCGGTTGGCCAGCCTGGCACCTGTATCTAAAGTGGTAAACTTTCCACCGCACTATTCTTCAATGGTGTGCAAAATATTTATGAAGATGACTGATTCATTGGTCTTTGATAATGCTCATTAAGTAAAGTGTGGGGCCTTGACAGTGCCCTATATGTATCTAATCATGGTATACAATTACGTTTTGCTTTTCAGGAATGCTCCATGGCTCTTCTTGGTGGTCCACACCCAAGGCACAAAACTAAAAGAGTGAGAGATAAGACATGCAAAAAGAAGGAGAAAGGAAACAAGCGACGTTTCTGGCGCATGCCTTTCGTCAGACCACAGAGCAAGTCGCAAGTTTAATGTGTACTTTTGTAGTATACGTTTCATCCAGTGTTTATGAGCAATAAATATGTCAGAACAGATGCCAATTTTGTAGCTTATTTTATCAAATATTGCATGATCCTGACAATGTTATATTCTCAGGAATGACACAAAAGCTCTCAATTGTATTTCAGGTAGACATTTAGGACGTCAAGATGATGCCAGACCGTATAATGAAAGGATGATAGAATGTGGGATTGACGGCTTAATTGTATTTCGGGTTGACAAATGGGACATCAAAATGACACAAAACACCATCATTTGACGGTTAAAAGCTTGAAATAGAGCTGCAAAGACATTTTGATGGAAAATGTTCTAGTATCAGTTTTGTCGACTTCGCACATGTACACCTAAGAATCGGGTTTATCGGTGTTCCCAGTAAGTGAGAAGGGTGTGGAAAACGCTATATGAGTACACTTAACAGTTGGGTGTAACTGCATTCCCAATAAGTGAAGAGGGGTGTGGAAAAAAGGATATATGTACACCTAAGAATGGGGTGTATTGGTATTCCAGTAAGTGCGGAGGGTGTGGAAAACGGAATATATGTACACCTAAGAATGGGGTGTATCAGTATTCCCAGTAAGTGAGAAACGGAATATATGTACACCTAAGAATGGGGTGTATCATTATTCCCAGTAAGTGAGAAAGGGAATATATGTACACCCCGGGGTGGGGTGTGTCTTATACACCCGCGGAGGTGCACATGTGCACCTCAAAATGAGGTGCATGTGTGCACCCCTTTTTGGGGTGTCGCATATATACCCATAGGGGTGTCGTATATGGGACAAGTCACATACACCCCACTGGGTGTAAGTACTACACCCCTTTCTTTTAGAGTGAATCCCCCAAGCGCCCCGGCCCGCGCGCGAGGATTTGTGGGAGAGACTGTCCCTCGCCTGGCCGCTCTGCCTTGAGATCGCATTGCCTTGTCGCTTGCCTCCTCTTAATCCTCTGTTTTTCGATTACATTACCTATTTTTATCGATTCCAGTTTTTTTTTATTGTTGCTAGGTGTTTTTATTCTATTCTGTGGGCGATATTTCTTGTATGTATCTCTATCTGTACCTGTACATATGTCCATAATGTTTCTACCGGTCCAATGCGATTGACTATCTCCATCCGTGCCATGTACAAAGTGACTGACTGCCTTCCGTGCAACCCTAACGAGGATCTTCCATCTATGCTAGCTGATATAGCAGAAAAAGCCGGCATCTCCGAATTCCGTTCCTCGGAAGTTGATGCTGTTCACCGCTTGCCCCCTTCGCGTAGCGCAATCCCCGTTGTTCTCGTCAGGTTTCGCGCTGCGATCACTATGGACCGCTGATTGAGCCGCCGTGTCTCGCTGGGTCCTCTTGCAAGCAAACGGAAGCTGCCGAGACTTTTCTTTCATGAAAATCTCACACAGGCAAACAGGGAGCTCTTCTGGAAGGCCCGTTCAAAAGGCAAAGAGAAGAAATATCGCTATGTTTGGGTCAAAAATGCCAACATCTACGCTAAAAATACGGAAGGTGCCCCTCTCGTGCGCGTTAACTGCATCAGTGACCTGATGCTCATTGTCTAGTTGCTGTGGCCTTCACATTTTCTGACTGCCAAGATCTCACTTCTATTTCATGTCATTTTGACTCCACAGTTAGTGGGTTTACTCTCTTTTATTCGTAGTGTTAGGAAGTATATCGGGACCAATTTTGCATTGTAACCTGAAAACCTGAAAGATCTCGCTGACATTTGGGTTCTAGCTGAAGTAAATGTGCATCTAAATCTGTTGATCAATGTTCCCTTCCTGGATATCGAGAATTTTTTCGTACCCGTTCAGGTAGGCACAGGTGGTGGTATCGCACTATTCGTCAAAGAATCACGGGTTGCAGAACATTTGAATGATACATTTACTCACGCTGAGCCTTAAAAATTTTTAACTCATTATACTCGGTTACGTTACTTGCCGTCGATTGCCCTCCATTTGATAGTGCTACGTCTTTCTTAGATGAACTGAGATCAAGTCTAGCTGACTTCAATGTCGCGGAACAGCTTTGTGTACTCGGCGACAAAAACATTGACGCTTTAAAACCTGCAAAGACAGCCGTGTGTGACTACCTGAATATTCTTTCCGAGTTCGGTCTTGACTGTATTATACAAGCTCCTACCAGAGAAGAATTTTTTAATGGATATTTTATTTCGGCTTGTTTTGATCACATCAATCTGCGGGCTAACGGACTTCTAGTTAAATCTGCTGTAATTTCGCAAAAACTTGCCGACTATTACTTCACTGCGGTTCAGTTAGTTTCAAATACCCCTCTTAAATACGCTGGCCCTAAAACACGACAAAGAGAAGTTGTCGATCAAATCTTATTCGACAAACTAATTTCTGGTTATGAGTGGGACTTCCTAATGCGATCTTCCAGTCAAGAGGAGGTTTACTCTAAATTCATAAACGTATAACAAAACACTAAAGGGCTCAGTAAAAAAGTTGTTACCGTAAAGAAGCGTCACGCGGAACACTTGTGGTTGAGCAATGACATAATCGCCGCAATTAAGTACAAAGAGCTCTTGTGGATGCGTGGCCGCCGCTCTCCCGATAACGTGGATCTTCGAATCTAATTCAAAAGTGAACGAAACCGGGTACCGCACTCATTCGATCAGCCAACCGAAACTATGTTAAACAGAAGCTGGTTGACGCGCGTTCCGATTCCCGCATTACCTGGTATGTCGTTAACGAACTGCGCGGTCAGCACAAAGCGAAACATTCTGTCGATGAAACGATTGCAAAGTATTTTCCTGATAACAAATATTTTACGGTTAATGCATTTAATGTTCATTTCGGAAATATGTCAAGTGTCTTACGAGACAGTGACCATTGTCACTCAGTAGCAACTTCAAAAAACGCTTCATCTACCTTTCTTGCTGAAATAACTGAGGAAGGACTGTATAGTATAGAGATGGGTCGCTCAGGAGCGAGCCGGATCTTCTGAGCTGCTCTGTTTAAAGAGCGAGTGAGCCGTGGCTCAGTAAAAGTGAGCGGAGGTTCTTTTGGGAGCCGGTTCTCTCTCGTTGCCGTGCCAAGTCCCAATTCAGAGCCGGGTCAGGGCTGGGCTGGCTGGGCATTACGCGGGTCGCGTATTTTGCCGGGTGCGATTTGCACGCCATCTATTAGTAGTGCGGGAAAGCAACTCGATTCCGTTCCTGCTGCCATGACGACGAAAACAGCGTTTTTGTTGGCAAAAGTGGCACCTCCCTGCTAGGGACGTAACTGAATGGGGTTTTGGCGCTAGCGTCGACGGAGCCTCTGCGGAGCCTATGGTAGCCATGCGGAGATTAACTCCTCATTGGTTCACGGCTGCCTTCACCTCGAGCTCGCTCACATGCTGTTATGCCTGATTACCCCCTTCGAAAGAAACGCCAACTAATGCCTTCAAGCACTTCGTTTAACTCTTTCCTGCCCGCGCCTATTCCCATCGATAGCCCACTATCGACAGTACGGTTTGGGACATCTACGGGCACGGCTCAGTGAACGAGAGAGAGCGGACTTTCTCTCTCCGAAAGAACCACGGCTCACTCGTTCTTTAAAGGAGCGGCTCAAAAAGATCCGGCTCGCTCCTGAGCGACCCAGTCACCGAGGTGAGCCGGTGAGCCGTTCAAATGTGCCGTTCATTTCAGTGAGCTGAACCGTTCCGAGCCGCTCACTGAAGTGAGCCGTTTTGCCCATCTCTAGTATAGTATGCTGTGTAGTTTCAAGCCTGGCTTATCTCCCGGTATTGATAATATGCGGATGGCTGATTTGCGTAGAAATTATAAGTCACTAAAGCGTCTAATCCTGAATATATTAAACGGCATTATAACATCCAGTGATATTCCTAAAGATCTTAAAACGGCAATCTTCAGGCCCTTATATAGAAATGGACACCATGGTAAAGTTGACAGTTACCGTCCAATCTCCATCTTGTCTTCATTGCCGAAACTCTTAGAAAAACACATTTTCTTGGTAATGACAGCTTTTTTAGATAAATTTGATATTCTTTCGCCACAGCACTACAGGTTTGTTATGAGAAAAGGCACACAACCCTTGCTTGGAGATTTTTCCGCTTTGCTTCATAGTGCGTTCGAACACAACCTTTTCTCATGTGCGCTTTTTCTGGACGTCTCTAAAGCGCGAGACACATGGACGGCGGAATCGTCCGATCCGACGTCCGATCCGACAGTCCGAACGCTGCTCCGAATTGCCGCACGCGACAGTTTGAGACACACGCTTCCGACCTTCCATGCGACACGACAATAAGCTCGGCTGCGCCCAGGAGATCCAAGCGCCCCAGCGGAGGTCCGCGTTAGATCTCTGGTCCCAGATTGACGGTTCAGCTCGCACGAGCGAAATTAAGAGCTCGTTCTCGCTAGCGCGTGCATTCTTTGCTGGGGCCATCTTTCTCGAATGGGTCAGCGAAATTCAAGCGTCCGGCTTCCCGCCGCCAGGTCCCGTTTTCTTGTTCGTCCCGCCAGACCCGGTACGTCATCATGACGTTCGCGCTAGCTGTGCTGTCATTGGCTGGACGCTTCCGACAGTCCGTCCGCCGTGCGAAACTATATCTGGCACGTTGGACGCACGCGGGATCGCCGATCCGACGTCTGAAGCGACCAAATATTTCACATCAGGCAGTCGTATTGCCGGATCGGACGTCGGATCGGATGGATTTTTCGCGCATGTGTCTCGCGCTTGAGGCTTTCAACTCCGTGTCCCATAAGGTTTTCTTTTTTTTTTTTTAAGTAAACTATGTCGTCTCGGCTTCAGAGGCCCCTTTTACGCATTGCTCGAGAACTTTTTGTTAAATCTACGCAGCTCGTCTCCATATGTAAAATTCATAGTGCAAAAATGTCTCTTAAGGCTGGCGTTCCTCAGGGCTCCATATTGTCACCTTTTTTGTTATATGTGAACGACCTTCGGCAGGCGGTAAAGTTCTCTAAAATATTTCAATACGCCGATGATACTGTTTTCTGGTCCAGTCTTAGCGTGATGCCGTTGATTTCCTCCAATTCGATGTAATACGGGTGATCGATTGGTTTTCGGAGAATGTCATTCGGATCAACGCAAAAAAAAAACGCAACTGATATGCTTCCGTAGTCCACTGAAATCGATTCTCTTAAACAATCCAGTTTTTTTTACACGCGTCAAACTGTATCTTGCCACTGTGTGCCAATCGACTATGTCAACACCACAAAATATTTAGGAATCCATTTAGATTGTGATCGATCATGGAACTCTCATCTTGCCTACATCTTTAAAAAGTTACGAGTCGCTTCCTGCACCCTCTACAACCTGCGCATATGTCTTCCAATGTCAACGAGAAGACTTCTGGTGCATGGGCTCGTGTATAACATACTTCGCTATGGGATAACTGTGTTCGGACAGTGTGCGGACCAAATAGACTCAAAAGTGAACTCTTCACTTAGAGGATTTTGCGAAGCGTGGCATATGACTCGAGTCTCCAATCTTCTGACAGCCTGTTTAATGACCTCTCTCTACCAACATTTCGAGCACTATTTTGGAAAACTGTAATAATCAGACACTACTGGGATAACACTTTTAAAAACCCCAACAATGTATGTCCGGCCCTTCGAGATCCGACACCGTCTACACCGATGCGCATCAACACACATTTTGGGAAGTGCATTCGCCTATATTACATACCTCACATTTTTAACAACCTTCCCTCTGCGCTAATTGATGTCACATCTCGAGGAGCTTTGAAACGTCAACTGATAGCTTTTTGTTCAGGCATCTAATGTTGTATTTATGTGCTGCTTTTTTTATTTTCATTTCTACACACAAGCTTATTGCTTGGCTCGAACGTTTTCAAAATATCAGGCCTATTTTTTTTATTTTTTTTTATTTTTTATTTTACTCCGGTTTTGTTTCTCTCTGTTTTTTTTTTTGTTTTTGTTTTTTTTTTTGCTGTTTTTTTTTATCACCACAGGCTGCTTTGCTTTGCGTTTTTCTCGAAATGTAACTGTTCCCTGAAGGCTTCTTCGAACCTTAAAGCCTGTGCCGTAAAAAAACGCAACCAAATGTGAGCGTGTTTTGTTTTTTTTTTCTTTTTTTGGACGAATACGATTGCTAATTTTTTTCAGCCACATCTTCGAGAAGCACTTTCCTATTCGTTGTGGTGCTGTGCATATGACAACGTGCGTGTGTGTGTGTATTTTGTATTTACTTCATTTTTTATATTGGAACTTTTCCACCTTCCAAAGGACTGCACTGTGTTTCCAATGGAACTGAAACGTTTCCATATTCTTGTTTTTTTTTAATTTTGTTTATTGAGCTGCATTTCTTACTCCTGTTTGCTTTTTTCTTAGTGTGAAGAAGAAGAAAATAAATGGTGCTATGGAGAATTTGGTTTCTTAGTTTGATCTCTGCACCTCGTCTTACAAGCCCTAGCTGGCTTTGACCAGTCCGACATTAACTCTGCCAGATCTGCATTCCTGAATACATTAGTAGTAGTAGTAGTAGTAGTAGTAGTAGTAGTAGTAGTAGTAGTAGCAGTATTATGTTCTTCAGATATTTAACAAATTGCCAGATTTTCTTGATCAAATCAACTCTCAGCGTGTATTAAAAAAAATGCATCAAACAATTGTGCTACTAGCAGCCCTTTCAAATATACACGAATTAAACTCTCTAGAAACGAGTGGAGCCTGATTAGTTTTAGCATGTAAGGGACTGTTCGACCATCATCCTATATGTCCGCGTAATATTTAAGTGTATATATGTATTTAAGTGTATATTTGTGTGTAGATCTAGGCATGTACGTCTATATGCGTCGTGATGCACTCGATGTTGTCTATAAGCCCAAGTACTCATTTAGTTGTGTGTGTAACCTGTGAAACAACTTTCAATTAGCTGTCTCGTATTCGCGCCTCAGAACAATCAGTCTCATCACTACGGGGTCTAGTCGCACAAGCCGACCCTGGCTTCGACTGACCCGCCCCTTACGTGCTGATGGAAGAACAAGCCGAATAAATTATTATTATTATTATTATTATTATTATTATTATTATTATTATTATTATTATTATTATTATTATTATTATTATTATTATTATTATTATTATTATTATTATTATTATTATTATTATTATTATTATTATTATGTTTGAAGCGTCCAACATGACGTCCAACATGTCGTGTCTGATTCTTTTTGTTTGCAGTACGCAGACGACACCAAAATATACCGGAAAATACGAACTGTTGACGACTGCATTAAACTCCAGAACGACGCGAACTCGTTCAACGATTGGTGTAAACGTAACAAGCTTTCCTTAAATCGCACTAAAACTAAAGTTATGACCCTTTCACGAAAATCACAACTTGTATGCTACCCCTATCGTATTCATGGAGATTTACTGTCTCGCGTCTCCCAAATCAGAGATCTCGGCGTCATATTCGATTCTAGCCTGCGTTTCGATCATCATGTGACAAAGGTAGTCTGCACGTCATTGCGCATGTTGGGAGTTTCAGGCCGCCTGACCAGAGAATTCTCCAACCCTTCTGCCTTTCTTACGCTCTACTGCGCGTTGTGCCGTTCGCCGCTGGAATATGGGTCCGTTGTGTGGAACGGAATTTGTTCTACGAATTCATCAAGAATAGAGCGTGTACAACAAAAATTTATCTCCAATTTTAAGTACCATTATCTTGCTGTGAACGAGCATCTTTCGGGCTACGAAGCTGAGTTGAGGCGAGTAAATATACTGAGCCTTTGCCAGCGCCGCGAAAAGGCTGACATTTTGTTTCTGTACAAGGTCTTACACGGACTGATTGACTCCTCGACGCTTTTGGCTGCTTTGAATTTGAGAATTCCACGTGTGAATGCAAGACTCAGATCACCTTTCTGTACGACCAATAACCTTAACAAGCAATGCCCCCTCGTTAGGTCGTCAGAACTGTACAACGTGCATACGGAGAAATTAGATATTTTTGACTCCTGCTTTCAGGCGTTTCACCTCTCGCTTCGAACATTGTTCTAGTTCGATGTGAGCTGACCTCACAAATCATAGACTTTATATTCTCTTGCTTGTTCTAAGCTTCCGCATCGTGGCGTCGTCAAGCCAGTTTTTGATCAACGTTGTTCCCATTTTTTTTTTTTTTTTTTTTGTTGTTCATCGTCGCAGTGTCTACGATCGGAATTCACTGTTCATCTTCGTAGTCATTCCTATTTGAATGTGTTCAACCTTAGTCTTTTCCTCTTAATTTCTCAATCGATGCCTGCCATCCACTTTGGGCGATGTACGACTACGCGTTGCGCGAGCTCCTGTGCGTTGCCAATTTGTGCTATGCATTGAAGTCTTCCCTTTCCTGTGTGTATTTAAATGTTTCGCTTCTTGTGTTACGTATCTTGTGTAATATTTTGTGTTTTATTTTGTAGTTGGGGTGCGCCAGCACCAAGACCGTCAGGTCGTTCCTGGGCACCAAATAAATATTGATTGATTGATTGATTGATTGATTGATTGAAGCTGCAAATAGGAGAAAATTGAAAAATCTATTGAACAGTTTTACGCTCTAATTCACTGTACAATTTCAATAATGTACTGTTGTGTGATATTTTGTATCTAATATGTTTGCTGGGATATGGTGAGACGATTATTTTCTGTTTCTCGTATAGTGCGATACATGTTTTAAATGTGTGCTCTACGGACTTCTGCTATCTGTGACATTCCATTTGCTGGGTTCTGTCCTTCAAGCCTCTACTGGCTTCGACCGACCCGTCACCTTATAGTGTTATGAAGGTATCTAAATAAATGAAATGAAAATGAAATTATTATTATTATTATTATTATTATTATTATTATTATTATTATTATTATTATTATTATTATTATTATATTATTATTATTATTATTATTATTATTATTATTATTATTATTATTATTATAACTAAGTAACTTTTGAGCAATGAAAGCAATGAGTTGTGAATATCTAGCTTTGACAGTTTAGCTAGTAACATCTCATGATTAACAACGTCAAACGCTTTACTCAAGTCAAAGTAAATCACATCAAGCTGGCCTCTGTTAGCGACCGCTGCTCACGCCGTCGCTAACAGAGGCCAGCTTGATGTGATTTACTTTGACTTGAGTAAAGCGTTTGACGTTGTTAATCATGAGATGTTACTAGCTAAACTGTCAAAGCTAGATATTCACAACTCATTGCTTTCATTGCTCAAAAGTTACTTGCGTGGCCGGAAGTGCTTTGTTAGCTCGAATGATAATTCTTCTGCTACTTATGAGGCGACAACGGGTGTGCCTCAGGGCTCCGTTCTCGGACCTCTTCTGTTTTCAGTTTTTGTTAATGATGTTTCGGCTGTGATCCGTCACTCCTCCTTTCTACAATATGCAGATGACATTAAGATGTTTATAGAGGTACGAGACGAACGCGACTGTGTTTTGCTACGAAATTATGTATATGCTTTCGAAAACTGGTGCAATCAGAATGCCCTAAAACTAAATAGTTCTAAAACTAAAGTCATGTCCTACACTCGAAAGACACATAATATTTTATTCTCTTATGACATTCAGTCAGTTCTTTTGGCACGTGTGAATGAAATCAAAGACCTTAGAGTTGTATTTGATAGTACATTACGCTTTTCGCGTCATGTTGACCACATTGTGAGCTCAGCTTTACGCACGCTTGGTATTACGTGCCGCATTACTAAAGAGTTTAATAACCCTAGTACTTTTGTCACACTGTACAGTGCTTTATGTAGACCACACGTCGAGTATGCCTCTGTTGTATGGAATGGAATCTGCGCGACAAACTCGGCTAGGATCGAACGTGTTCAGAATAAGTTTTTATGTATCTACAGACATCGTTTCTCGTCGCGCAGTGCGTCTACCTCAAGCAATGACCCAGCAGTCCCAATCCAACATAGCTTGGCATTGCCCACCCTGCGGCGTAGGAGGGAACATGCCGATATCCTATTTCTGTACAAACTTGTTCATGGCACCACTGACTGCACATCATTGATCTCAAATGTACGTTTGAAAATTCCCGTAAAAACTACACGGCAAAATGCATCCTTCCACAATGCTCGCATACCTAATCTTCACGACCCCGTGTCAAGGATTGGGCACACCTACGATTCCTCTTTTACAAACACTATTGATATATTTAACAATAACACACAGGAGTTCATCAGAGCACTAAAGGTCCTCACCTAAATTTTGCTTACCATTTTTTTTTTGCACTTGATTAAGTTGCTCAGAACCAAATTTTATACTCTCGCTTTTCTTTTCTCTCACTATCGTGGTGGTATACCGTAGAGAGTTTATGCGACATATGCGATCTGTTTTAAGTGTTTTTATTGTTTACTGTTTGTTTGTTGTGTGTAGTGTTATGTTTTTTTGTTTTTTTTTTTATGTTTCCTGAGTGCACCCGTACCAAGACCGCAAGGTTGTTCCTGGGCACTTCAATAAAAACATTGATTGATTGATTGATTGATTGATTATTATTAAAGCTAATACCGACTTCTTTTCGGGATTTGTATTGCGGCACTGAACTAGCATGAACTTGGTCAGCATGATCGAAAACCAAGAAACGGGAGCAGGGAAGCGAGCCGGTTGCATGATCGCAAAATGGAGTCCTACCCCTGACGTCACGAAAACCACCTCACCCAATCAGGGCGCGGCGACCGCAGCGACGTTTATGTTCGCTCTCGTGGCTTATAGCCCTACTAGCGTGCTCCGTGGCGTGTGTATTTGTGATGTCTGCGTACATGCACAAGGCAAGTGGTGGGTGCACGTTTTCATGTATGTATTCTAACAACCCTAAAATGGGTAGAGGACGTCGAGGAAGAAGAGTCAAACGGCACATGACGGTATAAACATAAAAAGAAGAAGAGGTAAAACGACACGAGACGGGATGGAGAAAAGGAAGAAGAGGTGAAGAAGCTCACGAGCAGTGCGAACTCGAAAAGGCCCGCAACACTCGAGATTGACGCGGCTTCGGAGACAGGCGTGGATCGAAGGCTATGAGAATTTGGTCGGCCGTAGGCAGACATTGGATTGACGGGGGGCCAGCTGCGGCGAAACATCGTTCGAGTGGAAGGCCGACACCGGGCCAGTGGAGGCCAGCTTCAACGTATCCTGACATCAGCCAAGCCTCTTCCCCGACACATCAGCCGTGTTGCTCCCCAAGACGTCAGCGCGTTCGACACACCAGGGGGGCTATGTTGCACGTTTTGGACTCCCAGGAGACTAGGGAGAAGGAAATGACGTCAACAACGCTCTTTGGATGTTGATTGGTGGAGTCGCTGATGACGGTATCTGCAGTCGCTGATGACGGTATCTGCAGAAGAAAACAAAGATACGTTCATTCACACCTACGTCACTTCCTTCTCCCTAGTCTCCTGGGAGTCCAAAACGTGCAACATTGCCCCCCAGCCAGGCGGCCGCCCGAGACATCAGCTGGCTCATGTTCGACACATCCGCCAACCAAACTCTTGAGTATCAATAAACCTCTTTCCACGGCCAAGTTATTTTGTGTGGTTTCCTCGAAAGCGAACGGAACACCGCCCGTTCCGGCACGATAACCGGCAACCCACAAATTCATCTTCAATTTTTTTGTATTTATTTCTTAATGCGAAAGCATTATATGCCCCATAACGCGAAAATCCGGCGGCGTGACCGAGCGATGGTACCAAAAACGACCGACTGCGCAAAGAGTAAAGACACGACAAACATGCTCGGATCGACGTCAAATTTCTCAGGGACGTTCCTGTAAACAAGGTAAATTAATGTCTTTGAAAAGAAAATTTGGTACATTTCGGTCTGGGTGGTAATCGTTCCCGGGCCTCCGCCTGGGATGCGAGACGAGCACGCTTCCCGCCACGGCGGCTCCACGGTTCTGGCTGACTAAAGGTGTGCCTAGTGCGTGCGCCATTTCACAAGTCACGTCGCAGTCATCTGGTTGCCCGGCCTAGAGCGTGCGTCATTGGGCACGTGACGGCGCAGCCAATGGGAGGAGGCGACGCCACGTCATGAGTGTATAAAAATGATCCGAAAGTTTCGGTTCTGTGACCAACGTATACGCAAACACACACCTCGAATCAGCAAAAAGAACTTTAATTCATGTCGAAAACATCAATCGAAAACATTTCACCAAAGGCACTATAATGCTTTCTTTCGCATTGCCACACGTAAGCAGTCTTAAATGTCTCTGCCGATTTTTTTTTTTTTTTTTGCGATAAACTGCTGGAGTATTTATAGAAAGGGGATGGAATGACTGTAAAAATCTTTTTTTGTTTTCTATACAATTTATATACAATCTTTACACACTGAGTTTTATGGAAAGTCTACAAGAAAAGTGTCCGAAAAGCTATAGACATTGGCTGGAAAAGTGGATATATTCTCTTTAGAATATCTATAGCCTCTATACACTATTTTCTATAGAGGTTATGTAGAAATTGTATAAATATAGTTTTGTAAGGGCACGCTTGGACCCCAATTCTTGGACTTCATAGTAGCCAAACCCTAATGTCTGGAACTCGGCGGGTGTGCTTTGCTTTGAAAGCCCCAGCGCGTTGCTATGATAGCCATTGGCGGCATATAATCGGCTCCAGATCACGTGGCCGCTTCTTCTTGCTGCAAATTAAAAAGGTAAACGCTGGTCGTTTATTTTTCTTTTTTTCTGCGTGGGGAGAAAAGCGGACGCGTATTTTATAGACGTTTTTTGTTTCCTGTCGTTCTTAGTCACGTGGGTTCCGTATCTGGTATGCTGGACGAAACAAAAAATAAACCATATTTCCACCTGGAATATGCGAGAAAATATAGCTGAGGCAAAACAATAATGTGTGACAATCAGGCATTTGTCGTAAACACCTTCCAGCGGTGTGGAGAGATCAAAACGATGTTTTACCGCATACCTGCATACCAGAAGTGACGACATTCAAGATGGCTGAGCCCTTGTGGAAGAGGTGTATAGGTTATAAACGTCAGCGGTTCATTCTTAGCGGTATTGGCACCCAGGACAAAATTCTTTGTCCCTTTAAATGCCTCTTTACACGTGCACTGCGTTACCAGCGCTATAGTGAACGCAGAAAACGGCGCGAACCTTGGTGATGCAGCGCTCACTACACGCTCCATTCGCAGTGCTGACACAGTGCTGCAACAGTGCTGTACCAGTGCTGTATCAGTGCTGCATCAGCGCTCATTTTCTATAATTGGTGACAGGTCAACAACGAAGTGGAACCTCCACCCACCCCTTTCTACTTCAGGAGAGCGAACGGTGGAGAGGAGGTCGCCTCCTCTCCAGCGTTCACTCTGCTCAAGTGGAAAGAGGTGGGAGGATCATCCGCTTCGTCCTTGACTTGTTACCGACTATAGTGTTGATTTAGCGCTGTGATGTATGTCGGAACCGGCATTTAGTAGACTACTTGGAGGAGGTGTGCTTTAGGAGATGTGTGCTTTTGCGTAACGCTTTCATGAGATGGGCCTCTCTCGCATTCAATATCGCATTTAAAAACAAATGTTTTCATTTTCGGTCGTCACCCCGATTATAATTCAAGTTCGGCGCTCTCCTTGGGGCAGTTCCCGCGTTTCGACATTGGTGGCGGAGATTGAACCGCCTCCTCCGAGTCCTGCAAAGCTTGGGAACTCCGAGGGAGCTGCAGCGAAGCACCGAGGCTCTCCAAATGTAGGCTCGTGCCGTCTGGTCATCGCGGCAATTATTCCTTCAACTCGAGCGTCCTTTCGTGACGAGGTGCTTGGCGGCCCTGAAGGCTGCAGCCCTTGTTTGAAGTGTGTGACCCCCAACCATCGGATGCACAACAGTTCCTATTATGCCGGTGAACAAAACAAAAGGAAGACATTACGGGGACGATCAGGAACCTTCGCACACTGTCGTCAGAATTCTCGTTCAAATGGTAGACCACACCGAGCGCCGGTGTGTGGCGTGCGGGAACACGCTTACAGTTTTCGCAGCATTAAGCCGGGGTCACACTGCCCATATATCATACAGCCTGCAAAGAGATTCGAACGCGAGTCACCGCGAGATCCGTGCTTCGAATGCCGGAGGGCAATGAGTTCAAGGTGGAAACTCGGCACGCGGCGTTTTAACCACTAATATTGCGGTGACTCGTGTTTGCAGACTGTCGTTTGTATGATGTCGCAGCATTTCATTTCATTTATTGGTTCCCCTTAAGACCCACGAGGGGTATTACAAAAGGGGGGGGGGGGGGGGGGGACATTTGGTAGGACAGTGTCAAAACAAAAGAACGCTAGTAATATAAAACGAGAAAATGATCACAGATGGAGATGAACGGCAACATTATCGGCGAATTTCTGTGGGTCTATTATTGTGACAATGGCTTCGGGTAGTTGGTTCCAGTCACTAATAGCAAACTGAAGAGGCGAGAACTTGTAAAGGTTAGTTCTGGGAATGTCAAGGTGTAATTTGCAGGGGTGGTCAAGTCGGCGTGAGATAAAATGGGCAGGTTTACAATAGATCGACTTACGAGATGGAGAGTGATAAAAAAGTTTGTGAAGCAATTCCAGTCTGTTTAACGTTCTACGGTCTTTCAAAAGAGGAAGCTGTAGGGATGATTTTAGAGAGGTTACACTTACTGGGAAGTTGTAGTTTCGCAAAATGAAACGAGCTGCTTTAGTTTGAATTGACTCTAATTCTTTTTCTAAGAAGACTTGGTGAGGGTTCCAGATGGCTGAAGCATATTCCAGAATGGGTCGTATTAGAGCGGTATAAGCTGTTACTTTAGTTTTTTGAGATGCGAGGTAGAGGGAACGTCGGAGAAAACCGAGTGATTTGTTAGCTTTGGCTGATATATGCTTAACATGACATTCCCAAGAAAGATTCTGCTTAGGAAAACTCCGAGGTACTTATAGTGCATCACTTGCTCTATGTGGTTGTTGAAAAGAGTATAATTAGATTTTGTCGGAACACGTTTAGTACTAAAGACCATGGACTTAGTTTTTTTTAACATTAATCTCCATCTGCCATTTTCCACACCAAGACTCGATCTTGACAAGGTCATTTTGCAAAGTGCCACAGTCATTTACATTATGAATTCTAGAGTACATCACACAATCATCTGCAAACAATCTTAGAGTCGAGTTAATACAGAGAGACAAATCATTAACATAAATCAGAAACAATAACGGTCCCAGCACGGTTCCCTGCGGTACACCTGATCTTACTTGCATGGTTGTAGAAGACTGTTCATGAAGAGAAACATACTGAGTTCTAGATGTTAGAAATGATTCGATCCAGTTTATAACGCCTCTGTCAATATGAAAAGAGTGAAGTTTTTGAATCAATCGACGGTGGGGAAATTTCTCGAAGGCTTTTGAGAAATCAATGAAGATGGCATGAATATCTGTAGTTAATTCAAAAAGTTGCAATTCACATGAGAGAGACCGTTGAAAACCGTGCTGGTTTGCAAACAATAGATTATTGGAAGATAAGTGATTCATTATTTGTGAATATATGACATGCTCCATCAGTTTACTAGGTACACTCGTTAACGAAATAGGTCTGTAATTTGTTATACACATTTTAGAACCGTTTTTGAAAACTGGGGTTACTTTAGCATGTTTCCAGTCGACTGGTACGTCACAGGAGTACAACGACTGATTAGATAATAAAACGCATGACTCTTCTTTGGTTAGCTTAAGTAGTTTAGTTGAAATACCATCGGGCCCAGGGGCGGAATTGAATGGAAGATCATTTATTAGTTTTTCAATGCCGGCTGGTGAAACGTCGAATTTGGCCATTTCATGAGCAACTTCATGGGGTGAAATGGGCATAGGTAATGGGAATTCTTCCTCTGTGAAAACACTACAGAAAGCTAGGTTCGTGGTTTCACATGCTTCTAATTCGGTTAGATCATTCCCGTCGGGATCAATAAACTTGGAAGGTAATCTGTCTTGGGGGGGCCGAATCGCTAACCAGAACTTTTGAGGGTTTGTTATGAGTAGATTTTGGAGATCGCAATCAAAATACTTATGCTTGGAGTTTTTTATCTGGTACTTATATTGTGAGGCACTCTCGCGATATCTGATCCAAGTATCTGGAGACCCCGTTGATTTGGCGAGTCTGAAGAGGCTCGCCAAATCAACAGAGGGCGAGAGAGATCTTGGAGGCCTTTCAGATAGCTTCTCGGGGAAAGGGAGGCATAAGCCAACCCTCCCTTGCACTGACTGAGGCCGAGTTGGCGTTTCTAAAGACAACGACACGTGTCAGCACGTAAACATCGTGATTTTACAGTTTTTAAGATGTGTAGTTTGACAACAAGGAGCTGCAGTGCGCATGAGCGATCTGGGGGAGGGGGGGGGGGGTGCTTTTTGTGTTTCCTCAGGTTCCAATAAAACCTATCAGTTGCGAGTGAGCGCTCGTCCGTCGTTTGTGTTTCTTACTCTGTCCTCGTCTTTTTGTGCGCTTTTAAAACCAAGATGAATAACTACCAACTAGCCCAACTTTCCACCCTTCTGCAGTTCATTTCTTGTACATCGGGCTCTTTTAACCTTCATACTGAAGCTCTGTCGCACCCAATCTCCTTGGTGAATTTTATCGCTGTTAGTGCGTGTAGGGCCCGCGTCTTAACCTGGCACATCAAGGTCGGTGTACCACCGGCGGACCTACAAGTTGTGTGCGGTCCCCTGCGACCGTCTGTGGGACATTCAAGAAGACTTTGCAAGATCCTGCGGTCAGAGGTGTGGCGTCAAGCCCGGTTCTTCAAGGATTGCCTGAAGTCGACCTGTTTGTCGGGTCAGGGCTCGTCCTGCGGACGCTGGAGGACATACCAGGACTTCCTCAAGGCGGCGGAGGGGGTCACGGAGTTCCTGTGGCAGAGGACTCGACCATTCCTCCCGAAGAAAGAACGACGATCTTCGGCAGACCCCTGTCCTGTGATGACTATGGGTGAGCCATCGGCGCTTCCGGCTGCTGTCGGGCAAGTGCTGGCAAAAGGGCCCAAGTTTGCACTCCAGCCTGACTTGAAGGCTCCGGAGCTGGTGTCGCTGGTGAGGACTGTAGCGGACCGTGTGGGAGAGGAGGAAAAACCCAGATGTGTCAGTGAGGGTGTTGACTGTTTGGTTCGGTCACATGGAAAAAACGGAAGGACGGTAAACCTGACGTCTGTGGTTGACTCTTTGGTGGACTTGAATCTAAGTGTCCTTGTGTCGGATAAGGAGGGTTCGTTCGTTGTGCTCCCGAAGGGCGAGTTTCGAGATAAGGCAAGGCTGGCTCTAGAAAAGAATTTCCGAGAGGTTAGGGGGGGGGGGGGGGGGGGGGTGTCTCAAGAAAGTTAAAGAGGAAGCAAAAGTTCTATGTGACCGGCTTGACCTGAAAAGTTTGGGCAGTTTGGTCAACCGGAGTAAGGGCATGAACCTCGACGCCTTTTTTACAGCCAAGACCCACAAAGCTGGCTGGCCGTTCAGGGTCATAGTGACGGAAAGGGGCTCTTGGCAAAGGGCGGTGGCGGGCTTTCTTCAGAAACAGCTGTCCACGTTGTCGATTTGTGACCCTTTTGTGATACGCAGCTCTGATGCCGTCATCAGCTATCTTAAGGATGACAACCCGAAATCTTGCCGAGTCTTCTCTGTGGACGTGGAAGATTTATTTTATTCGATTCCACAAAAGGAGTTACTAGTCGCTGTCAACGACTGCATTGACGCGACGGGGGAGGTTAAGTTCAGAAACTCCTGCGGAGTTACAGTGGAGGGTTTTTTAGAATTACTCAGTTTTTATTTGAAGTCCATGCGGGTTCAGTGGGAGAAGGGAATTTTTGTGCAAAGGAATGGCATATGCATTGGTTCTTGTGTGGCGCCGGTTCTTAGCGACATTTTTCTTGGACAGCTCGATGTTTCTCTCGAGGGTGCACTGGGGGTTGAGGGTGTCATAAAAATCTTTAGATATGTAGACGACTACCTTATTTTTGTTGAAGTCAACGGTAGGGCGGATGTTGTAGCCAAAGTGTCGTCAGTCTTCGAAAAACTTGGGAAAGGACTGAAGTTTACCTTCGAGACACCGTCGGAGGGTTGCCTCCAGTTTTTTGGATTTGTCTCTCCGTTTGTCAAGCAACCATGTTTGTTGGGCTTTTAGTCCCCGCTCAAGGAAAGCGCTCCTGCCGTACGAGTCGGCGCATTCGAAAATAGTAAAAAGAGGCATCGCGGCGTCTTGCCTTGGTTCGGCCCTCAAGAAATCATGCTTCCACGTGGTGGAGAAAAGCTTCAATGATCAAGTGAGGAAATTGACGGAAGCAGGTTTTCCTTTACGAATAATCGGGGAAGTGTCGGCGGGGCTGATTAAGGGTTTAAAAGGTCCTGTCAACCGGGCACCACGGGAAAGGTCGAAGAGACCGGTGGTGCTCCCGTACCTACACGGTGTTTCGCACAATGTTAAGAATGTTGCGAGGCGGTATGACGTACAGGTGGTGTTTAAGGCTCCCAACAAATTACTTCAATTGTGTAAGAGGGTCCGAGAGTCGGGGGAGGGGAAGAAGAGAGGTGAATTTTCCTGTGGAAAAAAACATGTGAACTGTTTTGTTCGATGTCGGGTTTGTGTGGTGTATTGCATTCCTCTATCCTGTGGCAAAGTGTACGTGGGCCAAACTGGTCGCTGTGTTAATGAAAGGCTTAGGGAGCACCGTGCCTCTCTTCGAGCGACTCCGTCGGGCCACCTGGCTGTCCACTGTGACAGGTGCGGCTGCTCTCCAGCGTTCGGTGACACAAATATTTTGGGCACCTACAAAGAACAGAGGGCGAGAGAGATTTTGGAGGCCTTTCAGATAGCTTCTCGGGGAGAGGGATGCATAAGCCAACCCTCCCTTGCACTGACTGAGGCCGAGTTGGCGTTTCTAAAGACAACGACACGTGTCAGCACGTAAACATCGTGATTTTACAGTTTTTAAGATGTGTAGTTTGACAACAAGGAGCTGCAGTGCGCATGAGCGATCTGGGGGAGGGGGGGGGGGGGTGCTTTTTGTGTTTCCTCAGGTTCCAATAAAACCTATCAGTTGCGAGTGAGCGCTCGTCCGTCGTTTGTGTTTCTTACTCTGTCCTCGTCTTTTTGTGCGCTTTTAAAACCAAGATGAATAACTACCAACTAGCCCAACTTTCCACCCTTCTGCAGTTCATTTCTTGTACATCGGGCTCTTTTAACCTTCATACTGAAGCTCTGTCGCACCCAATCTCCTTGGTGAATTTTATCACTGTTAGTGCGTGTAGGGCCCGCGTCTTAACCTGGCACATCAAGGTCGGTGTACCACCGGCGGACCTACAAGTTGTGTGCGGTCCCCTGCGACCGTCTGTGGGACATTCAAGAAGACTTTGCAAGATCCTGCGGTCAGAGGTGTGGCGTCAAGCCCGGTTCTTCAAGGATTGCCTGAAGTCGACCTGTTTGTCGGGTCAGGGCTCGTCCTGCGGACGCTGGAGGACATACCAGGACTTCTTTAAGGCGGCGGAGGGGGTCACGGAGTTCCTGTGGCAGAGGACTCGACCATTCCTCCCGAAGAAAGAACGACGATCTTCGGCAGACCCCTGTCCTGTGATGACTATGGGTGAGCCATTGGCGCTTCCGGCTGCTGTCGGGCAAGTGCTGGCAAAAGGGCCCAAGTTTGCACTCCAGCCTGACTTGAAGGCTCCGGAGCTGGTGTCGCTGGTGAGGACTGTAGCGGACCGTGTGGGAGAGGAGGAAAAACCCAGATGTGTCAGTGAGGGTGTTGACTGTTTGGTTCGGTCACATGGAAAAAACGGAAGGACGGTAAACCTGACGTCTGTGGTTGACTCTTTGGTGGACTTGAATCTAAGTGTCCTTGTGTCGGATAAGGAGGGTTCGTTCGTTGTGCTCCCGAAGGGCGAGTTTCGAGATAAGGCAAGGCTGGCTCTAGAAAAGAATTTCCGAGAGGTTAGGGGGGGGGGGGGGGAGGGGGGGGGGGGGGGGGGGGGTCTCAAGAAAGTTAAAGAGGAAGCAAAAGTTCTATGTGACCGGCTTGACCTGAAAAGTTTGGGCAGTTTGGTCAACCGGAGTAAGGGCATGAACCTCGACGCCTTTTTTACAGCCAAGACCCACAAAGCTGGCTGGCCGTTCAGGGTCATAGTGACGGAAAGGGGCTCTTGGCAAAGGGCGGTGGCGGGCTTTCTTCAGAAACAGCTGTCCACGTTGTCGATTTGTGACCCTTTTGTGATACGCAGCTCTGATGCCGTCATCAGCTATCTTAAGGATGACAACCCGAAATCTTGCCGAGTCTTCTCTGTGGACGTGGAAGATTTATTTTATTCGATTCCACAAAAGGAGTTACTAGTCGCTGTCAACGACTGCATTGACGCGACGGGGGAGGTCAAGTTCAGAAACTCCTGCGGAGTTACAGTGGAGGTTTTTTTAGAATTACTCAGTTTTTATTTGAAGTCCATGCGGGTTCAGTGGGAAAGGGAATTTTTGTGCAAAGGAATGGCATATGCATTGGTTCTTGTGTGGCGCCGGTTCTTAGCGACATTTTTCTTGGACAGCTCGATGTTTCTCTCGAGGGTGCACTGGGGGTTGAGGGTGTCATAAAAATCTTTAGATATGTAGACGACTACCTTATTTTTGTTGAAGTCAACGGTAGGGCGGATGTTGTAGCCAAAGTGTCGTCAGTCTTCGAAAAACTTGGGAAAGGACTGAAGTTTACCTTCGAGACACCGTCGGAGGGTTGCCTCCAGTTTTTGGATTTGTCTCTCCGTTTGTCAAGCAACCATGTTTGTTGGGCTTTTAGTCCCCGCTCAAGGAAAGCGCTCCTGCCGTACGAGTCGGCGCATTCGAAAATAGTAAAAAGAGGCATCGCGGCGTCTTGCCTTGGTTCGGCCCTCAAGAAATCATGCTTCCACGTGGTGGAGAAAAGCTTCAATGATCAAGTGAGGAAATTGACGGAAGCAGGTTTTCCTTTACGAATAATCGGGGAAGTGTCGGCGGGGCTGATTAAGGGTTTAAAAGGTCCTGTCAACCGGGCACCACGGGAAAGGTCGAAGAGACCGGTGGTGCTCCCGTACCTACACGGTGTTTCGCACAATGTTAAGAATGTTGCGAGGCGGTATGACGTACAGGTGGTGTTTAAGGCTCCCAACAAATTACTTCAATTGTGTAAGAGGGTCCGAGAGTCGGGGGAGGGGAAGAAGAGAGGTGAATTTTCCTGTGGAAAAAAACATGTGAACTGTTTTGTTCGATGTCGGGTTTGTGTGGTGTATTGCATTCCTCTATCCTGTGGCAAAGTGTACGTGGGCCAAACTGGTCGCTGTGTTAATGAAAGGCTTAGGGAGCACCGTGCCTCTCTTCGAGCGACTCCGTCGGGCCACCTGGCTGTCCACTGTGACAGGTGCGGCTGCTCTCCAGCGTTCGGTGACACAAATATTTTGGGCACCTACAAAGAACAGAGGGCGAGAGAGATTTTGGAGGCCTTTCAGATAGCTTCTCGGGGAGAGGGATGCATAAGCCACCCTCCCTTGCACTGACTGAGGCCGAGTTGGCGTTTCTAAAGACAACGACACGTGTCAGCACGTAAACATCGTGATTTACAGTTTTTAAGATGTGTAGTTTGACAACAAGGAGCTGCAGTGCGCATGAGCGATCTGGGGAGGGGGGGGGGGGTGCTTTTTGTGTTTCCTCAGGTTCCAATAAACCTATCAGTTGTGAGTGAGCGCTCGTCCGTCGTTTGTGTTTCTTACTCTGTCCTCGTCTTTTTGTGCGCTTTTAAAACCAAGATGAATAACTACCAACTAGCCCAACTTTCCACCCTTCTGCTGAAGAGGCGTTCTTTTTCCTTACGAGCTTTGTGTGCTTAGCAGAAAACCAGGGCTGCTGGAACTGGATGCAATGCAGACCCTGGGCACAAATCTTTAATGACTCATAAGAACTGTGTGCGTCTCTGTTCGTCATTTACGTGTTTTATTCTTTCTGTGTATTCTGTAGTTTTTCAATGCGCTGTGGTACGTGTACTGTTGCCCTCATTAAAGATTTTTCACGCTGTGAAAAAAAAGTAAAATACAGTTACAAATATAAAAATTTAATTGCAGTCTTAAAAATAACTCAAGGCACATATTTACACCGATATGTCCGTGCACCGAGAAGTCCGTACACCGAAATGTCCGTACACCGGAAAGTCCGTGCGCCGAAAAGACCGTACCGAAACGCCCTGCACCGAAATGTCCTACACCGAAATGTCCGGATCCAACACACAAGCCTGCGTCACTGTATTTGGTGCCCCAGCAGACTTCCGGTTGTGTATTTATTTGTTCTTCAGCAACGCACAGTGATACGGTAAGAATATGTTTCCTTGGAGAAGTACCTGTAATACGTTTGTAAGAACCCGCGCCTGGGAGAACGTAGTACAAATAACAAAAGGATGTGAGACAAGGAAGCTGTGCCTCGTGTTGGCTGATTTACCACTTACGATAAGGAAAGGGCGGTGGTTATATTAACCCCGGCTTGAAGTGGACAAAGAGGCCCCGTAAAAAGGTGTTCCGTATGCAGGTACTGTAGGCCACTCAATGTCCGGATAGTTGAAATCGCCAGCAAGTACGATTGTATCCATTGGGAATTGGTTAACTAAGGTTTCTAAATGGTCGTTTAGTAAGGATGGGAAGTCAGTAGCTCCTGGTGGTTTATAACAAGTTACCACAAGAAGATGAGCAGTAGGAGTACTTATTCGAACCCAAACAACTTCAATATTAGGGGCAATGTCAGACTGAAGGACATTTAATGAATTTATCACAGCTATAAGTACTCTCCCACCCTTCTTTCCCTGCCTGTCTTTCCTGAATATGTCGTAAGAGGCCAGTGCGCTTAGCTCGGAATTCGGTATCTCGGAGTTTAACCAAGATTTAGTTAGTACAACAACGTCAGCAGAACATGAATGCATAAGAGAATATAAATAATCTTGTTTACGATAAATGCTCCTTGCGTTTGCTACTAGGAATGAGATCGATGTAGAGCGATTTGTATGGATATGCCTATTGGTTGGTTGTTATGTCTGAGTAAGCAGGACAGTGTTTGAAAGTTTGTCGAACCTGTATTGACTTCTTCCGATAAAAAGTTTATCGTGACCAGAGTGTAAGATAGACAGGTGGGGAAACGAGAGCCACATGAGCGACAGGATTGTGTCCCCTCCGGGTTTCTCTTTTTCTGTAGCGCCATCTATGTGGAGCACCGCGAACTCTCACTCCAGGTGGGCGACCGGTGGCGACCGGCTAAACTGACGGAGATTTTTTTTTCTTCTCGCCGCAGCGCCATCTGTCGCAAATCGGGGGTACCCGCAAGCAGACGAGTACACAATCCGGTCACGGCGCTGCGGTAGGCCTCTATGGGCCGTTTCCCCTAGAGTAACTGTATATGCTCCGCTTGCGGAGCAGAGTGTCTACATCCACGCGCGGGGATGTAGCCAAGTCGGAAGGAGATAAGGCTTCATCCCAACGAGCTTGAGTATTACCTTAGAGCGGTAAACCGAACCCACTGCCTGCAGCGGAAATGGCACCCCCCCGATTGCTGCCATCTTGCCTGTTTGCCACATTAGTGATCACGTGACTTAAAGATGGCTGCGCCCAGAGGTGGGCCAGATCAGATTGGTCAGATCGCGGTCAGCACATGGGCGCTTTGGGGCTGCGTTCCTATCTTACTCAAATGCATCCGAGTTATTCCGGCGAATCAAGTCACGTGACAAGACAGGTGGACGCGGGTCACTGATCTCAATGACAATTGCTGGATCGCGTTTGCCCGCTCCGCGAATGCGGTCACTGGCGGCCATCTTTAGGTAGAGTTATACCACCTCTAGCCAAGATACTGCTGCTGAAGCCAATTGGCAGCCACCATCATCCATCCATGGCAGACGGCGTTTTGGCAGTTGTGGTGGTAGGCTGCCATGAAATAGCGTGGGTTGATATTCCGTGATTGATTAAAATTATTTGACGAAACATGTTTTTGAAACCAGGCGTGAACGGTAGCCCGGTTTTTGAGGACCCGGTGAAAGTTTCACGAATCGCGCAGCACCGGGGAAAAGCAGCACAGCACGCATCAAAAGTCGCATCGAAAGAAGCATCGAAAGCAGACGCCGGTACGTAGTCTGCTTTCAATGCGAGCTGCGCTGCTTCCCCCGTTGCTGCGCTTTCGTAGAACTTTCGCGGGTCCTCAAAGATGAGGCTACCGTTCACGCCGGGTTTCAAGATTTGCTTCCTCGAACAACTTCAATCAAGCACGAAATATCACCCACGGTACAGTGTACTAGATCTACGGCTATTTTATGGCAGCCTGCCGCCATTCCGCTGTCCGCCATATTACTATGATGGCTAGAGATGATATAACTCTACTAACTCTAGAGGAAAAGGTCCGCCATTTTCCCATGCATTCTGGCTGCCGCAAGCGGCGG